>OY856188.1:144030633-144176744 GCA_963693315.1 Diogma glabrata | reverse complement strand
ATTAATTAAATATTTTTTAATCTTAAAATTAAAATATCGTAACTATAAAATTTTGGCTCATTTCAAATTCTTTAATTTTAATAACGACACCTTTTATTATTCACTATTGTTATATATATAAAAACAATTAAAAAACAATAATTTTAAAATTTTTAAGTACATATATATATTTTTTATAATTCTCACTACTATAGTTTTGATCTCGTGGAGATCATCGACGGGCGTAGATATGTAACTGACGTAATTAAAATTAAAGAATTATACAATGGATTATTCACGTCACTCCGACGAATATTTTGAAATCATTTCATATTAAAAATAATTAATTTTCACCAAAACTAAGCAATCTTATCAGGAGTTTTCACAAATCTGATAGTTTGTTTATAACTATTAGAGTTGCTTTTAATAGATCTTCAGATTGATTTCTCGGCCAGCATAAAAATATTCTTTCTTAAAATTATTCAAACACCTGTGATGCAAAACGGCTACTACAGACTTGAAATTATTTAAAATAAACTTAAAATTGTACAACATTTTATGCCCGATTTATAGTCGGTAACTTTAACTTAACGTAAAGTACAAATGTATGAAATGCACTAGAGCTTAACTTAACGTAAAGTTCATTTCATTCTATCTTAAAGATTTTGTTAAGGATTTGTTGACGTTTGGTATAAAAACTGAAGAAAAGTAATATTTAATTGCAAGTGTCCATAAAAATAAAATTTTATTTTTTAAAAAATGCAAAGATATAAAAAGAGCGACTTTAAAGCCAAATATTAGCAGAAAATTAATATGAAAATAAATTTTTTTATTTTTAAATTTTGTATCAAATGTATGTTTCGAATTTTATTATTTTAAATTTTGATTTTAAAATCAGTTTATTACTTTTAAAGAATTGATTGATTTGTTACATTGATTACAAAACCATAATTAATATCAGATCAAACGTCAATGAATACGTAATTTCTTACCGACTATAAATCAAAATTTTTAGATGTCTTAAGTTAGGGTTAAGTTAAAGTTAACGTTAAGTTAACGTTACCAACTATAAATCGGGCATTAGAACTACCAAAATCTGTAGTTTAAGCGTCCGCAAAAATTGATAAAGAGCAGATAAGTTGGATTTTATTCAACCGGTTTTGCGTTTTGATTTTCATATACATAATTATAAAAAAAGTCACCCGAAAAACGAAATAAAATATTGAGTTATCGTTACGTTTTACGTTATTGTAACGTAGTTTAATTTTTAAAACGTTATGAACGTAATTATTACTAATAACGCTATTTCATTTCGTTATTTCATTTTTGCGTTACGTTACGAGTAACGTTTTGCAACACTGATATATATATATATATATATATATATATATATATATATATATATATATATATATATATATATATATATATATATATATATATATATATATATATATTATATATATATATATATATATATATATATATATATATATATATATATATATATATATATATATATATATATATATATATATATATATATATATATATTTTATATATATATATATATATATATATATATATATATATATATATATATATATATATATAATATATATATATATATATATATATATATATAATATATATATATATATATATATCAGTGTTGCAAAACGTTACTCGTAACGTAACGCAAAAACGAAATAACGAAATGAAATAGCGTTATTAGTAATAATTACGTTCATACCGTTTTAAAAATTAAACTACGTTACAATAACGTAAAACGTAACGATAACTCAATATTTTATTTCGTTTTTCGGGTGACTTTTTTTATAATCATGTATATGAAAATCAAAACGCAAAAACCGGTTGAATAAAATCCAACTTATCTGCTCTTTATCAATTTTTGCGGACGCTTAAACTACAGATTTTGGTAGTTCTAATGCCCGATTTATAGTCGGTAACGTTAACTTAACGTTAACTTTAACTTAACCGTAACTTAAGACATCTAAAAATTTTGATTTACAGTCGGTAAAAAATTACGTATTAATTGACGTTTGATCTGATATTAATTATGGTTTTGTAATCAATGTTACAAATCAATCAATTCTTCAAAAGTAATAACTGATTTTAAATTCAAAATTTAGAATAATACAATTCGAAACATACATTTGATACAAAATTTAAAAATAAAATTTATTTTTCATATTAATTTTCTGCTAATATTTGGCTTTAAAGTCGCTCTTTTTATATCCTTTGCATTTTTTAAAAAATAAAATTTTATTTTTATGGACACTTGCAATTAAATATTACTTTTCTTCAGTTTTTATACCAAACGTCAAAAAATCCTTAACAAAATCTTTAAGATAGAATGAAATAAACTTTACGTTAAGTTAACGTTAAGTTTGCGTTAACGACTATAAATGCTCTAGTGCATTTTCATACATTTGTACTTTACGTTAAGTTAACGTTAAGTTAAAGTTACCGACTATAAATCGGGCATAAAATGTTGTACAATTTTAAGTTTATTTTAAATAATTTCAAGTCTGTAGTAGCCGTTTTGCATCACAGGTGTTTTGATAATTTTAAGAAAGAATATTTTTATGCTGGCCGAGAAATCAATCTGAAGATCTATTAAAAGCAACTCTAATAGTCATAAACAAACTATCAGATTTGTGAAAACTCCTGATAAGATTGCTTAGTTTTGGTAAAAATTTATTATTTTTAATATGAAATGATTTCAAAATATTCGTCGGAGTGGCGTGAATAATCCATTGTATAATTCTTTAATTTTAATTACGTCAGTTACATATCTACGCCCGTCGATGATCTCCACGAGATCAAAACTATAGTAGTGTGAATTATAAAAAATATATATACTTAAAAATTTTAAAATTATTGTTTTTTAATTGTTTTTTATATATAACAATAGTAAATAATAAAAGGTGTCGTTATTAAAATTAAAGAATTTGAAATGAGTCAGATTTTATAGTTACGTTATTTTAAAATTAAATTGTAATGTTTAAAACTAATCTGTTAAACATTACATTTAATTTTAAAATAACGTAATTATAACGTTATAACATAATAAAATATAATATTTTTCTGTTTCATAACGAAATAACGTACCGAAAAAATAAATATACTGTTACAAAAACGAAACGCATAACGTTACGATTTTTTTTTTCGTTTTGCAACACTGATATATATATATATATATATATATATATATATATATATAATAGTCGTTTGGCACCAAAATTTTTTCGAAATTCCGAGATGAGGCATTGAGACATTGCAATAGGTAGATTTTTATATGAAATCTATCTTTAACTGTTTTTTAATAGAACGACAATTTAGTTAGATCCTACACACTGGTCGAACTTCTTGAAGGTGTATAGCTTTAACAGTAAAAATGAGTTTATGCTTGAAGACTCTCTTTATATAATTAAGTTATATTATTTGTTTCATTACACTCACTAAATTTTAAGTTTAATCGGATAATACGATTAGTTAGAAAACAAAATCTTAAGTGAAAAAATTTAATACATGCTATAATAATTGTAATATTTAATCTTTGAATAGGTTATGTTTGGTAAAATACATATATATATATATAAAAATATATTAACTAAAGTTGGGGGCACCTACTACTTTTATAAATTTTAATATGTTTAATATATTTGAATATATAATATATGGAGGGGATGAAATCTCAACCTCTGAGATATCAAGACTTCGGTTTTGGATAAGTATTTTGATATAGTTTTCGGCATAAAACTTTTATGAGGACATTGTTTTTACACCCCGATTACTGAAGTCGTGTCACATCAGGTGACATGACTAAATAGTCATGTCACGTCGCTTAAAAATTGGTATTATTGAAGTCGATAAAAACGGTCACGACTAAAACTAAAAATTCTGAAACGAAAAAACTCCAAAACTAAAAAAAACGTACATTTTACGTTCTTCAATTTCACAAAAACAATTTAAGACGTTTGAAAAAATTATTGTCACATGAAAAATTGAGGCGAATAAAATGTTAAAGTGGCATCTGTCGTATAAAATGACTTGAGGCATGAAAAACGACTTCAACAATACGAAAATTGATGCGATGTGACTTTAGTCATTTAAAGTGACATGGCTTGCCTTCGGTAATCAGGGTGTTAGTTTTGGGCAGCGATGTATATCAAACATAACTCTTTCTTAAAGTACATGTATTTTTTTATCTCTTTAGAAATTTATTACAAAACTAACACGAAACGTTAATACGTTGCCGGAAAATCATAACAGATCATAAATTAACATAATTTAGTGAAAAGATGATACAATCAGCAAACTACTCAAAAACCTCTATATTTAGCGTTTCGAGAAAATATTACAATATCACAAATTCATATTTCTTTCAAAATTCCAAAAATATTGTAAAAATTAAATAAAATCAAACTTTTTTCAAAATTCTAAAAATATTCCAAAAATTATTACAAAATCAAAGATTAAAGTTTTTTTCAAAATCTAGTTTTCTATCTACATGCAATAATCTAGTTTTTAGTCTCACTACCAATCCCGACTATCAAAATTTCTTCAAATTTAATGTTTCTATTCGTAATCACTTAAAATGACCATTTTTTAAGCAAAAAATATGCAAATTTGCTTGTTTTGACACACTTGACGATTTTTTTTGACACATTTCCGGTACAGTTATCGAACCCATCGTCCTTTCGGCTCTTCCTATTGAGTAAACCTATTTTTAGAAAAAAAGTTTTTGAAATCCGTCCAGCGGTTTTCTAGATTTCGTCGGTTGTGACGGCTGGCCGGCCGGCAGACAGACATACATTTTTTTTTAGAATCAGTAGGTCCTAAAACGTCGAGAAAAGTTTTTCTGTTCTTCCGTTTGTATCTAATATTTGCAATTTTTTGCGCATTGAGGGATAAGTTTTTGTTGATTTGTAAATTGTTTTTTAATTGTTCATCTACGACAGTGACAAGCCCGCGGACTCTAGTCGCTGCTATTCCGCCGTGCTAAGCACAGAGGTGGTACTTACTACTATAGATTCATAACTCATTTTTACCAAACAAATAGCGGTACCACTACGCTCATATTACCATGATTTCAAATAGTTTATGATTTCAGCTCGATTATCAATATATGATATGTATCTTCTTTAAAATTGTCAATTACTACAACAATTAGCTGTTTATATCAATTACTAAGCTATTTCAATCGTAACTTAAAAAGTTACGATAAAATGCCCTAATATTATTACTTTACTAATGTAAAAATATGGAGGGGCTGAAATCTCAAGCTCTGAGATATCAAGACTTCGGTCTGGGTTAAGGATTTTGATATAGTTTTCGGCAAAAAACTTTTATGAGGACATGGTTTTTAGTTTTGGGCAGCGATGTATATCAAACATAACTCTTTGTTAAAGTACTAGTATTTTTTTTTATATTAAAATTAAAATTTTATTTTTTTATTAAAAATTTATTACAAAACTAACACGAAACATCAATACGTTGCCGGAAAATTATAATCAAAAAATTCCAAAAATATTGTTAAATTAAATAAAATCAAACTTTTTCAAAATTCCAAAAATATTCCAAATATTAGAATAAAATCAAATATTTTCTAAGTTCCAATAATATTTCAAAAATTCTTAAAAATTCAAACTTTTTCCATAATTCTAAAAATATTGCAAAAATTATTACAAAATCAAAAATTTAAAATTTTTTTCAAAATTCCAAAAATTTTAATAAAATCAAAAATTTAAAATTTTTCAAAGTTCTAAAAATATTCCAAAAATTCTTACAAAATCAAAAATTAAAACTTTCGCCGAAATTCCAAAAATATTGCAAAAATTATTACAAAATCAAAAATACAAACTTTTTCAAAATTACATAAAAAACTATAACAAATTCAAAAATTTCCATGTCCAATTTCATTTTAAATTACATTTACGTCATAAAAACAGCTACATTTTTTTTCCCAAAAAATTGGCTAAAAAATTAAATGAAATCATTTTTTGACACACATGACATTACTTTTTGACAAACTTATAATGCCATAATTCTCTATAATAATAATAAAATATCATGTCATACGAACTATTAATTTTATTTTTTTCTAAGAAAATAGGGTAACAAATAAGTAAAAACCTTTCTTTTGACACACTTGACAACATTTTTTGACAAACTTATAATGTCATAATTCTCAATAATCATAATAAAATTTCATTTCAAACAAACAATGTTATTTTTTTTCCAAAAATTAGGTAAAAAACTAAATAAAAATCTTTTGACACACTTGACAACATTTTTTTGACAAACTTATAATGCCATAATTCTCAATAATAATAAATAATAAAACTTCATTTCAAACAAATAATTAATTTTATTTTTTTTCCAAAAAATTGGGTAAAAAAATAAATAAAAATCTTTCTTTTGACACACTTGACAACATTTTTTTGACAAACTTATAATGCAATAATCTAGATTTTGGTCTCACATACTAATCCCGACCATCAAGATTTCTCCAAGTTCAATGTTCCTACTCGTAATCACTTAAAATTAACGTTTTTTAAGCAAAAAATATGCAAATTTCCTTGTTTTGACACACTTGACGATTTTTTTGACACACTTCCGGTACAGTTATCAAACACATCGTCCTTTCGGCTCTGCCCATTGAGTAAACCTATTTTTAGAAAAAAAAAATTTTGAAATCCGTCCAGCGGTTTTCTAGATTTCGTCGGTTGTGACGGCCGGACGGCCGACAGACAGACACACATTTTTTTTTTTTTGCTTTTTTAGAATCAGTAGGTCCTAAAACGTCGAGAAATGCCAAAAAAAGTGGGGGTAAGAATTTCAATTTAAGCTCATGAATGTAATACTTAGGTCTTTCAGACCGAAGTAATATGCGTATCTGGTATATTTCAATATTACTTCGATCTGAAAGACCTAAGTATTACATTCATGAGCCTATAGTGAAATTCTTACCCTCACTTTTTTTGGCATTTCTCGACGTTTTAGGACATACTGATTCTAAAAAAGCAAAAAAAAATGTGTCTGCCTGACGTCCGTCATTACCTACGAAGAAAACCGCTGGAAAGATTTCAAAAAATTCGGTATACTCAAGGGACAGGTCCGGGAGGACGCTGTGTTCGATAACTGTACCGGAAGTGTGTCAAAAAATTAATTATTTTTTTACCATTTTTTGGAAAAAAATAATATTACTTATTTGTATGACATGAAATTTTATTCTTATTATAGAGAATTATGGTATTATAAGTTTGTCAAAAAAATGTTGGGAAGTGTGTCAAAAGAAAGATTTTGATTTATTTTTTTAACATTTTTTGGAAAAATATAAAATTACTTATTTGTATGACATAAATTTTATTATTATATTTGAGAATTATGGCATTATAAGTTTGTCAAAAAAATGTTGTCAAGTGTGTCAAAAGAAAGGCATTGATTTATTTTTTTACCCAATGTTTTGGAAAAAATAAAATTAATTATTTGTATGACATGAAATTTTATTATTATTATAGAGAATTATGGCATTATAAGTTTGTCAACAAAATGTTATCAAGTGTGTCAAAAGAAACATTTTTTTTATTTTTTTTGGCCATTTTTTGGAAAAAATAAAATTAATTATTTGTATGACATGAAATTTTATTATTACTATAGAGAATTATGGCATTATAAGTTTGCCAAAAACTAATGTCAAGTGTGTCAAAAAATGATTTCATTTATTTTTTTAGCCATTTTTTCGGAAAAAAAAATTTATTTGTTTTTATGACGTAAATGTAATTGAACATGGAAATTTTTGAATTTGTTATAGTTTTTTGAAATATTTTTGGGATTTTGAAAAAAGTTTGTATTTTTGATTTTGTAATAATTTTAGCAATATTTTTAGTATTTTTAGAATTTTAGAAAAAGTTTTAAGTTTTGATTTTGTTATAATTTTTGCAATATTTTTAGAATTTTGAAAAAAAATAGAATTTTCGAATTTTATATATTTTTTAGAATTTTGAAAACGTTTCAATTTTTGATTTGGTAAGAATTTTTGGAATATTTTTAGAATTTTGGAAAAATTTTAAATTTTCGATTTTATTATAATTTTGAAAAAAGTTTCAATTTTTGATTTTGTAATAATTTTTGCAATATTTTTAGAATTTTGGAAAAAGTTTAAATTTTTAAGAATTTTTGGAATATTATTGGAATTTAGAAAAAGTTTAAATATTTGATTTTATTCTTATTTTCGGAATTTTGAAAAAAGTTTCAATTTTTGATTTTGTAATAATTTTTGCAATATTTTTGGAATTTCGGAAAAAGTTTGAATTTTTGGTATATGAAAAATGGAAATATTATTGGAATTTAGAAAAAGTTTAAATGTTTGATTTTATTCTAATTTTTGGAATTTTGAAAAAGTTTCAATTTTTGATTTTGTTATAATTTTTGAAATATTTTTAGAATTTTGAATAAAAATAGAATTTTTAAATTTTGTATACATGTTTTTTTTAATAAAATGTGTTGTGTAATAGGGTTTAGAATATGTGTCACAACAACACATAAATACCTTTTAAGACCTAGGTCTAGACCTGGGTCCTACAACAACGGGCGTTCTAAGGTGTTGATTAACGCTTTCTTTAAACCTCTGCGGTTTGAAGCCACCTAAGACTAAGTGTTCCGGCAAACTATTCCATTTGTATGCAGCTCGGACAAAGAAATATCTCTGCGATCTGCCAGTATGACAGCGCGGGATCTTTACCGTTTCACTGGTTGCGGCAGCCGATTGCCGTGTGGAACGGGGGTAAGAATAAGTTTGAGGCATGATGCCGTTGATTTCATCTGAGCACTGAGCACTGTTGATGACGATATTTGTAAAAAACAACGAGGTCCGCAACAGTGCGACGATGTTGAAGGGAATCAAGTTTTGATGTCAAAGCTCGATCACCCACAATTCGTATAGCCCGCTTTTGAACAGAGTCCAAGAGGGCCAAGATGGAAACAGAGGCAGCACCCCAAACTTGACAACAGTACTCCATACACGGACGAATATAGGACTTATAAACATGAAGCAATTGGTATGGAGTGAAAAATATATGTTTAGAATTTTGAAAAAAAGATTCAATTTTTGATTTTGCACGAATTTTTGGAATATTTTTAGAATTTTGAAAAATTTAAAATTTTTGATTTTATTATAATGTTTGGAATTTTAAAAAAAGTTTCAATTTTTGATTTTGTAATAATTTTTGCAATATTTTTAGAATTTTGGAAAAAGTTTGAATTTTTAAGAATTTTTGGAATAATATTGGAATTTAGAAAAAGTTCAAATATTTGATTTTATTCTATTTTTTGGAATATTTTTGGAATTTTGAAAAAAGTTTCAATTTTTGATTTTGTTAAAATTTTTACAATATTTTTAGAATTTTTGAAAAAAACTTTAATCTTTGATTTTGTAATAATTTTTGGAATATTTTTAGAATTTTGAAAAAAGTTTGATTTTATTTAATTTTTACAATATTTTTGGAATTTCGAAATATGAATTTGTGACATTGTAATATTTTCTCGAAACGCTAAATGGAGAGGTTTCTGTGTAGTTTGCTAAGTGTATCAACTTTCTACTAAATTACTATGTTAATTTATGATCTGTTATGATTTTCCGGCAACGTATTAACGTTTCGTGTTAGTTTTGTAATAAATTTCTAAACAGAGATAAAAAAATACTTGTACTTTAACAAAGAGTTATGTTTGATATACATAGCTGTCCAAAACTAAAAACCATGTCCTCATAAAAGTTTTTTGCCAAAAACTATATCAAAATCCTTAACCCACACCGAAGTCTTGATATCTCAGAGCTGTGAGATTTCAGCCCCTCCATATTTTTACTAAGGTAAAATAAACGTGTCTCGTTATTAAATGATAATAGTAACATATCAAGGGCATAAATAGCATTTTACATGCGAGGGAAATTTCTGCACGATATTTCTGACTCCAATACACCCAAAAAAAAATTCAATATTTTAAATCGACAGAGGTACATCGATTTAACAAGATAAAAAATTACATATAAAATTAATAAAATTGCAATTAAACTGACAATAATTCTAAAATGCTACTATCGATATTTACTTTTGATTTGCATATTCAAATCAAGATATAAAATACTTAAATTGAATACATATTTGTTTAATATTTTCCTGAATTAATTGTTAAATCAAAAGTACTGCAGTTAGTTCTACAAAAATAGAAGAATTTCAAAAACGAAAGCAAATTATTGATTTAAGAGTACATTACTTGTGTAGTATGTAGTATAAATATAAGTTATAATAATGTTCATCAACATTAATTCAAAATCTCTGATATTATTTTAAAGTAAAGCCTTGAAGTCAATGTTATTGCAATTATATCAAAAGAATTACAAAAACTTACAATTAAAACAATTTATTCGCTGTCAAAAGAAAGATATTGTATTCTTTAACCTATTCAGTTTGTAGCTTTTATTTAGTGGATTTGGATGCAAAATTTTTCTTACAAACGTGCGTGAAAGTTGTAATTCGTTAATTGTTTAATTGTTAAATAATAATTAATATTATAATTATAATTATCCATAGTGATAATTATAGTAAAGAACTACAAACGTAAGTACATTCATTTTTTTTCTCAGGCTAAACATTTTTTTTGAAATATGTAGCAATGTGGCCAAAAATTTATCGTATTTTTATTTCTTTATTTTTTGTTACTTTTTTGTAAAGTATAATAATTGCATTTATTTATTTTTTCGGTATATTGTATTAAAAAAATCATTCTAACTATTAAATAAAATTAAAATATGCATTGTTGTACTAATGCATACTTATCTTATATTGTTTCAGATTGCAAAAGCAAAATATAAATCAGTAAGAAAAGAAAATCACACGACAAACAAAAGTTCCACACGTTGCAGAGCGTGAAAATAACTAAGGGAAGCGGACAACATTCTACAGTTGCTGAGATAGTCATGTGAGATAGAAATAATTCAAAATAAAGTGGCACTTTCTCCTTTAGAAACTGAACATTCTATAACAACCGTTTCTGATTCGGCAAGTCTTCTAAACGATCATTCAGTACCAAATCTTATGTCGTGTTCTTTGGCTTGATCGAAAAAAGATTGATTTATTTGCTTGCCAACGAACAGCATAAAATAAATCAATCTACTTTTGAAAATGTAGAGTAGTAAATTAATTGTTTTTGCTCTATCAGTTGATATGTGTGGTTATGTTTACATTTGAAAATGATAGATTTTACGTTTTATCATTTTATTTGTAATAACTTTATTATTAATTTAAATAATTAAAATAATAATAAATTTTTTTTAAACAAAATAATAATACTAAATTAAAATGGCGGTTTTTAATCGTTTACATAAATTTGACAATTAAAAATAATATTTCAATGTATTCGTAAAATCTACCAAAAAATCTAGATTTTTAAAAAATAAATCAATCTTGTTTTGCCAAAGAACACAAACTAACAGCTAATTTGATCTGACAGTTAATTTTTTTTATCCCTGTGGCAAGTTGTTGTAACATCACTTTTGACGATTCTATCGTATTTTACGCTAATCGGTATGCTGTAACACAAAACGACTGTCGTAAATACGGATAGAATCGTCAAAAGTGATGTTACAACATCTTGCCACAGATCAATTTTGTTTGCCAAATAACACGACATTAATTTGATAAATTTTAAAAACAGTTTCGTACTAGATTTGTATTGTAAAATAATTTCTCTAGAAAAAACGACTTGTATGTTGCAGCTGTGGTTTCCGCACTTCGGGATTAGTTATTATTTTTAATATTGTGTAATTTTTCTTTAACATTTTTTATTATAAAAAACATAAAATAAAATTTAATGTTATAATAAAATAATATTATAATAAAAAAAATTAAAAATGTATTTTATT
This sequence comes from Diogma glabrata, assembly GCA_963693315.1. Taxonomy (NCBI): domain Eukaryota; kingdom Metazoa; phylum Arthropoda; class Insecta; order Diptera; family Cylindrotomidae; genus Diogma; species Diogma glabrata. Next base: position 144,164,815 of record OY856188.1, on the reverse strand, counting down.
TGAAAAAAAAAAAATCGAATTTCTCCTCCAATTTATTGCAGCTAACTTTGTCAATTCAAATCGTTTCGACAACGATTGCAATTGATTTTTGGTATTTAATTTTAATGTACATCATCATTTCAACAAAAGACTTACTTTCGAAATTGATGTTGGTTCACAATTGTAATAAAAGTAATGCCATTGGTATAACATTATGTTGTATTTCGAATCGACGTTGGCGCTTTTGATTTAAAGGGATCTTATTTTTATTTTAACGTGTTTAGTTTCGATTTTACAGTAATATGCTTGAAATTTTATATGCTTATATCAACAGCACAGACAGTTGAAACAACTTACAGTTTAATATTTTTGACAAACAAGTTTTTGTTTTTAATGCAGGGTTTGTTAAAATTAGTTGTGCATTAGAATTGAAAGCAGCAGTGCAATCGATTTAACTAAATAAAACGTCGGAGCCAAAACAATGTCATTTTATTCGAATTTACCTGCAATTTTGTCGATTTTACCACGATTTTTTTTTTGGGTGTATGTCTGGATTTTGTTAAACATTAAGACGGGCCTATTATTGTTATTGAAAGTTGTCAAAATTTCATTTTTACCATAAATTTGAGTTCGTTAAAAGCATATTTTTCTAAAACTTTTAGGTAATATATACATATTACGTAACACTTTTGATTCTCACACTTATTGTAATAACCAATTTACATTTCATGACAGTGTGATGTAATAGACAGTTTACTATGATAAGAGTAGAAAAATAATTAATTAAAAATTGTTGAGTTGTTATTACATAGTTGCGTTTCATTCATTCGGCTCAGGTTCAAAGTTTGAAGTTTAACATGAAAATCTGTATATATTTTAGTAACATAAATTTGCAAGAGAGGCGCATGCATAGTTTATCGATAGTTTTCAATTTACAAACATTTGTTTTTGTACTATTTGAACTGATTAACACTATAAATTGTGTTTTCATGGGAAAAAAATAGGAAAATGCTATTTCATTTCATATAACAGGTCGTTCAATAAGTCCGTAGGATAAGTAAGAAAAAAACAACATTTTGACAAAACTCGATTTTTTTATTCAACATAGTTGCCTTCGTGGGCGATACAACGAGTATAGCGATTTTCCAACTTTTCTATACCACTTTTATAGTACGATTTCTCTGTCTCGTCAAAATAGGCCTCAGTTTCAGCGATTACTTCATCATTGGACTTAAATTTCTTTCCAGCAAGCATTCTCTTGAGATCTGAAAACAGGAAGTCGCTGGGGGCTAAATCTGGAGAATATGGTGGGTGGGTAAGCAATTCAAAGCCCAATTCATTCAATTTTGCCATCGTTTTCATCGATCTGTGACACGGTGCATTATCTTGGTGAAACAACACTTTTTTCTTTTGCAAATGTGGCCGTTTCTTTGCGATTTCAGCCTTCAATCGATCCAAAAGTTCACAGTAATACTCGCTGTTGATGGTGGTTCCTTTTTGGAGATAGTCGATGAATATTATTCCGTTCGTATCCCAAAATACAGACGCCATCACCTTGCCGGCCGACTGTTGCGTCTTTGCTCGCTTTGGATTCGGTTCGTCGACTGCTGTCCACTCAGCTGACTGTCTTTTGGATTCTGGTGTTTAATTGTGAAGCCATGTCTCATCCATTGTCACATATCTACGATAGAATTCCCTTTTATTGCGGTTTAACAGTGCCAAAGACTCCTCCGAAGCATCGATTCGTTGTTGTTTTTGGTCGACTGTGAGCTCACGCGGCACCCAATTTGCACAGAGCTTTCGCATACCCAAATGTTCATGTAAAATGGTAAAAACACTACCATCTGCTACCTTTACAATGTCAGCTATTTCGTGCACCTTCAATTTGCGATCGTTCATAACCAATTTGTGGATTTTTTTTATGTTTTCTGGAATAACAGCCTCATTTTGGCTTCCACTGCGCTCTGCATCTTTTGTGCTGGTACGACCACATTTAAATTCAGCCATCCACTTCTCTACCATTTGTCTCGATGGAGCAGAGTTTGGATAATGCTTATCAAGCCATTGTTTGGTTTCCACTGTATTTTTTTTCATCAAAAAGCAATGCTTTATTAAAATTCGAAATTCACTTTTTTCCATTTTTTTTTCAAAAACAAAAGTTGCTTCACACAAAATGCTATAACTCACGAATAAAAAGTCAGATTGCTGTCAAATTTATACACGTATCGTTTGAAGGTTAGTACTAAATAAAAATCATATGGAAAAAATTCTAGTAACGCCATCTATGTGTCATCCTACGGACTTATTGAATGACCTAGTATTGACCTTGTGGTGATTTCTCACCAAATTTGTATTCACTAAATTTTATGAAATTCATTTTAGCTTTAATTTTTAAAAAACTTTAGGATACTCTCAATTAACAAATCTAAGTATGTTTGTAAAACTTATTTTTTCTAAAAAACTTAGTTTGTTTGAAAAACATTATTTTGAAAAACATTATTTTGAAAAAATAATTTTTCAATTAAGTTTTGTTCTTTATGTTGATAAGAACTATATTAATTAATTAATAAGAGAAATTATTTTGTTACTAGTTAATATATTATTTTATTATTCTTTTAAAAAATTAAATTTTAAAATGATTTATTTATCTTGTGCTAAATTTTTGTAATCAAAATTAGCTTGAAAAATAATTTTGGAAGTGAATAAAAAATATTAAACTTCTAAACAGAGATAAAATACTTGTACTTCTACGAAGTATTTTTGGTTTAATATACATCACTGCCCAAAACTAAAAACAATGTCCTCATAAAAGTTGTTTGTCGAAAACTATATACAAATCCCTAACCCAAACCGAAGTCTCAGAGCCTTGAAATTTCAGCCCCTTCATATTTCAGCCCCTTCATATTTTAATTATTAAGTGAATTGTATAATGTGAATTGTAATTCAACATTTGAAAAGTTTTAATATTTAGAATTAATTAAAAATTGAATTAAATAAAAATATTTAGATCTACAAAACTAAGTTAGATAAAAAGGATGTGCATATACTATAGGTTTATTTTATTAAAATAAACTCAATATAATATTAATAATATATTTTTATATCAGAAGCCTGGAATTTAGCAATCAATTACAAAATCAACGCAGAATAGACATCAAAGACGCAGAAAATAGAAGTGAACAGTGGATATCTAAGGCAGATGTGTTCATCATTTTCACTCCATTGGAATCAGTGGCTTGCAAAAGAAAAGCAGCTTTGATAATTTTTATTGGGAACGATATTAATATCCCGGGAATATTGGGAACGATATTAATAATATTTAATTTCCAACAAAAGTAATTCATAATTGAAATCATTAACAGGAAAACTTTTATATACACACAATAATAATTAGATTTTTTTTTTTTTAATAAAATGTGTTGTGTAATAGGGTTTAGAATATGTGTCACAACAACACATAAATACCTTTTAAGACATAGGTCTAGACCTGGGTCCCACAACAACGGGCGTTCTAAGGTGTTGATTAACGCTTTCTTTAAACCTCTTCGGGTTGAAGCCACCTGAGACTAAGTGTTCCGGCAAACTATTCCATTTGTACGCAGTTCGGACAAAGAAATATCTCTGCGATCTGCCAGTATGACAGCGCGGGATCTTTACCGTTTCACTGGTTGCGGCAGCCGATTGCCGTGTGGAACGGGGGTAAGAATAAGTTTGAGGCATGATGCCGCTGATTACATCTGAGCACTGTTGATGACGATATTTGTAAAAAACAACGAGGCCAGCAACAGTGCGACGATGTTGTAGGAAATCAAGTTTTGATGTCAAAGCTCGATCACCCACAATTCGTACAGCCCGCTTTTGAACAGAGTCCAAGAGGGCCAAGATGGAAACAGAGGCAGCACCCCAAACTTGACAACAGTACTCCATACACGGACGAATATAGAACTTATAAACATGGAGCAATTGGTAAGGAGTGAAAAATTTTTTGCATCTATTTAGGAGGTCGAGTTTTTTAGACGCTTTTTTTGCCATCACCATTACATGATCGTTCCAGAGTAGGTCATTTGAAACTGTGACACCCAATAAACGAATGTTTTTACATTCACCTATTGGTTCATCACACATACTGAATAAAATATCTTTGGGGAACTCGGTCTTTAATCTGGAAACAATCAACAGCTGTGTTTTGGTAGAGTTGAAATTGACAAGGTTTTGGTCACCCCAGTCGGCGACTTTATTCAGGTCTTTATTCACGTTTATGGCAGCGTCTCTCCGGACAGGATTAATTCGTTCGTGCATTTTACCTTTTGAAGGAAGGGGCTCGAACGACTTGAATAATATATTGATTATTTCTCTTTATATTAGTTATGTTTATTAAACTTTATTTTGCAAAATAAATAAAAATCTTAACAAATTACAATACAAATTCTTGTTATTATTTTTGCAGTTTTATTTTTCAGATTTAAAGTAGGCCTATGTAAACAGTATTTGTACCTAAACTAACATGCTGCAGCAATATTTCTTCTAGTTGTCACTTCCGATAAACAAATTTTGTCACTTTTTCAGTTCAAAACAAAAATGTATGCCTATGGGGACTTCAGTTTTAATAAATTAATAAATAAATATTGATTAACTTTAGTTGAAGGTGTTAATTTGAATAACAACAAACTGATGAGTTTTAGAGCGTTTAGATCTACCGTACAACTTTTTATCTTAAAGTTCAATAACATCAAACACTGCTACCCGATTTTGATGAAAGTTAAGTATGTATTTAGTTTTTGGAAGTCTCACATTAATTCGGTAACTTATGGTTTACAACTTTCGCTAGGATTATATAAAATCAACTTTGATTGTACAAAAACTATATCTACGAAAAGTAGTTGATGGATATCTATATTTTATTTTCACATAAATATTACGTGTGATTGTCTCAACTACATTGTGCTATAATTCTACAGTTGTTGAAGCTCGTAGTTCTATTCGCCATATCTACCCGCTCGGTTCGCATTTCGATTGGAAATAGAACATGTTTTATCAGTGTAGTGTTTTGTCTGGTTCATGACCAGTCCTCTTAATCTTTTACCTATATATGTTTACATATGCAGATGTATGTTGGATTGAGAGAGTTTATATCGGAATTAAGATTTATTGAAATCTTTTTATTTATGTTGATGGCCAACGATTCTAATGTAAAGCTCTTTCTCCAATGTTCTTCTTTCGTCATTGTTTTGGTATTCTTATAATCAACCTTCTGTCCCATCTCTTTCGCATGTCTGTAGGCTACTGTGTTGTTCGATCTTGCCGTGGTTGTTGTGATATTGTTAATATGTTTTTTATTCTATTCCCTAGCTTTTCGTTTGTGTGAAATATCTCTCATCACAGTCTTTACAAGCAAAGACATAAACTATACCATCAGCAGCATTTGTTTTTTCATACGATGTCGTAATGATTTTATTCACTTTTGTGTTCGGTTTGTGTGCTATTTTTATCTTACTATCATTTTGTGTGGATTATCGCGTTAGGTTTTCTGACCTATCTCGTTAGGTTTTCTAAATAAGTTAAACTCTTGTATACAATCAACACTCAAAACCAAGGCAACCTTCAGTTTCTTAAACAAAAAAAGCTATTTTACGACAGTCTGATGTGCAGCCTTATTTCGCCCCGGCCCCTTTTACTCTATTAGTATTTGTTTTGTGTATTCAAAATAACAGTTTTATAAATTCACAATCGTGTAAAACGTGAAATCAAAAAAATTCCGTTAGAAATGATTTAAACAAATTGGTTGCAATTACAAAAACAAATTATGAAAAAACACGTTTTTGTGGTTTATTAGATAATGAAAACATTTGTCAAGAACATTACAAAAAACTTGAATTTAAAAAATTGCGTTTTAAAAATGACAGTTCAATGCTATTATTTTAGGTTGCAGCAGCTAAATTTTGTAACTGTGAAGCAATGAGGTGAAGTAATAAATTTAATATAATATAAGATAATAATTTAAGATAATAATTTAAGATAATAATTTTTTTATTAACTTCACCGCAAAAATATGATTTTTAACTAGGTGAGAAATGAAATTAAATTCTTTCGAGGGTGATACAAGTTTTGTCACTTCACCGCTTCAGTTACAAAATTCAGCTGCAGGTGAAATCAAGCAATTTTTACATTACTAGAAGTCAAATGTATTTTATCACACTTTTTATCTTAAAATTATTTCAATAAAGATTCATTTCCAATAGATAGTTTGTGCATCGTGGAGGCGAATATGATGAATCGAACACCGAACATAAGAAAAATTGGAAGAATTCACGGTGTTAAAAGATTGGTAAGATTCCACCCAGCGTAAACCTTTTTTGATATATTATATACGACGAACCGATTTTATTCGCATTTGACCGATTTTTATTATTTAAAATGAACAATTATATAATCGAATTACCGAAAAGTAAAACTGATTAATCACCATTGTTCTAATAATTGTTTTTGTTGCAGCTAATCGCATCGAAACTAATTTTTGAGCGATACTCCTGAGCTGCAGCGGTGACAGTGGATTAGATAGATGGAGCCATTGTTTATTCTCTATAATGAAGTATCGGACCACCCTCACCTTAAGTAAATCTAAGGTCCTTAAAAAAATAAATTTTTCTACTTCAAGCTACGAAAATGTCATTTTAATATATAGTAAAACCTATGTGAAAGGAAAACTTTTTCTAAGTAGTGACTGAAAATGTTTTCAGTCACTAGGACTGAAAGTAAATAAGTTTCGGTGGTCGCCTACAGGTTATTTAAAGGATTGAATATTTGAGATTGAATTTGATTTACTGTTTCTGTTGTTGTTTCGGTTGCTGTTTTTATTTCTGTCAATATCGCAGTATTTTGAAGGGATTGAATATTTTGAATATTTTGATCGAATCGAATCGAAACTAATCATTATATCAATTATGCGTAATTAATTAATTAAACTAATAATGAGTGTGTTTTTTTTCTATATCGGAGAAATCGGAGCGATAAAATAAAATTTGAATCAGATTTATCGTATAATTTTTTCCTCCTATAATTAACTGTCAGATATAAAATATATTTTCTGAGTTCTTTCCGCCAAAAAAAAAATTTATTAAATAAATTTAAATTTTATTAAAAATTTATTTATATTTGTTTTTATTCGAAAATTTACCTAAAATTTTTTAAATTTATACTTTAAACGATGACTTCCAGTCGGTAAAAAAAATATCTGTAATATCTGTAAAAGTTTTTAGAAAATACATGATCTGAGATATATCCGAGAATGAAAAAAAAACACGGAACAGATATATCTGAGAATGCAAAAAAACAGATAATTTTTTGACGTTTAACTGTAAAATTAAATTTATATTTTCGAACTACTATTCGAAATAAATTTATATTTTCGAACTATTTTCCATCTGTAGGCGAACACAATAATAACATTATTTTACACTGGTAAAAATGCTATATATTGTTATTTTTTTTACAATGTTAAATTTAGCTATGTCGTTTTGTAAGTTTTTAGTAGATGAATTTGTTAATATTATCATTTATATTTACAAGCGTAGAAAAAATAGCGTTTTCTACGCGTGGTAAAAACGTTTTTGCGTTCCTGAACTTACTTACAAACCGCCCAGTCACGCAAAAAGAGACGTTTTCACCACTTGTATAAAAATCTACTAGTTTTTCCGTAAGAAAAAGAATGATAAACTAATGATACAAAACATTGAAAATTATTTTCTTTTTTATGTAATTCTGTATATGATGTTTTTATGAATCGTATATGATGTTTTTTATGAATCAAATCAACATGTTTAGCATTGAATCCTACTAGTAAACTATGTTTCGTGTTTTTCCTGCATGCAAGCATCAGTTTTTATGGAGGTGCAATTTTTTTATTTTTGATATATGGGTGTGAGTTGTAACTGTAATACGCGGTCCCTGCTATTGACATACGAGCTAACGTGATATAATACACATAAATAGCAGTGAGATATCACTAACCAAGGATATCTTAGAGGTGCTGCCGGATGAACTGTATTCAGTCACGGTAGCATCCTCAATCATAATTGTGGAATATTCCTTGATGATGGTACACTATTCATTGCTTAAAGAAACGGACCTTTATATATCTCTATATCTGGACTTTAACCAACGAGGAAGACAGTGCGTCACACGATCAAGGAATTGAGGCTTATTGGTAACCCCTTTTTAATTTTGTTCCTACAAATTTTTCAGTACGCAGAACTGTAATTGTTTATTGAGAGAAACCAAAACATATCTAGGAATTGAAAAAATTATATAAAAGAGGAATATTATTTAATTAGTGATTTTATAAATAATTATATATATTGTAGTGACAGCCAGAAGAAGCGTAATGTGCATGTTTCAATGAAAAATTAAACTTTTCTTGCTCTCACTGCCTCATATGTTAAAGTTTAACCTAAAATAATTGCCATGCGTTAAATTATTTCTAGTTGTTTCTTTCATTGAACATCATTTTCATTAATATTCCTATTCCAGATTTGTAAATCACGTGCACATGATCATATGCATTTAAAGTTTACATAAAAAAACACAAAATGTAACAATGTTGTTATGTAATAAATAATGCTTTAATATCTTTTTATCATTACTAATTACCAAAATATCTACATGTTAAATCTCAAAACAGACAAACAATTTTTTCAGGTTAGAAGAACGACATATATTAGATTTGCAATGCATTTTTAATGAGTACAACGTTTAATTTTTTATAAAAAATTTCTAATAAACACAACAGCACCTGATTCACAATTATACAAAATAAAGAAATGAGCTTGAATACTAGTTGTACTTGTTTGGCAGCGCCTATTAGAAATATTTCTATTTGAAGCTTCCGCTGGTAGGATTTCGTATTTTAATAAAATATTTAAACCTATGGCGATAAGCACGTTAACTATAAAGCCTATCGACTGCAAAATTCAGTTTTCCCTATAATTTCAAAAATTCTGGTGGTTTCTATGAATGCTCTCCCGCCGTTAGTTCCGAAATGATTGGACCCAAAAACTTGAATTTAGACTGATAGATTTCGGTAAATTTTCAATAAAAAATATAGAATGTGTTTAAAACTCATAACTATATTTTTGACGTTTGAGAATGAGGAAGAATAAAAACCCATTGTTAACTCAGGTTTCAGACAATTTACGGTATTTACATTTATCGATAATGTAGTTTAAGGTTATTGCTATTGTCTTTTAACACAACCATTCAAACTAATATCATTTTGACATTTTCTTTTCTTTCATAAATCATAAGATTCATGATGTTCCTTCATTACATAATAAAATTAAATAATTGTTAGAAGAAGAATGATCTTTGTTTAACTTTAACTAATTCTTAAAATTGGTTAGTTCTAAATGGGCAAATAAAACGAAAAAAAGACTACATTTTAAAATTTAAATACAAATTATTACGAAAAGAACCAAACAACCAATTGTGACTTTTCTAATGATTCTCAAATGCATTTTTTATTTCATAATGTGAAATCCGGTCTAACAGGGTAACTGTTTCAAAACCCGTAAAGTTAGTCATTAAATTAATAAAAAAACTCAACAAAAAATACATTAAAACAATAAAAAAAATATGAATTAGCTATAGAAGTACAAACATTAAAATGGCAACTAAGCTCTGATGGTCTTTTTTCAATGTCATTAGAAATTTAATGTCATTAGTTCTACTTTGTCGACATATGTATGTATTCAATGTAAGTTAAGGACTTAAGGGCTTAAAATAACCTTAATTTGAACAGGGTATAAGTTGAGCGAAATGTCATTTGAAAACATTAAAATGTGCATTTTCTATCAATTTAAAATGTTCTGGGGTGCGTTTCTTAATTAACTATGGTTAACCGCGGTTAACTTTACTCTACCAAATGTCGTTCCATAATTAACCGCAAAATAAAAAATTTACTGGATGACAGATGTACTATCGTTCCAAAACTATAAAAATTAGTTGTCATAATAAATTGTGACGTCACTACTTTAACTTTGTTACTCAAGTCTAGAGTAGAGTTTGTTGAGGTTCTAATGTCAAAACATATGAATATTTAAAACGACATGTCAACCGATTTATAAAACACAATATAATTTTTTATAATAAAAGAAAATTTTAATTGTTGTGGAAAAAAAAGTTAGAAATTATATTGTTTTGTGAATATATCGTACATTTAATTATTATTTACTAAGTATTTAATAATTTTTAGTGAAATGTGTTATTTTTATTATTTTTATTTGATACTGAAGACTGAAAAATAAATTATAGAAATAAAAAACATACACTATATTTTTAGTTTTATTTATCGTAATTAGAATATTAGTTTTTATTAATTTTGAATTTTTAGCGGTCTTTTATAATTTAACTTTGACAGCTTTACTATGGTAATTTGAATTTAATATTTGACGTCACTACTTTGACTATGACATTAGTGACATTATTACCTTATGGTTAACCGTGGTTAATTTCGAAACGCACCCCAGATGATTTAACTATGTATTGACATTTATGAGGCAAGTCATATTTTAAAGCACTCTAAATTTACATCCCCTTTACATTACCTTAACAAATATGTGTTTTAACTTTAAACTTTGGAAAAAAATGCATAGATATACGAATTGAATAAAATATGACACGAATATTTTGAATAATGTATTTTTGTACCTAATATTTTTGAAATATTTATGGTCTTTTAAGCTCGATAAACGAATGAACGATAAACGAATCGGATTTATACTTGTCAGTTGTCGTACTGTTTAACTTCCAGATACGGAAAGTACTACTAAATTCTTTTTTACGCAAGTAGTTTTATGTGTATTTGATTTTACGCGACTCCAAAAAATTATTTAGTTCCTTTTATAAATGCGATATGACTTGATATAATACGATAAAAATGTTTTATAAAATAGTATATTTTCCTACAAGAAATGAAAACATTGTTTTTTGGTGAGTAAACATTTGTTCACGAGACACGCTAGCGTCGAGTGCGACATGTTTAAGAACGAAAAACGTTTTTATCTAGCGTAGGAAATGCAATTTTTCTATGATAGTATATATATAATCGGTATTTACTATAAATTATAAAATTAGAAATCGACAACATAACATTAAAAATTCATATTCTATTTATTCATGGTTGCGTTGTTAAAAAAAACTTTGTAAAATTATACGAAAAACCATAGCAACTACAATTTGTTATTCTTTTTACACTAGTGGAAAATGAACCCATTTTCACAGGGCATTAAGCGTGATGAAAATAGACTTTCTTTTTATATGCTTTCATAGAAAAATACTTTTTAGAAAGAACAAACATGTATTTATATTTTTTTTTTTATTTTTGGTGTCGTCGTAAATCGTAATGTGAAAAGAAAACTTCGCCACTTTAAAGGTTTCCAGAGAATTGACCAAAATAATTAAAGATGGAGCATATACCGCAGACCAGGTATGGAATAAAGTTGAGATTAGTTTTTTCTGTTTATAACAAGAAAACTGAAACTTTCTACGAAAAAGTCCACATCTACACTTTTCTCTATATATACGAAGGAGGCAAATATAACACCAAACATCTTCATTGACAACATGCTCATTCCTAAAGTCAAAAAGCCGAAACTTTATTATTTCGATTTATTACTCAAATTCAATGCTCATGCACAACAGGTGAGCTCTGTACTGAACAACAAAAATAATGCACTGAAAGCACTTACTGGTGGTTTTTGGAGCAAAGATAAAAATACAACTATCACAACATACAACGTAATACGGTCTATTACAAGTTACTGCACCCAAATGGACACCCCAAGTCGCTAAAAGTCACTGGAATAAGTTACAAACAACACAAAACGCAGCTTTGCAAACCACAACCGGAAACCATCTGATTGCTCACCGATATCACCTGCACGAGCATAATAAAATGCTAACTAAACAATACCTATAGGCCGGCCAAAAACAACAAAATCCTTGGAATGATACTCTTTTCAGTAACTTAGCCACCCCAGATATAAGAAAAACTGCAAAATGCCTCTTACAATATGTCGAAGAGGACCAAGTAAATGAAATCATTGACGAGCTTACTTACAAAACTGGCCTAAAAAGACTTCACACCAAAGCTGTTGTCGACACAATAAAAACTTACGCCCCAAATCGAGCTCTCAATGGAAAGCCACCACAAATAATTCAATTGCCTTGCAGCACCAGATCATATCTAGCGCAATTAAGATCCGGTTGGTCGCACATCTTATGGAACTATATGAGTTATTGACAAATTCCCCGCATGTGATTGCACGGCACATGATGTAGAGTGTAAACCACCTATTCAGATGACCAGAAACGTCAACCGACCTTAGGAAAATTTGTAATTCCACCCAAGAGCAGTAGCAGAGTTCCTGAAATTTTAGGTTAATTTCAACCAAGTAACCAATCTACATAGACACATTGTTTTGTTTGCGAGAACAGAATTAGGTGTACTTATATTTGGATCGAATTTCAAAATCAGAACTTTTATGATATCTTCATATTTTAAAACCTCTTGAAGCTGTTTAGAATAGTTTTAGCTGGCAGTTTGTATGTCTGTATATCGTGTGTGTATGTACAATAACTTGCAGAACGCTTTGTCACGAACGGTTGATGCGATTTAAATGAAAATTGTCACAATTGAATGGATGCCTTGGAGAAATTTTAATTGCAGTTCGTTTCTACTGAAACTCGTTCATTCATTTTTTAGTGGTTTCGAAAAACAAAAATTTTTTGATGGTATCGTGAGAAACGCCGTTTATTGCTTAATTATTCAGTAGTAGCGAAAATAACACAATTTAGAACAACTTTTTCAAATAAATAGAATAAAATTTTTTTTCTATAGCAACTGTTAAAACGTGCTATTATCAACTAAAATTAGAGGGGAAAATAGCACTTTACCATCAAGGTTAAATAAAGTAGTACTTTAACAGCAAGGGTAGATAAAGTATTTTGATATAAGTATTTTTCTGTTGATATTCTTCAAGTATTTCCATTTTTAAAAGCACATATATTCTCTTTGATGTACCATTTGATGTACCAATTTCAGGCAATCTACGAATTGCCTCTGAAGCCTCCTCTTACATATCGGAAGGCATTTTTCTTCTGTAATATCGCATACAGTCAGCGTCAAAAATAAGTGTACAGCTAATAGTTCAACATTTACGGACTAATATATCTTAAAAGAAGAATGGAAAAATAAAATACATTTCATTTTTAAAAAGTGTATTAAGTATTAGTTTATTTTAGCAAAAACAAAAATTCAATTATTTGTTGTTATCCTTGTAATTTTAAAAAAATTGCAAAATGCTCTGATTTTACGCGTCAAAAAAAAGTGTACACTCTCACATTGTTTGATTGTTTTTTGTTATAACGGGATTTCCGATTTTTTCAACTAATTTTATTTTGTTTTGTTGCATTGTCGATACCTTCGAGTCAAAGATCCGTGCAGTTATTATTATCCCAATAATAATAATTTAATATTATTCAACATGGCCAAACAAACTACTATAGAAACACGTAATTTAGTGGTAAAATTAGCATCTCAAGGCAAATCTCTAAGGGAAATGGCTAGTATTATCGACAGAAGTCATAATATTGTGAAAAAAATACTATTTAAATTCAAACATTTGAGAAGTGTAGAAGATCTTCCCCGTTCTGGCAGGCCGCCAATTTTGTGGTTGTGAACAAAAGGACAAAAGAGCGATAGCGCGAAGGGTTAGGGCTTATCCCTCTGAAAGTGCAGTCAGAATAGCTGAGAAACTCACAGAAACATTAGGAGCAGGAATAAGTTTCAGTACCATTTGCCGTGCTCTGCATGAAAATGGGTTACATGGTAGAACTCCGAGAAAAAAATCAGTTAATTCTAAGAAAAACCGAAAAAAGCGTCTCGGATATGCAAAAAAACATATTTTTATTTTACAAAATGTCTATTTTACACTCGTCACTGAATAAGCACTTATTCAAAATAGTAACGTCTTCAAATATATGCTTTTTTGCATATTCGAGACGCTTTTTTTTTGGTTTTTCTTAGAATTAACTGATTTTTTTCTCGGAGTTCTACCATGTAACCCATTTTCATGCAGAGCACGGCAAACGGTACTGGCACTTATTGCTGCTCCTAATGTTTCTGTGAGTTTCTCAGCTATTCTGACTGCACTTTCAGAGGGATTAGCTCTAGCCCTTCGCGCTATCGCTCTTTTGTCCACAACTGACAAAATTGGCGGCCTGCCAGAACGGGGAAGATCTTCTACACTTCTCAAATGTTTGAATTTGAATAGTATTTTTATTCACAATATTATGACTTCTGTCGATAATACTAGCAATTTCCCTCAGAGATTTGCCTTGAGATGCTAATTTTACCACTAAATTACGTGTTTCTATAGTAGTTTGTTTGGCCATGTTGAATAATATTAACTTATTATTATTGGGATAATAATAACTGCACGGATTTTTGACACGAAGGTATCGACAATGCAACAAAACAAAATAAAATTAGTTGAAAAAATCGGAAATCCCGTTATAACAAAAAACAATCAAACAATGTGAGAGTGTGCACTTTTTTTTGACGCGTAAAACCAGAGCATTTTGCAATTTTTTTAAAATTACAAGGATAACAACAAATAATTGAATTTTTGTTTTTGCTAAAATAAGCTAATACTTAATACACTTTTTAAAAATGAAATGTATTTTATTTTTCCATTCTTCTTTTAAGATATATTAGTCCGTAAATGTTGAACTATTAGCTGTACACTTTTTTTGACGCTGACTGTATATTCAGAAACCCAAACTATCTAATTTTCAAATTCACTTTTTGCAAAAAACAAAAAAAAATTGATTTGTTTGTTTAATTATGAAACTCAAAAAGTTATCAAAGCCACCTATACTCATTTTTTCGTGAAACTGTTTTTTTCCTGACACTTTTAATAGTACATTGTATATTAAGAGCAGAAAGTACGACATTGCTGCTCGTGCATGAAAGTTGCTGGTTGAGGCGTAGCCGAATGTTACTTTCTGCTCAAAGTATACATACTATTTTTTTAACGACTGCCGACATATTTGTTTATTATTAAAAAAGCTTAAATCATAATTTTAATTTTTAAAAAACAATATTTTTTTAAGTAAGATATGCGTTGCTAAGGAGGCATTTATATTATTTAGTTTTTGTTTAAAAAACATATCGAACGAACGTCAAGCTAAAAATTTAAATTAATAAATTATCTATTTTTAAATAAAAAATAATTCATAATATGTTATAAATTATTTAATATTATGTCTCTGTCTATTATGTCTTTTGTTTTACTTTCTGCATTAGAGCAGAAAAAATTAAAAAATGCACGCTAAACAGCAAAAGCCAACTTTCTGTTTCTTTCTCTTCTTTAACAATTGCTATAGAAAAAAAGGGTAAACTATGATAAGTGTTGCACCGGCAAAATTTATTTTTTTATTACTAAGCTCCTAAAATTAAGAGAAAAATGTTCTACCAAAAATTTGTGAGCTTCTTGGTTCACGAGATATAGGCATTTGGAAAAAAAATTCAGACAAAAAAAAATGGGCTAATATAGGGTATATGGGTATCGTATCGAGAGTGGTATCATTGGAAAGGTCTTTACAAGGCAAGCTCAAATCAAGTGAAAAAATTCCGCGGTTTCATCCCTGGAAAAAGTTGTTAGTGTTTAAAGTTTAGCTTTTTTATGCATTTTTTCTCAATTTTTCACCTAAGTAGTAGTTCTGTTTTTCATGTATCATTTAAAGAAACGAAGAATTATACAACCCTATCCATCCCATTGTGGCTAATACAGGTTACCCGACCCGAATATACCCAACCCGATCCGATCTATTTATAAAGGATCATACTTTAAATTCTACATTTGCTTTCAAAATTAATCGTAGCGAGCGGACGCATTTTGTTTTTTTTTTCTGTTAAAAATTTTCAAATAAAATATAAATAAATTAAATATAATGTTATTTATTGTTTTACTAGTTTAAATTAAAGTTTCTAATTAAGCAATATGTAGAATAACAACAATGTTGCCCTGTGGTAAAAGGCGTCTAAACGGGCTGTTAATCAAATACTGGAAAAATACAACAAACAGCTTCAGCTGAGCCAGTGACACCAAATCAACAAATAAAAAGAACTTCCCGAAACCAAATCAACAAACAAAAAGAACTTCCCGTAAGTTGTATGTTTTTGCGCGGATACCTTCGTCTGGTACTAGAAAAGAAGCCGGTGTTGACATTCTAGCTACGTGTCGGTCGATAGCGGTGGCAGCCGTAGCTCTCAGATAGATTACCATCTTTGTTTGAAAGCAATGAAGAAGCGAGTTAAAGATTTTAAGGCAGGAAAGTTTTCATACGATCTAACGAGTCCCGTCGGACCAGATAATTGGAAAGATATGAACAACATCAAAGTCCAATAAATATTGATACAAAATTGATTTCTTCTGTTACATCACCATCAAAATTACGAGTGACGAAATGGAATGAAATTCCAACAAATATTAAAATTGAAAATAACGGCTTTACGGTCAAATTTGTATTCCAATGTGCTAATTTGTCTCTAATACCAGCCATAGCTGCCTGAGAAGTAGTACACGGATTAATTTATTATTTTGTATGTTTGAAAATAATTTAGAAATAAATAAATATAATAATAATAAATAAATAAATAAATACATTAAAGAATAAGGTTATATAATTATTCATTTTTATATTAACTGGCGCCGCCCCCTCCCTTCCCTTCTCCTCCCCACCCCCCCCCCCCCCCCCCCCCCCGATGCGGTGGCTATTTTTGATCGAAGGATTGCAAGGTCGCAGAATCTTGGCAAATAGATGAGAACTACCAATCAATTTAATAGCTCTTCGGTGCACAACATCAAGGCATTTCAAACTCGTTACGTACGCTCCACCCCAATTATGAGAACAGTACTCCATGCAAGGACGGATAAAAGACTTGTAGACCAAAAAAAGCTATTCGCTATTGAAAAACTTTTTACAACAGCCTAAAACTCTAAATTTTGAACAACGTTCTTAGCTAAGCTAAAAATATAAGAATTCCACTTCATATTATTTTCAACCTCAACCCCCAGAAGTCTGACAGACTCTTTCTCCACAATATATTTCGCATCAAACTTTAAAGGAAACGGATTAGGTGAGTATAATCTAGTAAAATGGCAAACTTGTGTTTTGCTAGCATTAAATTCAACACTGTTTGCTAAACCCCAATCCATAATTGTTTTAAGATCAACGTTTAAAGAATTAATTAAGCTTGATCTCGTGTCATTAACTGTCGAGGGTGAATATTGATTTGATGATTCGTGAGACGCATGAAGTGTGCTATCATCAGTAAAACTATGTGAAGAATGGACTGTTGAATCCAACAATTGACTGTTACATCCAATTATCCATTGATAAGAAAAAGCGTTGGTAACAAAGCGGAACCCTGAGGAACTCCTGCATTGGTTGAAAAGACGTCCGATGATACACCATCAACACTGACCCGAAATTTGCGATCAGCTATAAAGCTCTGTAACCAAGAATGAAGTTGCTCATCTATTCCATAGCATGTCAACTTGCATATTACATTGTTGTGCTAAACCTAAAGTCTCTCCATGGTTCTCTAGCGACTTGTTCCAGACATGCGTGACAAAAGCAAGCAGATCTCCCGTTGCTCTAACTTTTCGGAACCCATATTGTCTTTCATTTAAAATTTTTGAGGACTCCAAGAAGCTCATAATATTAAAATTTACGTATTTATCAAATATTTTAGCAACAACCCATCCAAGATCGAAATGGGTCTATAGTTTGTTGGATCAGTTTTACTACCCTTCTTAGAAACTGGTTATACACTGGCCATTTTCCATATTTCAAGAAAAATCCCGTCCTTGTATGACAAATAGAAGATTTTAGTGAGAACTGGTGCTGATTCCTTAGCAAAAGTTTTAAGAATAATTGGAGGGATACAATCAGGTCCAGATGCTTTATTAGTATTTTTTTGTAAGATCATTTTCCGAATGACATTTTTACGAAAAATAATCCGCATCATTTCATAAGA
This sequence comes from Diogma glabrata, assembly GCA_963693315.1. Taxonomy (NCBI): domain Eukaryota; kingdom Metazoa; phylum Arthropoda; class Insecta; order Diptera; family Cylindrotomidae; genus Diogma; species Diogma glabrata. Next base: position 144,146,736 of record OY856188.1, on the reverse strand, counting down.
TGCTCTAGAAATTGGTTTAGGAGAAAAATTAGGTTCTTTTAATGTAGAATTTATATAGAAATAATTACCTAGAAGGTTAGCTTTTTCTTTGATTTTCTTCAAATTTTGATGCTTTTTTTCTGTAAATATATTTTTTTCTACATCTACTTGTTTTCTGCATAAATTTCGCTTTATTCTGTATTGTTTAAGGTTTTCATCATTTTTGTTCTGCATAAACTTTCGAAACGATTTTTTTTATTCTAATTGCTTTTTTACACTTAGATGCTAGTATTTTTGTGTTTAGATATTTAGATAATAATTTTTTCATGCAAAAAATATATACCTTAAGAGAAAGCAAAATATTGCATTTACAGCTTCATCGATATGCTCTTCATATGCACTTCAGGATAAAAACATGGATTGTCGTCGTTGGTGCATAATCTATTTTAAATACGATTAATGCAACAGTTGCAAAACTTATATTGGTTAATAACTTTAATAACTAAAAGTCAATGCCAAACAAAAACTAAAAATTATTCGAAATTGAAACCGTTCCGCCGAAACTTTGATTTTCAACTATAACAGGTCGTTCAATAAGTCCGTAGGATAAGTAAGAAAAAAACAACATTTTGACAAAACTCGATTTTTTTATTCAACATAGTTGCCTTCGAGGGCGATACAACGAGTATAGCGATTTTCCAACTTTTCTATACCACTTTTATAGTACGATTTCTCTTTCTCGTCAAAATAGGCCTCAGTTTCAGCGATTACTTCATCATTGGACTTAAATTTCTTTCCAGCAAGCATTCTCTTGAGATCTGAAAACAGGAAAAAGTCGCTGGGGGCTAAATCTGGAGAATATGGTGGGTGGGTAAGCAATTCAAAGCCCAATTCATTCAATTTTGCCATCGTTTTCATCGATCTGTGACACGGTGCATTATCTTGGTGAAACAACACTTTTTTCTTTTGCAAATGTGGCCGTTTCTTTGCGATTTCAGCCTTCAATCGATCCAAAAGTTCACAGTAATACTCGCTGTTGATGGTGGTTGCTTTTTGGAGATAGTCGATGAATATTATTCCGTTCGTATGCCAAAATACAGACGCCATCACCTTACCGGCCGACTGTTGCGTCTTTGCTCGCTTTGGATTCGGTTCGTCGACTGCTGTCCACTCAGCTGACTGTCTTTTGGATTCTGGTGTGTAATTGTGAAGCCATGTCTCATCCATTGTCACATATCTACGATAGAATTCCCTTTTATTGCGGTTTAATAGCGCCAAAGACTCCTCTCAAGCATCGATTCGTTTTGTTTTTTGGCGACTGTGAGCTCACGCGGCAGCCAATTTGCACAGAGCCTTCGCATACCCAAATATTCGTGTAAAATGGTAAAAACACTACCATTTGCTACCTTTACAATGTCAGCTAGCTCATGCACCTTCAATTTGCGATCGTTCATAACCAATTTGTGGATTTTTTTGATGTTTTCTGGAATAACAGCCTTATTTGGGTGTCCACTGCGTTCTGCATCTTTTGTGCTGGTACGACCACATTTAAATTCAGCCATCCACTTCTCTACCATTTGTCTCGATGGAGCAGAGTTTGGATAATGTTTATCAAGCCATTGTTTGGTTTCCACTGTATTTTTTTTCATCAAAAAGCAATGCTTTATTAAAATTCGAAATTCGCTTTTTTCCATTTTTTTTCAAAAACAAAAGTTGCTTCACACAAAATGCTATAACTCACGAATAAAAAGTCAGATTGCTGTCAAATTTATACACGTATCGTTTGAAGGTTAGTACTAAATAAAAATCATATGGAAAAAATTCTAGTAACGCCATCTATGTGTCATCCTACGGACTTATTGAATGACCTAGTATAGTGTAAAACGTTATAATTTTTGTTACTAAAAACTAAAAAGCTAAACAGAGTTTGAATATAACATTGAGTTTGTATATGCTGAAACAAATACTTATTCAAGGTTTGTTTTCAATACAACTCCTACACTATCCATTTTTACAGTGGTAATATATATGTTCTCGGTGTGAAAAAATAAAGAATTTTGTTCTTTAAAATATAACTTTCAAATCGTTAATGTGTAGATGCATTACAGCAATCATGTGTTAGAATTTCGATAATTTTTTGTTGGTACACATACAGAGCAGACCAATACCCTACCCACTACTAATTTTCTATTGAGAAATTCCTATTTGAAAATATTTGTTAAGCATTTTTCAATTTTACCTAAAAGATACCGTTAGTAATGGATTATAACATATTTATAACTCTTATCGATGTTAGTAATGGATTATAACATATTTATAACTCTTATCGATGCAGATCTGCAGAACAGAACTTTCTAGGGCGCTTTTTTAAATTATAAAATAATTTATACACACAGTTTATGTAGTTTAAAAATTATATAACATACTCTTTTATGATGTAGTCGACTGCTCTGATTATACGCTATCTCCAATACTGGATTTGGGGTAGCACGTCTTGTACGTTGGCTTTTAATTCCTAATGATCGACCAATAGGTGCTAACCAATATCTGTAATAATGAAAAAAAATTAGTAAAAGTAAATGAAACGAATAAAAATAGTATCAGTTGGCAAACAGAGTGCGAGCTTAGAACGGTGTAAATTACTTCGGTCTGAAAGACCTAAGTATTACATTCATAAGCCAAAAGTGAAATTCTTACCCCCACTTTTTTGGCATTTCTCGACGTTTTAGGACCTACTGATTCTAAAAAAGCAAAACAAAAGTGTATGTCTTGAAATCTAGAAAACCGCTGGAGGGATTTCAAAAATTTTTTTATCTAAAATTAGGTATACTCAATGAACAGATCCGAAAGGACGTTGTGTTCGATAACTGTACCGGAAGTGTGTCGAAAAAAATCATTAAATGTATCAAAAATAGCAAATTTTCATATTTTTGGCTTAAAAACGTTCGGTTTAAGTGATAATGAATGAGTAGGAACAAAGAATGTGGAGAAATCTTGATGGTCGGGATTGGTATGTGAGATCAAAAACTAGATTATTGCATTAGAAATTTGTCAACAAAAAGGTTGTAGAGTGTGTCAAAAGACAGATTTTTATTTATGTTTTTACTCAATTAAAAGGAAAAAATAAAATTAATTATTTGTATGACATGAAATTTTATTATTACTATAGAGAATTATGGCATTATAAGTTTGTCAAAGAAATAATGTCAAGTGTGTCAAAAAAATGATTTTCATTTATTTTTTTAGTCAATTTTTTGGTTATTTGGATGAATCAATTATCGTCAATTAGTTATTTGGATGAAATGTAATGAACATGAAATTATTATTATTGAGAATTTTATTGCATTATAAGTTTGTCAACAAAATATTGTCAAGTGTGTCAAAAAATGATTTCATTTATTTTTTTAGTCAATTTTTTGGAAAAAAAAATTTAGTTGTTTTTATGACGTAAATGTAATTGAACAAGAAATTGGACATGGAAATTTTTGAATTTGTTATAGTTTTTGAAATATTTTTGGAATTTTGAAAAAAGTTTGTATTTTTGATTTTGTAATAATTTTTGCAATATTTTTAGAATTTTGGAAAAAGTTTTAATTTTTGATTTTGTTATAATTTTTGCAATATTTTTAGAATTTGGAAGAAAAATAGAATTTTTGAATTTGTGAATTTTGTATATATATTTTTAGAATTTTGAAAAAAATTTTCAATTTTTGATTTTTAAGAATTTTTGGAATATTTTTAGAATTTTGAAAAATTTTTAATTTTATTATAATTTTTGGAATTTTGAAAAAAGTTTCAATTTTTGAATTTTTAAGAATTTTCGGAATATTATTAGAATGTAGAAAAAGTTTAAATATTTGATTTTATTCTAATTTTTGGACTACTTTTGGAATTTTGAAAAAAGTTTTTTTAATTTTGTTTTATATTTTGCAATATTTTTAGAATTTTTGAAAAAAGTTTTAATCTTTGATTTTGTAATAATTTTTGGAATACTTTTAGAATTTTGAAAAAAGTTTGATTTTATTTAATTTTTACAATATTTTTGGAATTTTGAAAGAAATATGAATTTGTAATTTTGTAATATTTTTTCGGAACGCTAAATGGAGAGGTTTTTGAGTAGTTTGCTGATTGTATCATCTTTTCACTAAATTATGTTAATTTATAATCTGTTATAATTTTCCGACAACGTATTGATGTTTCGTGTTAGTTTTGTAATAAATTTCTAAACAGAGATAAAAAAATACATGTCGCTACGTTGGAAGAATATCGGCACAACTCAAAAATTATGAATATTGACTTTTCTGCATAAAATGATCGTAATATCGTCAAATGTTTATGTAGTAAAGTGTCACAATTCAACCTCACTTGTAAAAACGGTAGGTGGCATTTATGTCGCTATTCAAAGTTTGAAACTTTTCATATTCTTCGCTGCAACAGCGTCACATTTTCATTTTCTCAAAATTTCTATTTTCCGAGCTGTGCCGCTATTCTACCAAGGTAGCGATGTGTTTCTATGGATATGCAAACCAAATTGTTTTATTTAATACTTTAAAAATATATTTGTAGTCGAAGAACATCCAGCAAACCTGGAAAAAAAGGAATAGGTTCATGTTTACAAGGTTGAAGTTGTTGGACTCTTTTTGACCCCTATTTCACACATTCAGTTTTGTTTTCTATAATAATATATTTTTCTGCAAGATATGAACTAACTACATATTATATAGAATTAAATTAGAAAACGACAGCGTTAAATGTTACGCTACCATGAAAATGTCATATAACAACAATTTGTTATTTATTTGATATTATATCACGTTTACAGCGACATATCAAATTAGTAGATGTAATTTAAGTCTGTAATCTATACACGTTTTATTTTGAGAGCCTGCTCCTAATTTGATATTAAGATTTACTACTTATCAAATTATTTTTAATTTAATATAAACGCTTGTAAACATAATTGCAAATAAAAATTTTGGTTTCTACGTCGTCCACTGGGTTGGGTCCTTAAAGTTTTAAATAATCAAATTTTTTTTCATATATAAACAAAATTAATTATCATACTTTTTCCTTCATATCATATGATGCTTTATCCTTTATCATACTTTTTCCTATCATACTTTTTGTTACTTCAAATTTCAATAATAATCCCACATATAATCCCGATATTTTTACTTCGAAACCAATTCGTCAATTTTACAACGGATTAAACCTGCATGGCAAAATTGTCATGCCGGTTTAATCGCCTCGAACTTAAATAAGTTATTTATATATGAATATATATGAATGAGTAGACAATAGCATATTGTATTACTAGTGCGAATGCCTTTTCCAAACAAGAGTTAGTTCTCCCTAGTTCTCCCTCCCTGCGGTCGTGCGGCAAATAACTCGCGTTTGGAAAACGCATTCGCACTAGTAATACACACTATTTTTGTAACAAGTGCGTAAAATTTATAAATATTTATTGTATTGTTCATTTAATCATTTATTTAACAAAGTTATAAACAAATTTAAACTTTTTAAATAATTAAAGTGCGCCTTCTTCGTTGTAATAGTTGTAAATTATACTAGCTCGAAAATATACACATAAGAATTCAACTAAAACAACACATAGGAATCCAATAAGAGCTGTCAAAATTATAAACTTTGAAAACCTAAATAAATTGTTTTTTCTTGCAATTCAAATGATGGATAGATTTAACTACAAATCTCACAAGCAGGCGGCGTTACGGTCCAGGCTTACAAAATATTTTGTGGTCATATGTGCGGAAAAGTAGTTTTTTCTTTTATTTACCAATCCTCAAATTATATTGTGTTAAACAAAAGTCGTTTTGTAACGGTTTTTTTACTATACAATTCAAACTAAAATTTTAGTTAAATTATTCAAACTAAAATTTTAGTACTCATCAATTTTGGATCAATTTACCTTAGCGAAATTTTTAAATCAAAAACAAAAAAACTGATGAATGGAAAGAGAGATAAAAAGTTGGGGAGTTCGTGTAAATATCTGAAACTGAAAAGTTGTCAATAGATTTTGATTTTTTCCTTAAAATGGAGAAAATTTTAAGATGCTTTAAAAAAAAATGATAGCATTGTTTTGTAAATTGTTTGTATCATTGTAAAATGATAATATTCTTTAATAGTTATGGTATACAACAGTAGAGTTTGAATTTTAATTGAGATTTATTGAATTTTAAAAGAGAGTTTAGTGAATTAATTTAAAATAGTCAAGAGTTCATAGTTGCTAGTTGATGAAAATTTAATTTGTTTTAATTTTATTTAAAAGAAAATTGTGAAACATTGTTATTTCTAAATTGAAGGTAACATAAACATTAATATTTTAATTTTTACTAAATATGTAATTAATAAATTATATATGAAATCAAAGACTTTCTAGGTGAAAAACACGTGAAATCAGCAAGGTCTGGAAATGAGGTTTTAATTTTGTATATCTAGGTATTGGAATTCGTTGACATCAATAAAAAAAATTTTCTGCTCTTTTAGTTTTTTTTTTAATCCTGTCTTTAGATACAGGGTGATGAAAAATCAAGAAATTGCTCGACCCTGGTGTATTGAAATGGCTCTGCAGTAAAAACTACATAACCGATTTTAATGTTTATAGCTCAAAATGTAGGTATTAAACAGAGCTAATCAAAATAGTAATTCACATTATATGACCTTGAACATTTTCTTTTACAAAAATAACGGTAAAAACTTCAAAATCGATTTTCTAGAAATGTGTATTTTTTAAATTTTTGATTTTTTAACATATGAAAGGTACATATGTTACTAAGATTTTTTTAAATTTTCAGGAGGGCAAAATTTTTTGTTTTTTTTTTATTAATTTTATTGCAACACGCCTTAAAATTTTTCATCATAAGAAGAAGTGGAGATAAAAAAACGAACAATTTTTTTGGATATACATATATGTTTTAGTATTAAATTTTTAATTTTAACTCAAAATAAATGTTTTACAAATTTTTTATCATTTATTTAATTTTACATTACTAAATTCATTAGAGTTAGAATAACGTCTAGGTAAGACCATTTGTAGGAATGTATGAGTGATTTCCTCGTGTTCCAGGAATTGTTTTTAAATTGGCGTATCTATCTATCAGTTAGTTGATTTCGTTTTTCATTGTAACCTGCCTCCGTTACTTAGCAAAAATGCATGATATCTTGAAAAGGGCCTGGAGCTGCCTAGTTATAAAACTCCAGATGTGTTGATATAATTTTCTCGTATTCTTTCTTAGGACTCACTCTAGCTGCTTTCCTTTTTACTGTTCCTCCAATTCCATCACAAGGTCCTTTGCCCACCGATCAACACCTCTGGAATTGTATAACTGGGCAGTTGCTCCAGGTACTTTTCAACACTCAAAAAAATTTGCCCGGTAAGATTCACAAAATCGTTTTGTAAAAGTGCTAACAAAATTTTTTTGTGAATTTGCCAAAAAATGCTAAACTTGATACAAAATTTTGTATAGTCTATTTGACTTTTTTAAATCTGAAATAAAAATTGTAAACTAACCAATTGTTTTTGTGACTTGGATTACAAATGTACAAAATAATAAATATTTCTAGATACAATTTTTTTTCATTCTTTTAACAAAAATATTGTTAAGGTTTATGCTGATTTTTTTAATTTTTAAATCATATCTCACTTATCCATAACAAAATAAAATTCAATTGTACAAAATTTTGTAAAATTTTGTCAACAGAAAAATGACATTCTACAATTTTTATTGTCAAACTTAATACGAATATGGTCGATTTTTTTTTATACTTTACAAAGAGACTTATGCAATTTAAAAAAACAAACACGTTTTTTACAAAAAAAACTTTGCTTTTACAAATGCTTTTATAAATTTTCATAAATTCAATTAATGTATAACCAAAATTGGTAATAAACAATTGTAGTTTCAATTTGGTTGTCTAAGTAAAAATTCGCAGATATTTTTTAAAATTGTGATTATTTAGCAATGTCTATTCATGATAAATAGTGATAGTGAAAATACATGTATGATAAATTTAGAAGACATACTCTATGCACAGGTGATAAATTTTAAATATTTCGATATTAATAGGCCACTTACCGATTGCGTAGATTTTGGAATTGACTATTAGAGATAATGGATAAACTGAATTGGATCAGATCTATAACGTATTTCAAAACCTACGTAATCGGTGACAGCCAGCAGAAAGTAAAAAGATATCACAACTTTTTCATTGTTTTTTAGATGCTGATATTGATTTTACAGTACTACCTCAGTTGGAAAGCTCAGGCTGTGATAATATAACGGCGTATTAATATGTTTTAAGTTTGTTTTTTTAAATGATGCAGATATTTGAAAATAAAAATATAACATAAAAAAAATATAATAAAAATTATAAGATAATAAAAAATAAAAATAAAATAAATGTTAGCAAAAAATTGTGTTTTATTTATTAACGAAGAACTAATAAATATCAATGACTGTTTTACACAAAAAATATTAAATCCATAAATGTCTTTTGTTGAGCAAATAAAAAAATTCGTTATTTTTCTAAAACTTTTGTGAAAACAAAAATTAATTTTGAGGATTTTACAAAACATTTAATAGCATCAAAAATATTTCGGGCATTTTTACAATTTAATTTATAAGGATTACAATCTTTTGCTGAATGTTAGTTAAAGAATTTGTAGTGTTTACAAATAATTTTTTGTATATCTACAATATTTATTGTAAAAATGTAAATTTAACAAAAATTTTTGTGTGCTGTATATTTATAAAAAAATTGTAGAACGTATGTAGAATTTTGTTAGTTTCACTTAGTTTTTTTTTTGAGTGAAGATAACATGCATTTTTGCTATGTAACGGAAGCAGGTTACATTGAAAAACGAAACCAACTCTATCAGTTAGTTGCGCCCGCCAATTTAAAAACAATTCCTGGAACACGAGGATATCACTCATACATTCCTACAAATGGTATAACCTACACGTTATTCTAACTCTAATGAATTTAGTAATGTAAAATTAAATAAATGATAAAAAATTTGTAAAACATTTATTTTGAGTTAAAATTAAAAATTTAATACAAAAACATATATTTGATTTGCAAAATATTGAATTTGATTTACAAAATGTTGAATTTGATTTGAAAAAAGTTGAATTTGATTTGCAAAAGTTGAATTTGATTTGCAATGTTGCAAAAATTGTTGAATTTGGACTGCAAAACCTGTAGAACTAAATGCAAGGATTACTTGTTTGTTTACATAAGAAAATGAAAACTTTATTTTTTGATTTTTTTTTCATTGTTGATGTACATAATATTCCAGATTTTCCAGATTATCCAATAAAATTGTATATAAATATATTTTATCTATAAAAAAAATTGTTCGATACATTGATATATCAACAGAAAAGAAAATAGCTAGGTAGTGTGTATATTAGGCATGACCAGATATGTATGAACAATTTTCAAACCTTCTTTTCTTCGCTCCCACCGACTAATACTTACTACGTTTTCATGATTAGTTCAAAACGATTTGAAAACCAAATTCGAATTGAATTCACCATGAAAACATCAAAAATTACAGTTTTGAATACTATTTATTTTTAAATACGATCTCGATTTTTTTGGGATCGTATCGGTATCCAAATATTCGGAAATACATGAAAACGGAAAACTGGATCGTGTCATGCGCAGTAAAATGTTTATGTTTGTTTTTAATTACAAAACAACTAATTTCACATTGATTTATAAAATGTTTATTTGATTAACTTTATTGAAAAGAAAAATACAATATCAAGCATAAAAAAATAAAATATTGAACACAATTAATGAAACACAATTAAACGCTTTTTGACATTTTGACAGTTTTTCAACGCAGTTTTAAAAATGTTTTCAACTCGTTTTCAATCCTATCATGAAAACACTTTACAGTTTGAATACAGGATAAGGATTCAATTCTTTTTCGATCTGCATGAAAACGTAGTATATGTTCCATTTGACTCGAATATGAAATATATCCAGTTTTATTGAAATCGGAAAATAATTACCCACCGCGCAGTGGCGTCGAAGATAAGAAAATTAGCAGAATAATAGGATTTTTTATTTTTATCAGATATAATCATCTTTAAACATAATATATCTCATAATTTTGATTTTTTTTTGTTAAAAGCTAATTCCTTTACGATTCTATCGAGCCTAAGTATGTAGAAATCGATCTTAGAAAAGCGATTTATCTTAATTTTTCTTCTTACATATACGAAAATTCACTAATTAATCTTTTTTCAAAGAAAAAAATTAATTTTTATGGTAAATTTATAATAATTTTTCATTCAAAAGCAACATTTTTCCAAAAGAAATCAATAAATTAAATTAGATTTATTGTATGATGGGTATTTGCATCTGTAGTTTTCGACCACCTGAATGGTGTGTTGTGTACCTTCCTCGTCTTTAGTTAGAATGTTGTTGTATTCCGTGTCATCAACTTAACACCGAGTTCGGCGGTATCATTAACAACATGCAAACTTTGGCAAAACAACGTGGCTTTGACGAAATCCTCATTTCGATGGGTCATGTAGCAAAATATCAATACAAATTCTAAATCGATTAAAAAAACTCTGAGTTTTTTTCTGTGACAAAATCACTAATGTTCTTATTAGCAAAAAGTTGCATATGTTTGACTGCGTCAAAATCTTTTTTGCGAGTTTGGGGTGCGATGGGGATGTCTCGTGCTGGGACCTCAAGGTTTTGAACCAATTTTCGTTTTTCATCAAACGAAATCTCTGAGTCGAAAAAAGCCAAGCCAATATTTGCCTCCGTTAAATAGTGAAGATGATAACAAATTTTGCTCAACATTTCTTCTGAAACTCTTTGGTCAATTTTTTTAAAAGCGATGCCCGATTTGATGAAATCCAAATCCTGATTTGCGGCTGCTGTTCCATCTATGCATTTGAACCAAATTTTTACATACAACATAATCAGAAAAATGCAAACGTCTCGAAAAAATGCAAACGGCGTGACTTGTCGGACCTGGGCGTTTGAATTTGTAACTCTCAATGGTTTCGCCAAGAAAAATCAATGTAACTTCCAAAAATTCTTTATATTCGCTGCGTGGGTGTGATGTTTCCAACTCTTCATGACAAAAAATTACAAGAGCTTCTCACGAGTGTTTTGGAATTTTGTTTTTTGTCCGATATTCCACGTTTGAACATTGTTGGATTAATTTTACCATCGTCCCATGCCTTCTAAAAATTGTTGAACAGATAAACATCGGGTGCTGTGGTCTTTCCAAATTTGAGATCATAAATAGCCCGTAGTTTAATCTCCTGCGTGTGATGACGACATGGGAATCGAATCAAGTTGTGGTCAATCTTTTTTTCCACCTTTTTCTGGTCCAATGTTACTTGATGTCGTGTCGTAACACATGGCTTCGACTTTATCAGTAAGATCCCATTCTTCAAGGCATTCATATATCGCATTCGCAATCGATAAGTTGCTCCCTTCTTCGCATTATGGAACCGTTAATAACTTCTCAACATTACCAAATGTTACTATGGTTGGCAAACAATCTACTTTACCATGTCCACTTAATTCTGCTAGCAATGTATCCAAAAATAAAAATTTGTGTTACTCAAACAAAGTCTATATCTAACATAAATATTTATTTTTCTGAATTTTCGCAGAAATTTTTTTTTGGATTTAAGAAGAAGAAATTCGATAAAAACGCTTTTCTAAGATCGATTTCTACATACTTAGGCTCGTTGGAATCGTAAAGGAATTAGCTTTTAATAAAAAAATTATGAAATTATGAGATATATTATTTTTTAAGATGATTATATCTGATAAAAATAAAAAATCCTTTTATTCTGCTAATTTCCTTATCTTCGACGCCACTGCGCGGTGGGTAATTATTTTCCGATTTCAGTAAAACTGCATACACTTCATTTTCGAGTCAAATGGAACATAATTAGTCGGTGGGAGGGATAAAAATTTCAACTTCATAAGTTAGGTCATGTCTAGTGTATATATGGATGAATTTTAAGAGCAGGTGCCAGTCAATAACTAAATTGAGCTTCAGCACGGATAAGAAATAAATGAACAAACAAGGAATTTAAAAGGGTAGGATATTAATTTTAATTATATTTAATTATTTTAATTATATTTTAATCACCGTTAAAATTTTGGTTATTATTGCAACTTTTATTGAAATATTTTATTTTAAAAAAATGGAATAAAATAAGCGATTGTTGGTAGGATGCCTTGTGTGTATTGAAGGATGATACATGTTGTATAGAATACAAGTAGAAGTGATGTAGTGGTGGTGGGAAGCAGTTTATTTTCTTCTTTTCTTTTCATCAGTTATTTTATTCTAGTTTTTTTCTGTTCAATATGCAATTAAATTTCTTTCGGCTATTTTTTTATTTTGCACTCTGCATTTTTGTAAGGGATAGAACGCCTTTAAATTGAACCCCCAATGTAAAAAAAATTACATTACCATGGCAAAAGTTTATATTTTTCAAAGATTTCGACGGTAAATTTTAACAAATAATGAATATTTCTAAACAATCATTGAAAAATAACTCTTTAAAATTAAGTTTTTTCAGTTTAAAATCAAGTTTTTTTCAGTTTTTTGCATTTTCAACTTAAGGTTACCGTGTTTATGTTACGTTAATGTTTATTTTTTTTTACGCCATCTAAAAGTAGACGTTTCAACAAACATAACGATTAATGTTTTTTTTGAAAAAAAAACTTTTTTCTATACAGGTGAATTTTCGTGTGAAAATGAGGTCACATTTTTGGTTTAAAATCAAAATCAAACGTAAAAATAAATATTTTGATTCCACAAAAACACAGCCTATTAGGGACATAATGAGGTACATTTTCACCAAATTGTGTGAAAAAAAAGTTTTTGTGGGAGATAAAATTTAAAACCAAAAAGACCTTTTTTTCTCGGTTTTTCTAGATTTTATTTTCCTAGGATTTCTAAAATATACTTTTGAATTGAAAAATTCAAATGATTTCCTTAATTACTTGAAGTGCTCACAAAAAATCCCTAATAATTCAAAATTTGTTGAAATATTCATTGCCAATATCATTTCCCTATTGAACACGTTTCCACTATCTTCCACACACAAATGATAATGAACTTAAGTTTACACGAAATCAATTCACTAATGTGTCTTGTTTTATAATTCATGAAATATGTATAATTTTTTATGTTATCTCGCTTTATCCGTAACTAATACATATTATTACTACACTATGTAAGGAAAGTTAATATCGTTATAAAAATATATATAGATAGATATTGGATAACTACTTCAATTGCCTTCTTTCAATGTAAGTCAGATTTTTACGAAAATTGGACGACCCGCAAGTCGCAACTGATTAAATACTTATTATCTCCATATCATAAAATGTGTAGTGTATATGCATAAAATGCTCACGTATAATGCGAATGAAACGAAAATGATACACCACTTGGATTAAAAAAAGAATTACGCGTAACAAAGTATTAATTTTTAAATTTTAACAAAACCAATTACAAATTGATACATATTTTTAAGATTAACGTAAAAGGTTATCTAATTTTAAGGCCATTTCTTCGAATAAGTCCTACCATATTATGCTATTTTTCAAATTTATACTTGTGTTACCGATAAACCTTAAATCAAACATGGAACAATAATATACCACAAGTCACGATCAATAATGCATATAAAATGGGTAAGGCGTGAGCCAATGGGCATTTTACCATGAGATTGGTAAATAAAATGAAAAAATTATTTCATATTGACATTTACAGTCATATATAAAACCAAGGTCCTATTATATAATTTATAATTATCGAATACTATTAGGAAAATGCATAAGTCGTATGATTTTGATAATATTTTTGGAGTTAATAATCGGTCAATCTAAGTAAATTGATCGGTAGTTGATATAAAATTATCAGTTTAGTTCGTACAGACAATATAACCGAAAACATTGTTAACGTTCGTAAATGATACCGGCAATGTTGTTATAGTGAAAAGTGAAAACTGAACCATGATGCTGAATCATGCATATTTTTCTAAAAAAATTTGTTTTTTAATTTAATTTTCCTATGGTGAAATATTGTCCGATGTCATATTTCAATGTGATAGGATTTATTTAGGGAATGTGGGATCGCAGTTTTAAAAAGTTTTCCATGTGTTGTTGTGACATATGTTTTACACTCAAAAAACTAAAAGTTACTTTTACAAAAATTTTATAAATATACAACACACAAAATTTTTGATAAAACTACAAAATTTTTCCTTCAAATCCAAAAATAATTTGTAAATCAAATAAATTTTTGGTTTTTTCAAATAATTTTTTTTGTAATGTACAATATTTTTAGTAAACTTACAAAAAAATGTGTGAGTTGTACATTTATAAAAAATTTGTAAAATTTACCTAGTTTTTTTTTTAGTGTAGTTTCTACTACAGTTTATCTAAAAAAATATGCTTACTAAATTTTTATGCTCTGGGTGACATGGAAATAGACGATAAATTGGATAACATGGCAATAGACGATAATATGTGGATTGCTTTTCAGTGCTTTTCAGGTTGTGGTACCACCGGCTACAATCTACATATTGAAGCAATAGTTTTATTTTACAGAAAGTTTTCAAACTTAAAATAAATTTTGTTATTTAGCAAGGATGTAATGGACCAAAATAAAAGAATGAAACCTCATCCACACCCCAAGGGGTCAGAACTCCGTCTGTGGTAAGGATTTAATATATAATTTTTAGATGAAAATGATATGTGGTAATTATTTTTAGTGTTGGATAGAGTCGTATAGAAAAAATAAAGCACTTTTCAAGAAAGTTAAAATTATACAACTTTTTTTATTTTAGTTTAGATCTGTCTTGCAAAAATAAATCGAAACTTAATAAATGCGTGGTCGTAAAATCGTAACATATTTTAAGGAATTACATAACAATTATAAATTGATACTTTTAACGATGAAAAGTTAGAAACTAAAATTAAAATTCACTAGAACTGAATACTCTGATACTGACAAAATCCAGTTACCTTGAGCTAAATAAAACGTTTCGTATAAAGAAGTACCACTACAGTTGGGGAGGTTGGTTTCTTCTCTTTGTCTTATATGTGGCTGGCGCTAAAAAACTGCACATTATCACTTAAACTAAACGATTTATAAAATCATATTATCAATATAATTTTTAAAATCTGGTGATTTTCTGGTGAAAATCTAGTTATCAGACCCAAGAACCTTACAGATTGTCAGTAGGTCATTAAATTTTAAGCTAAAACATAACATTAACATTAAAATTTATACAGTATTAAATTGTTGTATAAACAAGTTCCAATAGAGATGGAGCAGATGCACTTGACGCTTTCAAGTCTTGCATATAGCTATTAATAATTCATCATAATCTTAGATTCAAAATTACAACTCTTTATCACTCATAGTAAATAGCCAAAAATATGTGCAAATGCATTTTAGACACACCTACAAGTGATCGATCCGAAAATCTTTCCAGTCTTATTTTTATCCACAAGTTCGAGTCGCAGACAGACATAACTTTTCTTGGTTGTTTAAATTTATGATACAACATGTAAAGGTAAGCTTTTAAAAGTTGTATCAAGTAGCTATAATCTAATACTTAGGTCTTTTCATATCGAAGTAAATTATTTACTATTTATTTCTGTAAATAATTTTTGCACGTTCGGTATATAAACTTCAATTCCGCTCCCTAATTTGCGGAGTGCATTCTTTTTCTACCTAGGGAGTAAAAGAAAACAATCTATGACAGCAATGCTAGTTTTTATGGAAGCAGTAATATTTGTTTTTAGTTTTGAGCACAGATATATACATTAAAATAAATCTCTTTTCAAAGAAACTGAAAATTAAAAGTATTTTATTTCTGTTTACAACTAACACAGAACATATATTATTTGATAAGTTAAACCAAAAAAAAGACATTTTATCTGTCTATAACTAAATATGTTTCGACTGTTCCTATTAGGGACAAATGTTAAGAAAATCTTTCCATTTAATATTAAATGTTCTTTCAATAATTTTTTTTTAAATAAAATGTGTTGTGTAGTAGGCATTACAATATGTGTCACAAAAACACATAAAAACCGTTTAAGACAAAGGTCCCACAACAACATGGGTTCTAAGTATATTAATGGATGCAAATTGTTTTTTGTTTATATTTTTTGTTAAATAACATAGGCCAATATTTCATGATAGGATAGAAAAAATAAAAATAAATTAAGAGATAAAAAAGCAAATTTGCAGAGACAAAACTAAAATGGAGTTGCCAATAATCCAGCTACTGGAATAATCCTTGATTATGTGACACACTATATTCCTCAATGATTTAAGTCCAGATAAAGAGTTATATGAGGGCTCGTTTCTTCACACAAGCAACAGCGTGCCATCATCAAGGACTATTCCATAGCTAAGATCGCGGGTGCTACCGTTTACAGAATACAGCTCATCCGACAGCACCCCTAAGATACTACCTTGACTAGTGATATCTCACTACTATTGCCAGTGGTATGTGATACCTCACGTTAACTCATATGCCAATAGTAGGGACTGGAGTACACGGGGTTGTCACACCCGTGGATCTAAAATAAAAAAAATTAACAAATCAATAAAAACTGATCCCTCCATGCTACATCCTACAATTACATATAACTTGCAAAAGCTGATAATTTTATTGTTCCTATAGAAAACCACTCCATTTAGGGTAAATGCTACTTTTCAAGTATTACATCTTTTGTGAAACACGTCAAGTAATCTGCAAAAATAAAAATTGTACCTTTACGTCATCAGTGGTCGAAGTTGGATTGACTCAGAAAACTCCCGTTTAGCATAATTGCTTAATTTTAAATAATTACAACTTTTATGAAAAAACAACATTTAATCAGCAACAACCAGATTTTTAATTTTAACATAACATAGTGTCAATCTCTTATTACTTCACGCAAATAATTTTTTATTTGCGTTAAGTAACAAGAGATTGAAATTATGTTATTTGAAAACTAACGCCAAGTGCCAACTGAACGGCAAACAGTGTTAATTATAACCCGAGTTTACGAAATGTTCCATTATTTGAAAGTAGATTAAGCTGAATTCAATCATATCTTATGTTCAATTACATTCCATGTCATCCAAATAATAATTTTATGTGTCAAATATCCTAGATGTTATTTGAATATATATTTACTTTATACGAAAGACAATGTTACTGTACATTAAACTGGTTAATAATTTTTAATTCACTAGACTTGAATATTGAAAATTTTGAATTATATACTAGAGATTTTTTGAGCACTTAAACTCAAGCAATTAAATTATTTGAATTTTTCAATTCAAAAGTATATTTTGGATTTTTCTCAGAGAAAAACTCTATTTTTCTCTTATACGTGTTTCGGATCGGGATTCGAACTATCCTCGTCAGTGCCATGGTTCGAATCCGTTTTGGCAGACACGCTATCCAACTAACCTACAGGAGGCGATGGTATTTCAAAGTTGAAATTTCATCATTATTTAACTCCTTTAAGTTGAATTTTTCTCATTAGGTATTTCTGTTTTTTGTAATTCAATTAGCCAATTCTAGTGTATTTTAGTCTAATTAACTCTACGAACATATGTTTATCATACTCTAATACTACGTTCACATTGCCATGATTTTAAACAATTTTTGATTTCAGCTCGATTATCAGCTTGTTTTGATTAATTTTTTCATACAAAACTAAAATCATGTCGTAAGTTGATTTAAAACAAATCCATTCTAAATCACGCTAAGCACCCCTGAATATTTGATTTTTGAAAAAAAAAATACAGCCCTACTTCAAAAGTGACATTTAATAAATGAAATATTTTGTTTTGAATTCAAATAAAAAGATGGCTATTGCAAAATTTCAATAAAATTTTGAATCATACAAAAAAATTTTTTTTTAGATGGAGGTTTGGACTCAAAATCTATTTGGATATCTTTTACATAGCTGAAATAAAATTTTTTTTTCAATGATAATGTGAACAGTTTTTTGAAATCTTTAGTTTTGGGTGATTTCGAGCTTGATTTCATCGCAATATGAACGTAGTATAAGTTAGCATTGAATGAATAACTTGTGATCTATGAGTTTGGAAGACAATTTCCAACTAGTTGTGACTTACACTGATTTAATTCTAGATGTTGTTTGAATGTATATTTACTTTATACGAAAGACAATGTTACTGTACATTAAACTGGTTAATAATTTTTAATTCACTAGACTTGAATATTGAAAATTTTGAATTATATACTACTCTATTATATACTCATAGATCACAAGTTATTCATTCAATGCTAACTTAGTTAGAGTATGATAATCATATGTTCGTAGAGTTAATTAGACTAAAATACACTAGAATTGGCTAATTGAATTACAAAAAACAGAAATACCTAACGAGAAAAATTCAACTTAAAGGAGTTAAATAATGATGAAATTTCAACTTTAAAATACCATCGCCTCCTGTAGGTTAGTTGGATAGTGTGTCTGCCAAAACGGTGTCAAATATTTCTAGTCAAAAAAGTTTCCCATTATATGTTTGTCAAACAAATTGGATAGCAAAAAGTTTGAAAATCACTTAACGATTATTTTTGAGACGCTTATAATTCATGTATATTCAGATATTGACCATCAACATGATCCTACATTCAAGTTTACTAGACATTATCACTCATTTGCACTTAAAATTAAAGTTTTTAAATTTTAGCAAACAAGTATGAAAAATAATGTTTGGCACATTTAGTATTTTTTGACACACTTCCTAAACTGTCGCGAACTGCAAAAAGAGTTAGGGTAAGAGTTAGGGTAAGAGTTTGGTAATTTTTTTCGAGATGATAATACCTAGGTCATTTAGACCGAAGTAAGCAACTTAAAAATGTTTCCATAATTTTAATATGTAATTGTTTATTATAAATTAAATGAAAGAAAAGGAGCGGAGCGATACACGGAAATTTTAATTTACCATAATACACACTAACATGTTTTTTGTGCAGTTTCATTGTTAAGGCAAAGTCCTGTATGCTTTAAATCTATAAGAACTCATCGCCGTAAAAAACAATAAAATATTTAAAATAATCCTGAAGATGTCACGAAAGAACAAAATTTGATCAAATATAGAAAATTAATTAAGTGTTATAGTGGTCAGGATGGGAAGTGTTTTGCTAAAGCATGAAGTTTGTTTGTTTCTCCGTTCGTTCAACATTCCACAGCCTACCTTCGATAACTAAAATTTATTTTAGACTAATTATTGAGGACTACTCAAAACCAAATTGATGACGTGATAGTAAAAGCACGTTTCTTTTCGAGCGTTCTGGAGGAGTTGCATGCATTGTAAGTGACCATTGCCTTGTATGTGCTAAGATAAGGTTCCACTTTCCAAACCCAGGCATTCAAAAGTTTAATCAACGGCTTTTAACATCTACTCGTTGAAGATTGATGAAACTGAAAAGAAATATTAGTTCCGAAAAATTGGAGGTCGATACGTCTTGGTATTTATTCAAAAACGCTGTTCTAAGCGCTGCTGAGGGAATACTCGAACCGTCAGAAGAAGGAAAACCAATATGAGTAATTTTTAAAAAATTTACATTTTTATGTGCAACCTTTCAGCTCTTTAAATCAATTTGAAAATTATGAGTTGAAAAGAATAGAAAACAAAAATTGATGTGAATGATACTTGTATTAGTGATATGGTAATAATGGTTGTATACTTATAAATTTAAAAAAATTCATTAGGTAGCTTGTTTTGGAATTGCGTATTGAAATATATATTTATAATAGTATATTACATATAGAGTTTGACGGTCCGGATTATCCGTATCCGATATCCGCGGATATTTGACTAAGAAACCGTATCCGATATCCGCTCAAAATAATTGCGGTTATCGGATACAAATAAATTTTTAAACTAATATTTTCTTTACACATCAATACATTTTTTGTTAGAATAGAATTCGTTTTAAAAGATTTAGTGACATCTTTGACCGAAACCGTAATACTCAATAAAAAGGCAATAATTTTCGTCGAAAAATCCGAAACTGTCATTTTATTTACTTTATGGGTTATTACAAAATGTTAAACCAAACTAAGTGCATTATATACAGTAAACCCTCGATATAACGGACCAATGCGGGCGAGGGGTTGTCCGATAGAGCCGAATGTCCGTTATATAAAAATAAATTTAATAAAGAGACTATTTATTTACTATCAAAAAGAAATACATATATATTATAAACAAAAGTGTATTATATATAACAAAATTCTAATTGTACTTTATTCGTTTTCAGATGATATGTCAATATCCGCCCGTATAGGAGAGTCGTTAATGTTTTTTGAGCTTCCTGATTTTGGCGACACTACTTTGAAAAATGTATAAATGTTTGTCTGAATTTTCGAAATTCGTTGTTTTTTAATTATCAACTCTCTACAACTGCGAAAGTATGTGCAATATAATTGCAGTTCGTCAACTGCCGAATCATCGATCAATGATATTACATCGTCAAGATGCGATCTGATCATTGATATTTTTATTTGATAGAGCGATAATTGGTTCCTCCGTTATCTTTGCTTTCATTTTCATTGTCATTCATCAACACTTCATCAGCTTTTTCATTTTCAGTCATAATCTGATATCGAGGATCATTTTCATCTGTTTCCAACCATTTAAACACATCTTCTTCGGCTACTTCTTGTGTAGCACTATTTTCAACAATCCTGCATTTAAATTATAATTTTTTAAACTTTGTAAGCTACGTTGGCCTCTTCTGTCTTCTTCATCTTCTTTAGCCTCCTTCAGCCCTTTGACATCGACACTCGTTATATCTGGCATAGGTGTGAGTTAGAGATCTAGAAGAAAACTTTTATCACTGCCATAACGAGGAGCGAAAGTTGAGCTGTTAATCTTTTGAAATAGGACATGTGATGCAGTAAAAATTTCTGCCAGCTTGCCAGCCATGGTTATCGTCGTCGGTTGTCTTCAAAAATTCTAACCACAACTTGTTGTGGACGATGAAATAACTGGTAACGCTTAACGCTACCCTCACAATAAAAACATTTGGCTCTAATTTTGTCCACAATATTAGTCCAGAGCTTAAAAAATTTATGTTATGTTTGTTTGCGATCCAGTATAAAAGTTCGAGGTAGACAAAACATGAAATCAGGAAAGCGTTTAAATCGTACATTCTGATGAATATATATGCTTATACACCTTGATGAAGTTTAAAAGCCTGTATTTGGTATTTGATTTAGTGCAACGTCTGGGGATAGCTTTCAGAATATTTTCTGCTAGAAAAAGAATTTGCGTTTTATTATGCTCGAGATTATGTTGCACGGCGGCACGGTTGGTGTTCAATTCACAAATATTTTTGATTTGAAGGTTAAACTTTGAATCAAATATATATGTAATGTTTTTTTGTCATAGTGATCAGAATTTTTTTCATAAAATGGATGCCCAAACAAAAACTTTTATCATATATTAAAATATGCCAATATTTTATAATTTGATGTAAAAAATGAAAATAGAACTGGTGGAAAGTTAGCTTTTAAAAAATATTTAGCTTTTAAAAAACAAAAAAACATGGGTTGAAGATCTTGGGTGGAAATCTTTTGTCAGATTCCGTGCATTGGCAAAGCACTCTTTTGAATTTACATTAGCCGCAGGTTAGTTGATGTTTTCGATACAACTCTTCAGGTGTTTCTTTTTCCGTATAAGTATTGCTGAGGTTTTTCTGGCGCATAGATATTCAGTTTGGGAGCTTCTGGTGTTCCTTGTTAACCATTTTTCTCGCAGTTTTTGTTTGTGCTCAACGCTTTCGCGGCAATCGTCATCAATCTATTCGTTACTTGATTTCGGTGGTCGTTTTTCGGTTGTAGTTTGAGCTGCGGAAATAATGGTTGATTAAAGCGTTTTCCATTCTTCTTATCTTAAATGGAATGTCATGCTCTTCTATACTTTGCATTTCAATTTCCTGATATCTATTCACCGTTTCCGGGTGTTTAAATGCGTCAACATTCCAATGCGTGGTCTTTTTTGCTTGTCTATTAAATGTAGATGACAACTTGCACTTGTACTTGATGACAAGCATATGATCTTTGTAAATATCAGAACCTCTGTATGATCGCACGTCAGTTACACTTGTAGAGTGTCTCTTAGAAATCATGACATGATCGATCTAATTTTCAGTTCTTCCATCGTTTGATTTCCACGCTCCTTTGTGGATTTTCTTATGAGTAAAGAAAGTGTTGGAAGGGGATGTCATTGATGACTTCTTCGAGTTGAAGGAAGAGCAGGTCTTTAATATCATCTGCTTTGTCTCCTGCATGAACATTAATGATCGTTACATTAAATTTTTGTGTGCGGATTCTGATGGTGCATATCTGCATAAAAATTGAGCAGAAGTCAATAACATGTTGATTCACGCAACGATGTATGAGAAAGTCAACTCCGAGAGTGTAGTCTTTTGCTGTTTCATGAATTCCACTCCCTGGCCATCTAAATTCTTGTATTGCCGCTATATCTCCTTTGTAGCTATCGATTTGGTTTGTAAGTTTTAGTAAATCTCCTGTTCTTCGGAGGCTTAGCACGTTTCAGGTTCCCATTTTTAAATCGTAGTACGGGTACAGTTTCCAAGGTCGTTCTTGAAATGAGTCCGAGATAATCTGTGGCCAGTGTACAGAATTCATATTAAATTTTTTTTTACGGAAATGGGGGTTAGGCCTTCGACCAACCTAAATTTTCGTACCAGAAATAACCTTTTTACACGTTTATATAGCGATTCGCTTGATTTAAAATAGACGTCCGCTCCAATTCATCCCTAACATGGAGAACAGGCGCTTTGGTTCCATTGGTGTTATGGTGCCAATGACTCGCGCTGGTGCAGAATCATTGAGTATAAGCAGTATTTACTCTGCTCCTCTCAACTACTAAAGGGGCAAACCTGACGAGAATTTCAGTCAATATGACTGTTAAATTGGAATGCCACTCTAAGAGCTGATCACCCATATAGATAATAAACGATTAGCTTAAATCTTCAAGGGAAACTAAACCAGAAAATGGAATGAAATATTAAAATTTAAGCAGTCTAGTGACGCTTGACGACATCCTATGGAACATCAACAACACAAAAAAATTTATATAGAGTCAAATATTTACACTAAGCATGTCTTTTTCAAAAAAAAAAATCGATTACATTCTGTCCGCTATATCCGAAGTCCGTTATATCGGGGTCCGTTATATCGAGGGTTTACTGTAATTTTATTTAAAATTGCATTATAATCATTACTTCGGTATTTATTATGGAAAAATTAACTTTATAGTAACGGGAACAAACTGAGGGTAATTAATAAGTTTATCACGACTTTTTCGTCGTGAAAGCTTTAATATTCAATTTTCGTTATTTAGCCCATTCCACCGTTTGCTCCTGTTTGGGAATGTTTTAAGAAGATTCCGTGTAACAATAAAAAAGAAGCAAAAGTTCAATGTTTAAAGTGTCTAATTTTTATTTCAAACAGTGATGGTAGCACGGATGTAATGATAAATCATCTAAAACTTGTACATTTAATCAATTGTAAGCGGGGTAATTATAATGAATCTATTTCTACGGACCAAAACTCTAAAAAATTTAAAGAAAATACTATGATGGATTTTGTTAAACGACACAATTTAGGTGAAATTGTTTTAAGATTGGCCGCTGAGGATGGACTAACGATTCGTGCAGTTACAAAGTCAATGTTTATAAGAAAAACTATTTCAGACAGAGGATTTAACTTACCACAAAGTGAAAATGGAGTTATGCGACTTATTCATACCGAGTTCGAAAATTGGAAACAAGAAGTAGTAAAAAAAATAACGGAAAACAAGGGTAGAGGTGGTAAGTTTAATATAGCACTTGATGAGTGGGTAAGTACACGTAATCGTCGGTACATTAATATTAATATACATGATAATAAGGGTGATTGTAACAACTTGGGTTAGGTGAGAGTTGTGGGTTCGTGTACTTCAGATGTTGTATTAACAATGGTAACAAATCATTTAGACTCGTTTCATTATGTGTCATTCAAAAATGACATTGTTTGTACAATAAATGATGGTGCAAGTGTAATGGTAAAATATGGGAGAGATTGTCCTTTGGGATCACAATTGTGTTTATGTCACGGGTTGCATTTGGCAGTGGTGGAGACATTTAATAAAAAGAAAAATATTCAATTCGAGGATAACGACAGTAACGACGATTACGAAGATGATGATAACTTCCAAGATAATGAATGTGAAAAATGGATTGCTGAAGATGTAATAGATGAATTCGACGATGAGGAGGATATACAAAAACAATTGACGCATGCACGGATTTTGATTCGGTTTTTTAAAAAATCGACTGAAAAATTCAATTTTAGAAAAGAAAATTATCGACGAAATTGGGCATGAACTTGAACTTCAACTTGATGTGAAACACAGGTGGAACTCTATTGAAGCTATCTTAGAAAAGCTTATCAGAGCTCGAGTTCCAATTCAGAACGCGCTTATTGAATTAAATTCCCTTCATCTAGTATCTGAAATAGATTTTGAAAAACTGATTTTGAATGTCTCACCATTAATCCATTAAAAATTGTTTTGCAATTTGCGTCTCAGATATTTAATAGACTTTTTGAATCTGTTTCATCTGCATCACCATCATCCTCCCGAGAAGATCTTGATCTATATACACCAACCAACGTTAAAAGATGAATTATATGCAGAAATTAACAATGTGATAAGTGAAAAAATAAAGAAATCTAACTCAAACATGAAAGGCGAGTTCACAATTTTCAAGAATACAGGACAGAGGCCACAAAAACTTTAAAAATTATTTGAAGCGTTAACAACTGTAAAACCACCATCAACCGCTGACAGAACGTTCTCTGTTTCGTCTCATTTTTGTGGTAAACTTTGAACCCGTTTGTCAGATTATTCTTTAAATTGTTTAGTTTTTCTAAAAATGAAAAAAAAATTTCTAAAAATTTTTGCAGTTTATTTCCAATTTTTTTTTTGCTTGTTTAAAAATTATCCGTATCCGAACGGTTAACCGCGGTTAGTGAAGAATAGAAACTGGTATCCGCGGATACTAAAATACCGGATAGTTTGCCAACTCTAATTACATATCAATAGATGTAAATAGCATTTTACATGCGAAGGAAAATATTATTCACCTGCACGAGTCGCGTAGCGTATATAAATATTACTTTGGCGCTTAAAAAATCTTGTTATAAATTGTTGTTCCTTCTGTCATAATTTGATGATGCTAAAATGCTACACCAAAATTTGAAGTTTCGTTATGGTGAATATAAATACCAAAAGATAAAATTTTGATAATTAAAAATTGTCATCTGTCATTATTTCGTCGTTTCGCACACAGCAAAAGAAACGTATATATATACTTCCTTGCAAAAATTAGCAATATTTTATTGCTAATTATAAATTAAACGCCAACAATTTACAAATTGTTTTTTTATTAATTAGTTAGACATGTTTAGCACCCTAAATATTAAATATTCATTATTCAGACTCCTTGAATAACTGAAGATGGCAACTAGAAAGGAGATGGGGAAAATGAAAGGATATGGGCTAACTATACTAATTGTTTTAAATGACGATTGACATTTTCTGTAAATGTCTGATAGGCAAATTCATCGGGAAGATTAAGTTCCACAATTTGACCACACTATTAAAATAATCTTCAATAGTCCTGCCGTGCTAAGGACGGAAGTGGTAACTTGTATTTTTGACATTTCGAGACATTAACAATTTTTACAGTCAAACTAATCAAAACTATATTTATATTTCATAGTCAAAAAAATTTCAAATTTGGTTTGAATCAGATGGATAGAAGGTTATATTATTTGTTAATGTTAATAAAATATTAATTATTGAATAATTTAATAGTTTATATATTATATTTATAATATAAATATAATATATAAACTATTAATTAAATGGTTAATATAATGGTTTAATTATATTGTTACGATTACAGAAAAATCCAGACGATTACAGTCACTTCCAGAAAATCAAATCAACAAATTAATGAAATGAATAGCGTTGTTGTTGTATTCTTAGAACTTGGGTCAACAATAAATAAAATTGAATTATTTTATCAATCAAATCAACATAACGTAAAATAATCGGAATATTCAAATATTTTCTCAAGGTTTCTAAAAAGTGACCGAATTATCTAAAAGTTTTGCAGAATCGTATATAAGCAATTTGCCTCTTGTGGAATAAATTAGTTTTATTTTAAACTTGCGAAAATAAAGTTAAAATTGTAAGTGATTTTTAAATTAGTTTTGTAAATAAAGTTATAAGTGTTATTGAGTAGAAATATTTTGTGTATTATTTTGAACGTTGTGTTACTGGAAATTTCTGCAATAAACCGATGGAGTGTTTTTCGTGTTAATTTTGTAGTACACATCTAAACAGAGATAAAAATATTAAAGTATGTACATGTATTTTTAACAAAAGAAACAGAAAGTTATATTTGATATATGTATAGTAGAATTTTTTTGCCAGCGAACACAAAATTTGTTTGTTATGCGAATATTGTTTGCACATGCGCATGCACATATTGTTTGCACATTCAGTGTCTCGATTAAAATATTAAAAAAAACTATAGGGGTCTCATGGAAATGGACAAAAAAACGCATAAATTTAATAAATTACTATTGAAATTCAACCAATTATAATAGAAAACCAAAAACTAGCAAAAATATTAATGATTTTGTAGGCAATGTAACCAAATTTTGATAATTAAAAATAATTATAATAAAAATAACGACGCCTATGGAAACAAATATCACAACAAACAAATGTTACGAACTAGAAGTAGAAATTTCACTAATATAATTGTTTTGAAAACAAATTTATCCCAAAATAAATAATACATTTCTGTTTTACTTTTTGTCTCATCTTTTATCTCTTGCTGCGTCCTATCTGTCAAAAATTCGCTGGCAAAAAAATTCTACTATACATCGCTTCCCAAAACTAAAAACCATGTCCTCATAAAAGTTTTTTGCCGAAAACTATATCAAAATTATTAACCCAGACCGAAGTATTGATATCTCAGAGCTGTGAGATTTCAGCCCCTCCATATTTTTCCAATTAACTTATAAAATAAATAAAATATATGAGTTAAAAAAATTCTTTTAATTATTTTGGGAAAATTCAAATGTGGTAAGCCTAGGTGACCGGTTGAATATACCGACCGAATAAAAGCAATAAAAATATCCGATTGATTTTGTTATTCAAAACAGCAATTTAACAATTATTTAAAACATTTCTTTTTAACAAGTTATGCGATTTACAAATTAAGACTATGAAATATTTAAAAAATAAACTTAATCTTTATAAACTTACAAATTTAATTAAAACAATAAACTAGTACTCCTAAAGTCCTAGCGAAACCAATCAACTTGATCTTTCTTTATCGTTTCATTGCTATCCATTTCTAAATAACCGTCGAAAAAATTGGCACCATTAAATTTGATCGTTGTTTTGTTTGTCAAAATTCGCTAAAAGTATTTAGTCCAATTTGTGTATTTATCCAAAAAATGTGATAGTGATACACAACACAAATATTGCAAGAAAATTTAATGATTCACGCACAACAATGTTGCGCTTCAACATTTTTGTTCTTCATGTATAAAATCCATTTTACATCTTATTTCTAAAAACGTTTTCAAAATATTATATTTTGTTTATCACAAAATCGTTCAAAAATCATTCCCCTTATCTTTATTGTTAGTAAATTCCCACTACTCCACTTATAAAATTACTAAATCGACTTGTGTCCATATAAAAACTGATAAAAACCATGACGAAAATTACAAAAAAAAAATTGAATCACGCCACTGATATCATATCCAAAGTCTTTAATAGTTTTTCAATTTAATGAATTAAAATAATTAAAACTTATATTTTTGTAGGTTAGAATATTACGGAAAAAAATATATTATACATACTTTTCTAATACATATCGTATCACAAGCAGACAAAACGCCATGGGTATCGGATACACTAAATGTCGATAGTCTGTATGAAGAACATCAGGGCGGGCCCTAGGTGTAACATCAGCCCATGTCACATTTGGAGGAAGCCAAACTAATGGAGTCCAAAAACTTTTTCGTAATTCACTTAGATATTCCATATTTAATTGTCACTAAACTATTTTACATAAATAAGAAACCGTAAATTTAAATATGCTCTAAATACTTATTATGGAAAATACTAAATCAGAATGAGCACAAGAACAGTAGATTTTAATTAGACCGAACCCATATTTTGGCAAAATGCTTTCGCTACTAGCAACACTAATTTCATTAAACTAAACACACTTTAATTATTCGTTTATTTAACATTTGATTAAAAATATCTTCGTAGGGTGTATTTATACAAACAGTTGTTTTAAAACACCCAAATAATGACAGCCAACCTCCCTTGACAGCTTCATAGACCTGACTCGTTCAAATTTTAACGAAAACAATGTTGACTGTTGAGAATAGAGTTCGGCGACATCTTTGAGATAAATAATTATTACAAAATTGAATGTTTAGTTCTTTAAAATGATAAAAGAACTCCACATTTCTGAAATCTGACTGTAATCCAATTTGAATTTTTCATCTAACAGTATCCATAAATTAATATTTTACACATAATTTTTGCTAAAATTTAAAAATGCAATTTTCAATTACGAACCATATTATTTTTATATTCAGTAAAAAAATTATTAATCGCATTTGTTTACAAAAACAAGACAAATATATTCGAAAATTTTTTATCAACAAAAATATATTGAAATAATGAAAATTACCACAAAAAAGGAGCTTTTTCTCGTAAGACACGTAATCCAAATTTTTCCCATTCAACATTGGTTAACCATAGTTCGGGTGCCGACTCTAAACAAGACATAACAGCGGCACCTTTCCAAACAGTCATAGCTGGATCCATATCCTTAGGGCTCGTAACGATATCTAAATGCTCGGATCTATACAAATATGGAATCTGGAGACTCACTCTATTCTGCAGCCATTTACCAATACCATTAAATTTCATACCTCCTCCGACAACTAAAATACAACCATACATCTTTCGTTTAAGCTCATCATTTGGACATCGTTCAATACTCTGTAGTACTGCTTGATCCAAACTTATAATTTGAGAATCAGGCAGAATAAACTCTTTGACGAATGCTTTTGTTTCTCCACCAACCTCTAAACTATCAACTACTATGTCATCCTCATTATTTTCAGTTCCTCCACCCATATATCCTTCTGTTTGATTTTGTTCCAGTTGTTCTCGTGTTCCCTTTCTCTAAAAAAAAATACTATATTTATCATCTAAATTCTAAATGCCGATGAACAATTTTCAAATTACACCCGTTTCACGTAAATACTCAGCATCAAAACAATCTTCTGAATCTAATTGCAAAGCAGCAGGTTTTTGTGTTTTGGCACTTTTAGTTTTTCCTGTGATGCTTAGAAGTTCGGTGTGAAATAAACTCAAAGGTGCTACAATACATTC
This sequence comes from Diogma glabrata, assembly GCA_963693315.1. NCBI lineage: Eukaryota > Metazoa > Arthropoda > Insecta > Diptera > Cylindrotomidae > Diogma > Diogma glabrata. The sequence goes on along the minus strand of OY856188.1, from coordinate 144,117,161 downwards.
ATCTCCTACCTAAAATTATATTGTATAATTACAATGGTGATAACATTTGTACACGATATCAAAAAATATTGGTGTTATCTTAGATTATAAAATATACAAGATAAGCAATATTTTATATATTTTGTGTACATACATACTATAAAACTATAAAAAAAATCGAAGATGTTTTTAAATTCAAATTTCGTATTGAAAATAATTTGTACAAAAGAAAAGGCTCCTGTAAAAATAAACACAAAAATACAGTGTCCCATGTAGTATGGTTATCTCTTTCCATTTAGAGAAAAAAATATAATTTTATTCTTCTATTGCTAGAAAGAAAAAACTGCCAAACAATATATATTTTATTTTAATTTCATTCAAAAGACAAACATTTCATCTTTTCGGACAAAGTCGGCACAAAATTTTGCGAAATAGACACGATTTTTGGATTCGTTCGATTCAATTGAATTCAATTCGTTCGATCGAATCGGGATCGAATCGAACCGAATCGAATCAAAATATTTTTTAAATTTTCTTCTTTTAAATTTGCTCTTTGTGGTGACAATACAAACTTCAAAGCTGAAAAAGCCTTTCTACGCTTACTTGCGTAGGAAAATATATATATTTTTATATTTATTAATGAACCCGAACCTGAGTTTTTTGGATTCGGGTTCGGGTTTATGGTTTATAAAAAGACCGAACCTGAACCCATTTGGGTTCAGGTTCGGGTTCGGTTTCAGTCCCTGAAAATTATTCTAAATGAAAACAAAACCAAGGTGTACATGATGCAATTTTAGTTAGGATCAAATCGAAGCCCCCGATATATCATAGCCCTACCCATTCACGCCATTTTCAATAAACAATGAACATTGCCATATGCAAAAAATTGGATTAGTGTTTTTTATTAAATATTTTTGAATTTTTTTTATATGGAGTTTTTTTCCAGATGGCGTTATGGCGATTTTTTGAATTTTTTTTATATTGAGTTTTAATTTCAAAATGGCGCTACAAGTTCACGATTTTTACTGTGCTAAAAAATGAAGAAGGATTCTATATCGGGGGTTTTGATCAAATTTTCAGTTTTAATATCAGTTTTATTTTAATCGAAATACTTTTGAGAAAAATAAAATAAAATTGAATAAGGTTGGTCATTTTCCGATGGATAAAAATGCTAAATACAAAATATCTAGAAAAGTCTGTTATTTTGTAAGCATAGTTGGTCAAGCAACGGAAAACCTCCATGATATTTAAATTTCTAGGCTACTGTGTTTTTTCAATGCAAATACTATCACGTTAAATTCGCATACTACTTTAGGTTTTTCCTCATGAGATTTAAGCAACTTTTTATTTTTATTTTTTAATAGAAATACAATGCTTCAAAATGTAGGTAGCTCAATTCTTTAATAATCATGAGGAAAAAGTTACGAAATTTTTAGTTAAAATGTGATTGTCTAAGTGGTGACTAATGAATACAGAAATAAATTCTCTTTAAAATTTGCATTTAGGGTGACCAGACGTCCTCTTTTAAGAGGACAAGTCCTCTTTTGATGCCAAAAAAATGTGTCTGGTATCTTTTTCCAAAATAATGGTTTTTGACCTCTTTTTGGACATCCTTCATACATAAATCGTCAAACTACTTAAGCCAGGCATTCACATACAACAGACACAGAAACAGAATTTCATACAAATTAGAAATTTGTATGGAATTCTGTTTCTTTTGTATGTAGTTTTAAGCCCTTAAGCCGGGCATTCACATACAACAGAAACAGAATCAAAATTTCATACAAATTTGATAGAAAAAAATTCTTTTTATATAAAATTTGTATGGAATTCTGTTTCTGTTGTATGTGGTTATAAGCCTTTAGGTATTTATGTTATCTTTTGAATAAAATGTTCCTAATTACATTATTAATGTGCTGCTAATACTATCATCTAGCGTGCGTGAAAAGAACTTTTACTCATGAGCAACTTTTGTCTATTAATTTGTAATTTCAAAACGTAAATGCACATTTATTGACAAATTAAAATGGAATACCGCATGTTCACACAGAACGATAACAATCATCACCAGGTGCTCTGTGCTGTTTGTAATGTTCGGTTTTCTAGAGCCAACCAAGGGAGGTCGGATTTAGAGCAAGATGCCAACACCGAAAAACACAAAAAGACAATGCAAGGAAAATATTTATCTAATAAAGTATCAGAATTTTTTATTACAAAATTCACAAGAATGGTTGACCAAGTTGCTGTAGTAGAGGGTACATTGGCATACCACATAGTTACGCATCATCATATTTTTTAACAGCTTCAGCTATTGCTAAAAAAATTTCTTGTCCGCGAACTAAAACAGAAGTGATGTGTTGGCTCTTCTGGCACTTGGCAGTACCAAATGCATTTGAATATATTAACAACACAAATTTTGATTCAATTTGAACAGATGCCAGTAACTATAGCAATCATAAAATATTTTATGTGTTCTTACAATATTTTAAAAAAGAAACAGGTATCAATATCCAAGTAGTGGTATTAAAGCACTAAAAGACAAAAATGCTAGTTCTATACTTGAATTTTTATCGTCTGTTTTAGCGATCAACCTCGGAATGAGAGATAATAAGCTGAATTTTCGTATATACCTTTATTTTGACGTTCTAAAAGTTGCATCAAAAGTCTCATAAAATCTCGTGTCTGCGTCGTAAGTTATTCACGGTCAAAGGTAACAGAAAACAGTTTTTCGTGATTACCTCGGTTTCTATTGCTCCAATGACGTTAACATTTATTACACAAATTATAGAGCATAAAATTTGCAACAAATTTTATATGAAACATTTTCTCATGCGCTCAGCCGTTTTTGCGATAGAGGGCGGTGAATTAGTTTTCTTTTTTTCTTGACTCTGCTGCTGCATCAGCTGTTTGGCCCATAAACACATTTTTTTTAAATCAAACACTTCATTCCTTTTTTTACGAGGTACCCTGGTTGATGATAAAGGTCTTCTTCTAAGTGTCGTTTCGATGCCGCTATGGAATTTTTACTGATGTACACTTTTCGACACTCAACATGCACATTCACAGAAGTTAAAATATTTAAGAGGTCTATGTGACCATCATTTCAATCGATACTTGCATTTTTCTCTGTTTTCAAGCCACGCATCATATTATCAAAATCACCTTCTGCAAGTGGTTTCTAACACCACAATAAAACACAAAATAAGCCTTAATTTTCAAAATTTTACGTCCATCGTTGCCGAGATCGGAAACGAGAATAAACGACAATTATTCAAAGTTCAAGGTAATATTCACGAATGACCTTGTATTACAGTACGTATGGCTTAGCGCAGTGCGCTTCCCGCCTTCTGTCGCAAAAACGGTTGAGCGCATGAAAAAATGTTTCAAATAAAATTTTTCGCAAATTTTATGCTCTACAATTTGTGTAATATAAGTTAACGTCATTGGAGCTATAGAAACCGAGATAATCGCGAAAAATGTATTTTGTTACCTTTGACCTTGAATAACTTCGAGATTTTATGAGACTTTTGAGGCAACTTTTAGAACGTCAAAATGAAGATATATACGAAAATTCAGCTTAATATCTCTCATTCCGAGGTTGACCCCTTATTTATGCTAAAATGACTGGACTAATATATCTTGTAAATGCATAGCTGTTTCGGGTGATAATTTTTGTTTTCATTATGCATGCATGCTCAGATAGTAAATATATTTTCTTTTAAAACAAATTTTTTCTCAGCTGGGAATAAACTGAACATTTTTTGATGAGTTTTAAATGTGTTCTCACCCCCTCTCCCAATAAAAATTTGTCCTATTTTTTTGTGATGCTCGATCTGGTCACCCTATTTGCATTTCAAAGAGAGATCGTGTCCAAAATAGTTGGGATAAACGAAAAAAAAACAGACAATATTTTTTTTTGTTTTATAAGTAGAAGCGTTCAATTTTAATTGAGTGAAACAAAACTCTCTCTTCCTCCCTCTCTCTTTTTTTTCTCATTCTTTCCTCTCTTTCTCGTGTAGTGATCGTATCAAACGGAGATATGGTACCGAATAGAGTTATAGGCCTGTAGGCCAGTTCGAATATTAATAACTTGATTAACTAAGAACTAATTATTACTACCACAGTTTAAACGTCGATGAATACTTTTAATGTAATCTTTAAAACTACTAAAATTTAGACAAAGTTTTCATTTGAAGGTTGAGTTATCGAGTGGTTAAGTAGTGGGATTTGAGCTCGGCGGATGCGACTTCCTATCCGAGTTAAAGTGTTTTTTATTAAAACAATAAAAACCATCAACACCCCTGTTTCCTAAAACACCGAAAGTCAGTCAATATTGCTGATAAATTGAAAAGTATGGGCTGATCACCCGTATAAATAATAATCGATTAATACCAGTCATGTAAAACTCAATCAGAAAATGTATATAATTGTAAAAATAAATACAAGTACAGGACGTTGAAGACAGTCTATGTTCCTATATGGAACATCAACGACAAAAAAAAAGAACTCACTTGAATTGTATACTCATATGCAAATTTTGCCGGTATATTGACACTAAATGTTTTTTCTTCTGAACCACAAATATCCTAAAATACAAAAAAACTAATTATAACTTCTTTGAATTATTAAAACTATGTTATTTACCAAATTGACATGACAAAACTCTTCTTTTAAATATTTTAAAAGCATCGCATTTAATGGTACATGCTCGTCACAGTCTGTGTAAGGAAATGCACATTTTTGAAGTAGCCAATAGAAGGTTTGAGTAACATCAGCACCACCATACTCGAGTCTAACTCTTGTATTAGGGTGTGATATGCCATCCTCAACACAAGATACTGATGTTTTTTGATCGCCTACGTCGACAACACATGCATAACCCAATCCCGCTCCAAAAGTGGCAGCCACATGATCTTGGACCAAAAAACAACTACCAAAACCCATTTTAGATAAAAGAAGTGTAGTGAGTTCACGAAGATGTCCGCGATGATATACATCAGGTATAACTAAAACCGCTTTATAATGCTTTAAATCTGCTCGAATTATTTCAAACTTTGTTTCCAGCACATATTCCCAAATGGTTTGTAAATCTGCAATAACAGAGCTTAAAGAGCCACCAACACTCGAATGAACATTTAATTCTCCCCGTTTTATTGGAAAGTGTAAATTAAAATTGTCTTCGGGATCTAATCTAAGGACATCATCGCCAATAACAATATCACTATTTGGTTTTAGCCATTCTAATTTCTTTTCGTTTAACAATTCTGGTAAGGATCTTCTGTTAAATGCGGATATTTGTTGTGGAGGAGTTGCATATCTTCGACGACCATCGGATTGTAAACAAGATTGTAATGTATGAGACACCTGCAGTCGTGACTCTTCTAATTCTTGTAGTAAATCTTTGGTCTGTAATAACGTTAAAAAAATTATTTTTCTTTCATTATTATATAAATATCCTCTATCCTCACTTTAGATACTGTTTCTGGTAGAACTGTATCTTTATAGTAAATTCCGTTTGGTTTTCGTCTTCTAGCTATTGCATGTATTAAACAATGTGGATTTAAATCAGATGCTCTTCCTATTCTCAAATTCAACGAACCAGGATGAATGATAATGATCATTTGAGCTTGTATGTGCTTTTTAATTTGAATAATAACAGAAAACTCACATTATACTATTATAAAAAAATTTTTATACAGTAATATTAATAAATGTATAATGAAATGAGATACCTCCGGACATTCCGACGGTTGTATATTATTTTGCTGCATTTTTATTAATGATTTTTTCAATACATCATAAACAAAGATTGTTTTTGATTGTCAAAGATTGTCAACTGTCAAACCATTGGCATTAACCCTATCTGCAAAAAATGTTTATACCAATATTCAGAATGAAATGAAAGTAATAAGAAATTTTTATGTATATAGGGCGATTTTTCTGTTCCTGTGTTTACCGCAATGGCGCTGCAAAAAGGGGATAAGAAAAAAAATCACGAAAATTTTATATGGAATTCCATACAAAACACAATTTGAATAATTTTAAAAGTTATCTATGAAATTTCTCATTTTACTACAATTAAATAATTTAAATTTATTTATGAAGTATTATTGACAATATATTAAGCATAATATATAAAATATTTTCTTTTCTTCTGTCTGTAAAACAAATACGAAAATAGGTTAAATTTTTCATACAACTTTGTATGGGAAATTTTGGCAATCTTTATGTTTCTTTTTTGAGCGACTTAAGAATAATATTTTATATATTACGCCTAAAATATAGTCAATAATACTCCATAAGCAAATTAAAATTGTTCAATTGTGGTAAAATGAGAAATTTCATAGATAATTTTTAAAATTATTCAAGTTGTGTTTTGTATGAAATCCCATATAAAAGTTTTTGAATTTTTTCTCTTATCCCCTTTTGCAGCACCATTGCGGTAAACACCAGAACAGAAAAATCGCCCTATACCCACTAGATTTTTTGTTACTATAGTAACAGGTCTTTAGTTTGTTATCATTCATAAGAGTGCATTAGAGGAAGTGAGATAGACATATATCTCTTATAGCGCCATCGCATAATATGAAAAGGATCAAAACTAATTTCAAGAATATATGGTTTGAACCAATGTTTTTTACGACTTATTATATGTCGGCCATTTCATTTAAATCATGTTAAAGTTTATATTGAATAAGCCAAATTTATTTTAAAAACTAATAAGGAAAATATACAACAATTGTAAGTATTATTCTATAAAAGTATTCAAATCAATTAAATGTTGATATGTTTTAAATTAAGAAAATTATATATGTAATTCTTTTAGTTTAATTTAATGCCATTTTAGTTTTGCAGATTATATTATTTGATAAAATATTGAATTGTTTAATATTATTAATTGTTGTATTATTGTTTTAATTAGTTCTTTAAGAAATAATATATATATTTATATTTATTAATTACAGTCAATAAAAACTTAGAATTATAAAAATGTATTTTATTTACAAAAATCAATATTTATATAACAAAATTAAGGTTGCTTTGTGGTTTAGGTTAACCAAGACAAACTAAAGACATGTCTTACCAGACAACCTAAGGACACGTCTTACCAGACATACCCTAGACTTGTTACACAAGACGAGGTGGGACATTTTGTTCGAGCGGTCTTGGGTTTGTCTTGGTCTTGTTACTATAACGCGTTAATAGTAAGTTACTAATAAATCTGGTATAACACTTTTACTGGGAAGTTACTAGTAAATCTGGTATAACACTTTTACTGGGTACCCAACGAATTTCGTTTCTACAGGAGAAAGTTTCTACAGCTTTTCCATAAGAAGACTACACTACGATTCTATCTCGATTCTTTCTTTAACATTTAATGTCTTTTGATTGGTTAATTTGCCATCTTCTTACAAGTTTTAATAAAGTGAACTAAAACAAAAAAAAATCAACAATGTTTAACTTTTTATTTCATGATTATGTTTACCGAGAGAAAATGTTTTTTAATTTTAAGCAATGTTTAAATTAAAATATGTATACAAAATCTAACATGAAAGTGAACTTCAAAAAATTAAGTGAAGAGAAAAATTTATAAAGAAACGCGTATTTATGTTTAATAATAATTAATAATATTTGTTCAAATTTTTATATAAAGAAAATAATGATGGCGACTGATATTTCTTTTCGGTAATATTAAATTAAAATAGTTTTTATCTTTATTTCAATAAACAAATTTCTTTTCCGTTTTCAGATGCATCGGGAGAAAAAAAATGGTAAAAATTAATGTAAATTTTGTATTAAGTATAAATAAATAAATTTTAAATAAATAAATTAAATTCAACTAAAACAAAACATGTTTTAATTATATTGCAATGTTTTATTCAAATTGACTATTGATAGAATCGTAGGTGAAAACTAACAAAATTTCTATAAAGAATCGTTGAAGAAAGTTTTTAAAATTTCACTATAGAATCGTTGAGGAATATTCCATAGCGATTCAAGTGGTAGTACTACATGATGAATCGTAGTAGAGCATTCGTTCACGAATCTAGCGGACATTTTATTTTTTTGCAAACAAATTTCCATCACGATTCTACTACTCAGTAAAGAAGTTTCTTCAACGATTCATGGACGAATCGATAACATTTTATTCGCTGGGATAGTACGTATCAAAGCCCCCGATATATCATAGCCATACCCATTCACGCCATTTGCAATAAACATTGAACATTGCCATATGCAAAAAATTGGATTAGTGTTTTTGATTAAATATTTTTGAATTTTTTTACATGGAGTTTTATTTTTCCAGATGGCGTTATGAGCGTTATGGCGATTTTTTGAATTTGTTTTTATATATATTATTTATTTATTATTATCATTAAGTTTATTTCAAATCTTTTGAACAATCCATTATGTAATATTATAAAGAAAATATAATTATTAAATATAATGTATGTTAATTCATAAACCGTCCGGTATTGACTTATTGTCGTCTACCAGGAGCGACATATTATCTAATTACATAATTTTCCTTCCTTTTTTTTTTTATTATTATTTTTTTTTGTTTCATTCTATTTTTTTCTCCCTTCTTTTTCTTTTATCCTACTTTTATATTCATACATATTTTACGCTTATTCTATATTCTTATTTCTTACATTACTTTTTTTCTACATTAATTTCCCTTTCTTTTATATTCATACATATTTTACGCTTATTTTATATTCTTATATACCTATTTCTTACATTACTTTTTTTCTTTTTTCTTTTTTTTATATATTAATTTTACTTTTCATTTTTTTAACATTTACTATTAAAACCATTTACAATCCAACAACCAACACAACTCCCGGCTCGAAAACATTCAGTCCGAAATCAAAGCACTTACATTCTGCTATAATTTCCGACTCCATGCCGCAGTCCAAAAGACTATGTCCAGTATTAAATCGCAACTGGCCAGGTAGTGACTATCCTCACGAAACTCATGTTTAGTAATTAAATTGTTCTAAAAGGATTTTTCTGTAATTCCAAGTTTGAATGACGCACCTACTTACACCACTGGTTTCATTTTGGTTGTTTAAAATGTCAATTACTTCGCGTTCTGTCAGTCTATCTTTGCCAAAAAACTACGTAAGCCACTATCCCAGAAACGGGCAAATTCCAACAAAATGTACCACCGTTTCGCTGTCTCTGAGATTACACATCGCACAAAATCTTTGTTGCCCCACCCTGTTGCCACTGGCATTTAGACTAAGGAGTCCTGCTCTAACTTTAAAGGCCCGTCTTCTGGTCCTGGGCTGAATATTCTGTTCAGAATAAGGCCCGCTATACACTTGAGCTAAACTATGCGAACTATGTTTTTAAAAAAATAATGTTTTAGCGCGAATAATATTTTTTAAACAAAATGTAATGAATGTAATGTTTCCTTTTTTATTTTCTTTTTTTAAATTATTTGTTTCCGTAATGTTGTTTTTTATAATTACGTTGTATACAAAAAGTTCACACGCATAGTTCACATAGTTTAGCTCAAGTGTATAGCGGGCCTAACTTCTGCCCTCATTAAAATTTAGCATATGATATATTCCATTTGTAGATGTTCCATAAGCCTTTTCAAGATCACTGCTCTTTTCCTGTTGAACTACACCTTTCCAAATACCTGCAAAAGAAACTTTCCAATGGTGTTTTCTATTTTGCCTGGGGCCAAGCGAAAGCCCAAACTCTTATGCCAAATTATTTAAATTTTCGACCCAATCAATATTTTTTTCAATTGATATTATTGCCATCTTTCTAGGTAGTCGCCGATTATCGTATTGAAACAGTACTTTTGATATGTATTCAAAATTACATTTTAGTGTATAGCTGAAGATTGATTTTTCCCCTGATTCAAGGCGTAGGATGTAACTAGGAGTGTTCTGCGGTGCGTACAGCAGTCGCTTTAGAAAATATCTTAAAAATTTTTCTAGGCATTCAAACTTTTCTCCTCCCCATACTTGTGCTGCATAGCATGCGCTTGTTCTTGCTACTGCATAAAAAAGATCCATTTTGTGTTTGAAAGTAACTTCTTTTTTGTCTATAAAATTTCTCCATGTTAGATTGATACATGTTTTACTATTTTCTATCTGCTATTCCCTCGTATAAATTTAGACTCGGCGTGATATTTATGCCTAGATATTTGTAACTTTTTACCAGTTCTAACTCTGTTGCCCCATATGTCCATTTTTCCACATTTGATCTTCAATTTTTTTTATACTGAGTTTTAATTTCAAAATGGCGCTTCAAGTTCACGATTTTTACTGTGCTAAAAAATGAAGAAGGCTTCTATATCGGGAGTTTTGATAGTATTCAACTCCTCTCTCTCTCTCTGGCGTTTACATCCCATGGAGGGATTTTGCCGTCTGTGCAATCAGTTTCCAATCGTCTCGTTTCATGACCAGTTGGCTCCAGTTTCGACATCCTATATCACGAAGGTCTTGGATGATGTCATCACGTCAGCGTTGTCTAGGTCTTCCTCTCCGACGAACACTAGCTGGTTGTTGGGACGCTTTTTTTATTATTCTATCTAATGGAACCGTTTCTACATGACCAAACCATCTAATCCGGTTGGATTCAATGAATCCTATTACATCGCAGTCTCCAAGAAGCTGTCTGATTTCATGATTCATTCGGATTCTATACTGATTTTCAGCCACTTTGCATGGACCATAAATTGTTCGTATGACCTTCCTCTCTAATGTTGATAAAATTCTACAATCGGAGGAAGTCAGTGTCCAGCTTTCATTTCCAAATGTAAGCACAGGTTGGATTAATGCTTTGTAAAGTGTAAGATTACACGACCGCGAAAGATGTTTGATCGCAGAAGTTTTGAGTATGTGTAGAAAACTCTGTATGCGGCAGAGACACGGGCTTTGATATCTGCCTGCATGTCATTTGACGATATTATTACAGACTCGAGGTATTTGTAGTTTTCCACGCGTTCCACTTCATATTCACCAGTATTCAGATTTGCATGAGGCATGTTCCTAGATGTTGTTAACACTTTAGTTTTGCCGGTGTTAAAGCATAATCCAAATCGTTTAGCATTTCTTTCAAGCTGAGAGAGACTATCCTTAATATCGCTTGTTCTACGTCCAAGAAGCACAATATCATCTGCGTAGCCTAAAACTTGACTAGGTTTGTTATATATGCACTTTTGTGTCTCAATTCGGCTTTTTCTTATCGCGTACTCCAGCACCAAATTAAATAGTACGGCGCGAGTGCATCACCTTGTCGAACACCTGATGTTATATCGAAAGGATCAGAAACTGACCCTTCGATTACTATTCTACAATTTGATCCCGATGTTGTGAGTTTACACAGAGAAACAAGTTTCTCTGGGATACCAAGGAATATGAGTGCGGACCAAAGGTTGTCACGGATGATGCTATCATATGCTTGCTTGAAATTAACGTAGAGCTGGTGAATGCTGATGTTGTACTCCCAACATTTTTCCAGAATCATCCTTAATGTAAAACATTGATCCGTGGTTGAGCGGTTGGGACCACACTGCTAGTCACCGATGATAGATTCGGCGAACGGGATGAGTCGAGCAAGTACGACATTAGCTAGTATTTTATATGCAGTGTTCAACAGTGCGATGCCACGATAATTCGCACACTTTAGACGGTCACCTTTTTTATGTAGTGCAACAATGAGAGCTGTTTTCCATTCAGCAGGTAGTTCTTCTTGGTCCCAGATTGCAAGAATCAGATCGCATATACGTGAGACCAGAGCTGTTCCTCCATTTTTCAATAGTTTTGTGGGAATTTCATCGATATCTTGTGATTTGTCATTTTTCAGTTTTTTAATGGCTGCTTCCACTTCCTCTATTGCTGGGTAAGGGACAAAAATCTCCTCAGTTGATGGAGCAATTGCTCGAATAGGATGAACTTCATTCATTCTGTTCAGTATGTCTTGAAAGTGTGATCACACTTGGACCACACTGCCAGCACATCACCTTCACTTGTTGCAAGTTCATTATTTCCATTTTTGATGACTGTAGATCTTGGGTGGAAATCTTTTGTCAGATTCCGCACATTGGCAAAGCACCCTTTTGAATTTCCGTTGGCCGCATGTTGGTTGATGTTTTCGATGCAGCTCTTCATGTGTTCGCGTTTCTTTTTACGTAGAAATTTTGCTGAGGCTTTCCTGGCGCATAGTTAATCAGCTTGGGAGCTTCGGGTGTTCCTTGTTAACCATTTTTCTCGCAGTTTTTTTTTATGTTCAACGGATTGGGGACACGAGTGAAACCATTCTTTGTGTGATTTCGGTGGTCGTTTTCCGATTGTTGTTTGTGCTGTGGCTATAATGTTTGATTGAAGCGTTTGCCATTCTTCTTGTATGTTTAATGGCATCTCAGAAGAGATGTCATGCTCTTCTATGCTTTGTGTTATTATTTCTTGATTCAGCCTATTCAGCGTTTCCGGATGTTTAAATGCATCGATATTCCAGCGCACGGTCTATTTTGCTTGTCTATTAAATGTAGATGATAATTTGCACTTGTACTTAAAGATGACAAGCATATGATCGGTGTCCATATCAGCACCTCTGTATGATCGAACGTCAGTTACACTTGTAGAGTGTCTCTTAGGGAAGAAAGTGTTGAAAATTACTAAATCATACATCATAGCCAGCTCGGCTGCGTGAAAACCGTTATTATTGCTGGTATGATGCAAGTTGTTAGGGCCGATATGTGTTTTGAGTTCTGCAATCGTACCAATTTGAGCATTAAAGTCACCTACCACGATTTTGAACATTGACGATCGTTACATTGAATTTTTGCGCGCGGATTCTCAGTGTGCATAACCGCATAATAATTGGGCAGAAGTCGATAACAAGCTGATTCACGCGACGGTGTGTAAGAAAGCCAACTCCAAATTCTACTCCGTTTTGATAATCGCAATAATAAAGAGTGCATCCTTTTGCTGTTTCCTGGATTCCACTGCCTGGCCATCTTAGTTCTTGTAATGTCACTATATCTATTGTGTAACTCTCGACTTGTTGTGTGAGTTTTAGGAGAACTCCTGGTCTTCTAAGGCTTAGCACGGTCCATCACGGGTCTTCCAGGTTCCCATTTTTAAATCGTAGTCCGGGTACAGTTTCCGAGGTCGTTCTAATAATGAATCCGAGATATTCCTAGGCCTGTGTACAGAATTCATGAAAAATAATTTTTTAATGGGTTCGTTCTGCATCTTAAGGTCACCAGAAACAACCTTTTTACACGTTTATATAGCGAGCCGCTTGATCCAAGACAGACGCCCGCTCCAAGCCGCCCCTAACATGGAGAACAGACGCTTGAGTTGCATTGGTTTCATGTCGCCAATGACTCGCCATGGTGCAAAATCATTGAGTATAAGCAGTATTTACTCTGCCCCTCTCAACTACACCAGCCTAATTCTGTTAGCGTTACCCAAGTAGCACGGCGTAGACGTAAACTTTCGGATTTTTGCTTCCCATTCATCTCCAGCGAAGCGAAAATTCTTCAAGTTGTCATATTAGCATTAAGACTGCGTTCCAATTGATGCTAAATTGCACTAAACGTGCTAAATCAATTTAGAAAAATTTTATTTGACTAAAATCTAAATCAATATTTTGTTTATAAATCATTGTAATGAAATTGATGTTTTTATCACTATCGCACAACTTCATCACACAAATTTAAATTAAAATTGCGTGATTTCGTTAAATCAAATTTAGATTTAGCAGTTTAGTACAATTTAGCAGTTAATTGGAACCCAGTCTTAGACTGTGTTCCAATCCACGCTAATTAGTACTAAAAGTTCTAAATTGAAATTTTCAAAAATTTAGTTGATTGTTTCCGCCATTTAATTCTAAATTTTTGAAAAGATATTTGTTTTTTGGCATTTTAAATATATGGCAGAACTGTTTGAATTGTCATTGTTTCTATTAGTTTTTTTGTTATTTTCTACTAACTTGGCACATAGTTTTAGTTTCATGTTTATTATGATAATATCGTGTTTATTATGATACAACTCAGTATTTTATATTGAACTCTCCTCGCCAAACAGACCATATACAATTCTAGTTTTTAAGAAAAAATGAAAAACCAAACAAAACAATGTTTTACTTTCAATTTAGAATATATTTGAATTGGAACGATGAAATGGCAAATTTGACAGTTTTAGTACAATTTAGAATTTTCGGTACTCAATAGCATGGTTTGAAACACAGTCTAAAGCCGTGCATTCACATAAAACAGAAACAGAAACAGAAACCGAATTTCATACAAATTTGACAGCAAGAGAAACAGAAACCTAATTTAGAAACAGAAACAGAAACTGAAAATTCGTCTGTTTTGTCTGGACCAGAAACAATTAAAATTTAATTGTTTCTGGTCCAGAAACTGTCACGTGACCATATTATTTTAAATTTATGTAACGGGATTGTACATTATTTTAAGAAATAAATATTTAGTCAAAAATAATTTACGTTGAATTTAGCTCGATTTTTTTTGATGGATATTATTATGTGCGATAACGAAAAAAATAAATTTCTTCTTTACTATACATTACAAAATTGTGTTATTTTTTTATTTATATGAATGAAAAATAAAATACACAGTTTATTGAATTACAATATTTTTTTTATATTAATATAATTTTTTCAATTTTAATTGGGTGAAATATATATGGATTGGGTTAAATATATATATTTTAATTTTGGCATATATAATATAATATGACAGCTGCCATCTTAAAATTCGGTTTCTGTTTCTGACCACCGTCAACCAAATTAGAAACAAAAACAGAAACTGAAAATTTTCAGTTTCTGTTTCTGTTTTATGTGAATGCACGGCTTTAGCAGCCAAATCCTAGGGCACGCTATACACCTGAGCTAAACTATGCGAAATATGTTTTAAAAAAATAATGTATATAACGTAATTATAGAAAAAAACATTACGAAAAAAAAACATTTAAAAAAGAAAAGAAAAACGGTAATATTACATTTTTTTAAGAAAGCTTTATTCGCATTAAAACATTACTTTTTTAAAAACATAGTTCGCATATTTCGCATAGTTTAGCTCAGGTGTATAGCGCGCCTAGGGCCCGCTATATATTTGAGCTAAACTATGTGAACTATGCGAACTATGTTTTTTGTATACAACGTAATTATAGAAAAAAACATTACGGAAACAAAACATTCAAAAAAATAAAATAAAAAAGGAAACATTACATTTGGTTTAAAAAATATTATTCACGTTATAACATTTTTTTAAAAACATAGTTCGCATAGTTTAGCTCAAGTGTATAGCGGGCCTAATTATCGTTTTATGTCCACCATAATAATCGATTTTTATGATAAATCATCAAAAATTCATACTTTAACGATACTTATGTATACCGATACTTACACATCATCTTCACGTGACAAATATCATGACATTGATATTGATAGAAATATCAACGAAATATCAAAGATGGCTGTTGTTGTTACAAAATATCATACTGATATATTTTGACAAATATCAAACATTGTTATTTTTTGTTTGCAAAAAGTCCATAAAAAATGTCTTCAAACAGAAATTTAAAAAAATTAATCACATTGCAAATAATGTCCAACGAAGTTATAGATTCACAGTGGAGTAAGATTAACTGAGTCGACCCATTCAATTTCATATACCTTAAATTTAAATTATTATACGTTATTTAAGTTTTTGATATATTTCTAATATAATTTTCCTAATATAAAAGCAATATTTACCAAAAATTAATTAACAAATACGTAAATAAATAAATATCGGCTTAGTTTAATAGATTAGTTGTTTAATACATTTATTCATTTTTATTACTGAATTCAAATATATAAAAAAATATTTAATAAAAATCATATTTCATTGACTTGAATTATCACAAAATAGTTATTGATAGTCTTTTATAACATTTTGTTTCAGACTTCATAGATTCACAGCATAAAGCATTGTTTTATATTATATTTAACATAAAATATAAAAATATCACACTGCATTTGACTTATTCTTTTCCATTAAAATTAATAAAACTTTTTATATAAAAAAATAATAGTTTACCACAAATTTTTATAATAAAATTCAATAAACATTATTCTTTATCTTAATCTAAAATCTGTATTGTAAATGAAATGATCTTATCAATAATATTTTTATTAAAATATGTATTTAAAATGTATTCTTAGAATTTTAATTTTCTGAAACCAAGCAAAAACAAATCGCCATTTTTTTTCAAATGTCAAAATCTATCAACAAATCACTGATATTTTTTTCTACAAAAATTGCAGAAAAAAATATCATGATAAATATCATAACATTGATAGAAGTGGTCTTCACGTGTGATTTCTTGTATAACTCGATTGTAGATGTTACGTGAAGACCCACAGTTAAATATAGTCTGCAAGTATTTTGGATTTTTGAGATCAATTAAACTCAAGTAAGTAAGGAAGTAATTGGAATATTTTCAATTCAAAGGTATGGTTTTGAAGTTTCTCAGAAAAAAACTACAATTCACATTTTTTGCGTGTTTCGGATCGGATTCGAACCTACCCTCGTCAGTGCCCGGCTCGAATCTTTGGGCAGACACGCTATCGATTATGCCGTTGAGGCGATGACAATTTCAAAGTTGAAACTTCTTCATCACTTAATTATTTTTTACTTAAGTTGAATTTTTCCACTGTCATTAGACTCCATATTATGGAAATGCTTTTACATTATATGGGATTTTTTGCATTAAATTTCTAGACAATACTTTGTGTGAGTTCATAGAATGGGGAACATTTCTATTCTAATTAACATCCTAAGTCACGATTGTATAGTCATTATTGATTGTTTCCAATCAATGTGAAATCAATGGCTGACACTTGGTCAATTTGTAGTTCTATATGTATTAACATTAGACTACATTAAGGGAATTTTGAATTTATTTTGGATTTTTGAGATCAATTAAACTCAAGTAAGTAAGGAAGTAATTGGAATATTTTCAATTCAAAGGTATGGTTTTGAAGTTTCTCAGAAAAAAACTACAATTCACATTTTTTGCGTGTTTCGGATCGGATTCGAACCTACCCTCGTCAGTGCCCGGCTCGAATCTTTGGGCAGACACGCTATCGATTACGCCGTTGAGGCGATGACAATTTCAAAGTTGAAACTTCTTCATCACTTAATTATTTTTTACTTAAGTTGAATTTTTCCACTGTCATTAGACTCCATATTATGGAAATGCTTTTACATTATATGGGATTTTTTGCATTAAATTTCTAGACAATACTTTGTGTGAGTTCATAGAATGGGGAACATTTCTATTCTAATTAACATCCTAAGTCACGATTGTATAGTCATTATTGATTGTTTCCAATCAATGTGAAATCAATGGCTGACACTTGGTCAATTTGTAGTTCTATATGTATTAACATTAGACTACATTAAGGGAATTTTGAATTTATTTTGGATTTTTGAGATCAATTAAACTCAAGTAAGTAAGGAAGTAATTGGAATATTTTCAATTCAAAGGTATGGTTTTGAAGTTTCTCAGAAAAAAACTACAATTCACATTTTTTGCGTGTTTCGGATCGGATTCGAACCTACCCTCGTCAGTGCCCGGCTCGAATCTTTGGGCAGACACGCTATCGATTACGCCGTTGAGGCGATGACAATTTCAAAGTTGAAACTTCTTCATCACTTAATTATTTTTTACTTAAGTTGAATTTTTCCACTGTCATTAGACTCCATATTATGGAAATGCTTTTACATTATATGGGATTTTTTGCATTAAATTTCTAGACAATACTTTGTGTGAGTTCATAGAATGGGGAACATTTCTATTCTAATTAACATCCTAAGTCACGATTGTATAGTCATTATTGATTGTTTCCAATCAATGTGAAATCAATGGCTGACACTTGGTCAATTTGTAGTTCTATATGTATTAACATTAGACTACATTAAGGGAATTTTGAATTTATTTTGGATTTTTGAGATCAATTAAACTCAAGTAAGTAAGGAAGTAATTGGAATATTTTCAATTCAAAGGTATGGTTTTGAAGTTTCTCAGAAAAAAACTACAATTCACATTTTTTGCGTGTTTCGGATCGGATTCGAACCTACCCTCGTCAGTGCCCGGCTCGAATCTTTGGGCAGACACGCTATCGATTACGCCGTTGAGGCGATGACAATTTCAAAGTTGAAACTTCTTCATCACTTAATTATTTTTTACTTAAGTTGAATTTTTCCACTGTCATTAGACTCCATATTATGGAAATGCTTTTACATTATATGGGATTTTTTTGCATTAAATTTCTAGACAATACTTTGTGTGAGTTCATAGAATGGGGAACATTTCTATTCTAATTAACATCCTAAGTCACGATTGTATAGTCATTATTGATTGTTTCCAATCAATGTGAAATCAATGGCTGACACTTGGTCAATTTGTAGTTCTATATGTATTAACATTAGACTACATTAAGGGAATTTTGAATTTATTTTGGATTTTTGAGATCAATTAAACTCAAGTAAGTAAGGAAGTAATTGGAATATTTTCAATTCAAAGGTATGGTTTTGAAGTTTCTCAGAAAAAAACTACAATTCACATTTTTTGCGTGTTTCGGATCGGATTCGAACCTACCCTCGTCAGTGCCCGGCTCGAATCTTTGGGCAGACACGCTATCGATTACGCCGTTGAGGCGATGACAATTTCAAAGTTGAAACTTCTTCATCACTTAATTATTTTTTACTTAAGTTGAATTTTTCCACTGTCATTAGACTCCATATTATGGAAATGCTTTTACATTATATGGGATTTTTTGCATTAAATTTCTAGACAATACTTTGTGTGAGTTCATAGAATGGGGAACATTTCTATTCTAATTAACATCCTAAGTCACGATTGTATAGTCATTATTGATTGTTTCCAATCAATGTGAAATCAATGGCTGACACTTGGTCAATTTGTAGTTCTATATGTATTAACATTAGACTACATTAAGGGAATTTTGAATTTATTTTGGATTTTTGAGATCAATTAAACTCAAGTAAGTAAGGAAGTAATTGGAATATTTTCAATTCAAAGGTATGGTTTTGAAGTTTCTCAGAAAAAAACTACAATTCACATTTTTTGCGTGTTTCGGATCGGATTCGAACCTACCCTCGTCAGTGCCCGGCTCGAATCTTTGGGCAGACACGCTATCGATTACGCCGTTGAGGCGATGACAATTTCAAAGTTGAAACTTCTTCATCACTTAATTATTTTTTACTTAAGTTGAATTTTTCCACTGTCATTAGACTCCATATTATGGAAATGCTTTTACATTATATGGGATTTTTTGCATTAAATTTCTAGACAATACTTTGTGTGAGTTCATAGAATGGGGAACATTTCTATTCTAATTAACATCCTAAGTCACGATTGTATAGTCATTATTGATTGTTTCCAATCAATGTGAAATCAATGGCTGACACTTGGTCAATTTGTAGTTCTATATGTATTAACATTAGACTACATTAAGGGAATTTTGAATTTATTTTGGATTTTTGAGATCAATTAAACTCAAGTAAGTAAGGAAGTAATTGGAATATTTTCAATTCAAAGGTATGGTTTTGAAGTTTCTCAGAAAAAAACTACAATTCACATTTTTTGCGTGTTTCGGATCGGATTCGAACCTACCCTCGTCAGTGCCCGGCTCGAATCTTTGGGCAGACACGCTATCGATTACGCCGTTGAGGCGATGACAATTTCAAAGTTGAAACTTCTTCATCACTTAATTATTTTTTACTTAAGTTGAATTTTTCCACTGTCATTAGACTCCATATTATGGAAATGCTTTTACATTATATGGGATTTTTTGCATTAAATTTCTAGACAATACTTTGTGTGAGTTCATAGAATGGGGAACATTTCTATTCTAATTAACATCCTAAGTCACGATTGTATAGTCATTATTGATTGTTTCCAATCAATGTGAAATCAATGGCTGACACTTGGTCAATTTGTAGTTCTATATGTATTAACATTAGACTACATTAAGGGAATTTTGAATTTATTTTGGATTTTTGAGATCAATTAAACTCAAGTAAGTAAGGAAGTAATTGGAATATTTTCAATTCAAAGGTATGGTTTTGAAGTTTCTCAGAAAAAAACTACAATTCACATTTTTTGCGTGTTTCGGATCGGATTCGAACCTACCCTCGTCAGTGCCCGGCTCGAATCTTTGGGCAGACACGCTATCGATAGTCTGCAAGTATTTGATGGCTGTTTTTATCATAATACTTTTTAAAAGTGTTTTCCCATACTCGGTTTTAACTTTATATTATTTAATTTATCAACAAATAGGTAGCGATCTTATCAGGCTGATTCTGAGTTAAGAGGGTGAACGTTGTCATAAAAAACCTCATAATAACTCTACAAATATATTTTGGAGATCTTTCAAACGGCTATTTTTATAAACAAAATTATTGTCATATTTTCCTTTTAAATAATTTAGATACAAATTAAAATACCATATAAATTATTATTAAGAATTATGGTATATTATGTAATAATTTTTTATAAAAATCAAGTTTATGTTTTAGAAAATTTTTTAAGGTACATATTAATAATTTTTGTTTGTGAAAATATTCAACCGCCATTTTATATCAATCTTAAAATCAAAAACGTATTTTATTTTATAATACTTTGACTGCGTTCCAATTGATGCTAAATTGTACTAAACGTGCTAAATCAATTTAGTCAACTATTTTATTTGACTAAATCAACATTTTGTTTCTAAATAATTTGGAAGAAATTTATACGTTGAACAATATCTGACAACTTGATTATATTAATTTGAAATAAAATTCGGTAATTTCGTATAACTAAATTTAGATTTAGCAGTTTAGTACAATTTAGCAGCTAATTGGAACGCAGTCAGAATATACAATTAATATATAATTATACCATATATTAATTATTATTTATTTTGCAATAAATTTGTGAGAAAAGAATGATTGTTTTTCCTTAAAGTTTATATAAAATTTGCAAAATTTTCCTAAAACAACATGAGACGTCAAAGTTTAATATTGCAAATATGAAATTTTCAATCGCCATTTTATTTAAAATCAATATCAATATATCAATATTTTGTTTTATAATTTTGATTCAAACTAAAATAAAATATAGATAATTATTATAAATTTTATAATAATTACATAAATAATTCATAATTAACTTTTATCCTTATATAAATAATTTTTCATACAAGAATTCAAATAAAAAAATATGAAACTTTAAATTATGATGCTTAAGATGACCATGTTTGATGGTCTTACGTTAAGAGGCTTTTTTTTGACATCTCACAGTTGTGACTACATACAGAATCGCATTTAAGAGGTTTTAGTCTTAGCTAAGAGAAAAGTCTTTGCTATGACTATTTTTACATCTGTGAGGGTATGTCAGAATCAGCCTGTATATCTACTACACAATTTGTGCAAGGTAGAACACAATTTGTGTCTGTCAATTTTAAAATTTGTGCAATTTGTGGAAGGGTTATAAGAACAGCATTTGTGCAAGCAAAACTTCAAATTAAATTTGACACATTGTACATGTACAAAAATTAACTAAATTTCAACTAATTTCAAACTAACTTAAACAAAATATATCGAAATTCGAATTATAAGTTGTTGAAGTAAATATTGTGTTCTATATTCAAAAAAATATCAAGTTATCCTTTCTTCTGATACTTTGACATATTATTTATTGTATTTGTTCATTCTATCAGACAGTCGTCTTTTAAATTAGGGACTTGCATGACTATCACGATGGAGCTTTAGATGTAATAGATGGGAAGTTACAAAAACCAGAACCACTAGGACCTGATGCTACGGCAGCACTAAAGGGTTTTAAAGAAAATGCCGATTTCTACCGTAAGGCAAATAGCTATGCGAAGTCAATGATAACAACCACTACTAATGACGAGGTTTATCAAAAAGTAATGGACAAAGATGCCGCATGTGAGACTTGGGAAGCGTTGAAAAAGCAGTTTGAAGCCACTTCAAAGGATCAATTTTTCAAAATCTGCACAGATTTCTTTGCTTTTTGTTGGGTGCCAGACCAGGATGTTTCGACACACATTGCTATTTTAAAGAGATTGTGGGTTGAATTGAACAGCGGACTTAAAGCAAAAGATGAGAATGAATTACCCGATTTTATGTTAGTCTGCAAAACCTTGCACATTTTGCCAAGCAGTTATGAAATGTTTCGCTCAAGCTGGATGATGTTATCAAAAGATAATGAACCGACTTTTGATGAGTTAACTATGCAGCTTTATACATTCGAAAGAAACTTCAAACGAAATGACAGTGAAAAATTAGCTCAAGAGGCACTAGTAGGAAGACCAGTGAAAAAGAGGCAAGAGGGTACATCTAAGAACAATAGCAAGTCCAAGAAAGATGACTGTTGTAATTATTGCAAGAAAAGAGGTCATTGGGTCAAATGGATATGAAAATGGATATCTGATGGAAGACCAAACAAGAACAGATCTTCAGGTAAAGTTCAGAGCAATGTAACTGACATTAACATGTCTCTTGTAACAATTTGCAATGAGTTGAATCTGATTGAGTCTAATTCTACAGACTGGCATTGACAACGGAGCAACAAGGCACATTACTAAATGTCCGGACTGGTTTGTGAATTTTCAAGTTTTCAGCAAACCAAGTAGTATCAAAGCAGCTGGAAGAGAAACTCTCGAGGCGATTGGAACAGGTTCAATTGTGATTATAAACCAGAACGGTGAGACGTTTACCCTAGAAGATTTGTGGTATGTTCCAGATATTTAACGTAATTTGTTTTCTGTGCTGGCTGCTCAAGATAGAAATCCTAAGAGCTTATTTAGGTCTACTTCTACAAAGTGTTGGCTAGATGTTGATGACAAAACAGTGTTATACCGGGTCCGAGAAGTGCCGGGGTCTTTGTTCAAGACAGTCATTAAGCCGATGCGTTCCGAACGTTCTGAAGTAAACGTAGCTGTTGCAGATCAGTCGACATTACAACTATATCACGAAAGATGGGGTCATCAAGACAAACGTCATGTCAAAGAAAAGTTGCAGATTGAACTAGGCATCAACGTTAAGCTGGACAGAGGTATTTGTGAGCCATGTATTTACGGAAAAATCCCATAGGCTGCCTTTTGGTACAAGAAAAAGGTATGTAGTCCTGGAGAACTAATGTCAACTGATGTTTGTGGGCCCTTTGCCGAATGCTTCAAGAAGGCACGATATGTAGTAGTGTTCAAAGATAGTTACACAAAATTTCGATATGGCTTCATTATTAAAGAAAAGTCTGATGTTAAACTTGTTTTGAAGCAGATGCTAGCTCATGCTAGGATGCAAGGTCACTCCATAAAAGAATTATTGAGTGATAATGGTGGTGAGTTCGATAGTGCTGATGTCAAAGAAATTTTGCAGAAAAATGGAATCACCCAGAGGCTGACAGCGCCATATGCTCTTGAGCAAAATGGTGGAAGTGAGAGAGAGACAACCGCACTCCTATTGAATCCTGGATGAGAGAGAGACAACCGCACTCCCATTGAATCATGGATGGGTAAGAAGCCAAGAACTAAGATTTTGCGCACAATTGGTTCTGTCTGTTACATTCACGTACCAAACCAAAAACCAAAGAAGATGGACCAAAAGGCTGTGAAAGGTTTTCTTTTTGGATACGATGGTGATGAGCGCTACCGAATTTATGTGAAGGCCGAGAACAAAGTCATATTATCAAGAGATGTGCAGTTCCACGAGCAAATTCTGAATTGTGAAGACAAACTTATGCTATCATTTCAAAGCTATGAACCAGAGAGTGTGTTTCCTGAAGAACAAACTCTAGATGAAGACACAACGCTTACTGATGACCGAAGTGATAATGACAATGAAACTGGGTTGGACCCTGAAGTAGAAAGCGACGAAGAGTCGCCAAAGCCAAATCTGAGAGATCGTACTAAGTTGAAAATGCCAGAACGTCTTAATTCATATGTTTTTTCTGCAGAAGAATTTGTTAGTGAAATAATTTTTATAAAAAACTAAAGGGTCCTTTCGTTTCGTGCGCCATGTGAACTGATTTGGACTTAATACGAATATAATATTCAAAAAGCTATATAATCAAACTTATATTACGCCGGAACACTGAATTTATGGCAAACAAACTACACTTGGAAATCTCTTATACTATGAATCACAGAAAATTTGTAAAGAAACTTATTAATTGGCCAACAAAAATAAAATAATTTAGTTAAACTTAAGTTAAACATTTAGTTTAAACAAATCAAAATGAAATGTCACAAAATGCGAACTCAACACTCTGGTATAAAATTGATATATTTTTAAACAATTCATAAATGAAAATAAATAAATATTTAATCAATAGAATCTATTGAGAACCATTATTATAATTCATTAAATTAAAACTTTAATTTTGCGATCACACACAATTCTTCGATTTAAATTTATCTACCAATTGAACATTTAAAAATTATATACTAATTGAGTCAATTTATAAATTATACTGAATCCTCGATCAAACAAATTTGAACGCTTATATATACAATCTTTCAGATGTTTAAATGTACAGTGGTACAAATAAACGTCTATGTTTACCACAACTGAAGAAAATTAATAAAATTATTATTGAATTTGAAAACTACTATTTTTTGAGTAAAAATTTAAAATAGTCCGTCGTTACAAGCTGGAGAGAGGCCATGTGCAGGGAAATTTCTTCACTTAATGAAAACCAAACTTGGAATCTGACATTCTTGCCGAAAGGAGCTAAAGCTATTCCGTGTAAGTGGGTTTTTCGTTTAAAAACTAATCCTGATGGCAACATAGACAAGCATAAAGCTAGACTCGTCATAAAAGGCTTTAGTCAACCACAGGGCATTGATTACAATCAAACATTTAGTCCAGTAGCGAAGATGGAAACTGTCCATTTCGATCCATTTTAAGTATTGCAGCAAGTGAGCAGATGCATGTCTTGCCATTTGATGTATCTACAGCGTTTTTGTATGGAGAGCTTGATGAGGTAATTTACATGAAGCAACCAAAAGGATTTGAAGATGGCAACCATAAAGTTTGTCAGCTGAAGAGAAGTTTGTACTGACTTAAGCAGGCTCCTAGGTGCTGGAACAAACGTTTTGGATGGTTTCTTTCGAAATTATGATTTAGAGCTAGCAAGGCTGATCCATGTTTGTATATTCGTGAGAAAAACGGAAAGAAACTAATCTTGGTGCTTTATGTTGATGATGGTAGCCCATCGCAGCAGCAAATAATCTGACAGATTTAGAAGTTTTCATGGAGGAGCTTAAATCTGAGTTCAAGATTGTCTCGAAGAAAGCTGACTATTTTTTTGGTCTTGAAATCGAGGTGGCAGATACGCATATCAAAATTAGTCAAAAGTCGTATGCCAAGAAAATCATGGAACGTTTTAATTTTTCTGATTGCAAACCGATTTCAACACCAATTCTCAAGGGTATAGTTGATGAGAAGGATAGTAAGGCTCAGAAATTTCCTTATATACAAGCTGTTGGAGCATTGATGTATCTTATGCTTAGGACTAGACCTGATCTGGCTTACAGCGTTGGGTATATTTCTAGATTCATGGAGAATCCATCAATAGAAGATGTTTCTCGTGTCAAGAGAGTTTTTCGGTACATTAAGGGCACCTTAGATCTTGGTTTAGTTTACAAGTCTTGCGAAAACTTGGGTTTTCTGGAGTGTTTCAGTGATGCTAATTTTGGTGGTTGCATGAAGACTGGGAGATCAACTTCTGGTGTGGTTGTGAAGTACGCAGGCGGTGCAATTTCGTGGCTTAGTCAAATGCAAGCAATGGTGGCTATATCAACTAAAGAGGCCGAAATTGTTGCAGCGAACGAGGCTACAAAGGAAGTAATTTGGTTAAGCAGATTATTTTCGGAACTGGTAGAGCTGATGCAGATTCCTGTTCTACAAGTAGATAACTCAGCAGCTGTAAGATTAGCTCAAAATCCAGAGTTTCATCGTAGAACAAAACACATAGCCATCAAACATTTTTTCATCCGAGAGAAGGTCATAGAAGGTGTCATGGATATTAAACAAATATCAACTGATGCACAACTAGCAGACATATCATGACGAAAGCATTACCCAGAGGACGTATCAAGGCGATTTGCAACGAGATGGGACATCTCACACATAATCAGAGGAAGTGTTGAAGTAATTATTGTGTTCTATATTAAAAAAAATATCAAGTTATCCTTTCTTCTGATACTTTGACATATTATTTATTGTATTTGTTCATTCAATTAAAAATGTTTCTATCAGACAGTCGTCTTTTAAATCTAATATAAATTTGTTTCGCCGGGAGTATAGTTATTACTTTTTTGTTTTGTATTTCCTCAATTTTCAAATTTAATTGAGGAATTACAAAATAAAAAAGTTATATCGAAATTGATGAAAAAAATTATATTAGCTCTGAATTATAAATAAATTAACAATATTTAGCACCAATTTTAATTTGTTTTTGTTTACATAACCTAGATAACTTATATTTCTTTTGACATAACTTACGTCAAAATAAACCTGCACAAATTATTTTTTTCTGCCACAAGAAATAATTTTGTGTAATTTGTGCAACACAAATTGTGATTTTAAGAACAGCAATTCTGTACGCAACACTTACCGTAATTAATATAAGAACAGCTATTTGTGCAAGTTGTGTGGATATAAGATCACCACCATAAATATATATTACGCGCGACTATCTGTGGGTCTTCACGAGTACGAGTACAATCGAGTTATACAAGAAATCACACGTGAAGACTACTTCTACCCAGCGAATAAAATGCTATCGATTCGTTCATGAATCGTTGAAGAAACTTCTTTTCTGAGCAGTAGAATCATGATGGAATCGGAATGGAAATTTGTATGCAAAAAAATAAAATATCCGCCAGATTCGTTAACGAATGCTCTACTACAATTCATCATGTAATACTACCACTTGAATCGCTATGGAATATTCCCCAACGATTCTATAGTGAAATTTAGGCAAATTTCTTTAACGATTCTTTATGGAAATTTTGTTAGTTTTCACCTACGATTCTATAGATAGAAATCGGAGAAGAAATTGAATAAAGCATATTGAAATAATTAAAACATATTTTTATATATAGTAACATGTTTAATATTTTTTTTTACTTGTACATATATTTATATTGTTAACAATTTTCGCTTAATTGTAATCAAAAGTTAGGTAAACTAAAACATTTAAATTAACTTTAGTATTGTTTTTAAAACATATTGTTGTAGCTTATTTATCATTTAGTTTTAAGCTTTTTTGCTATGTATCTGAAAATATAAAAATAATTTATTGAAATAAATTTTAAAATTATTTTAGTTTAATATAATATCGAACAGAACTGAATTAAGTATTTATACATGCCTGCTTTGATGAATACGCCTTCCACCTTAAATCTTATCAATCGTTTTGATTTTTTTAGCCGCCATTATTGTTGAATATCTGTAAAAATTTGGAAGAAATATTATTACTTTAAACGTAAATTTTAATCAAAATAGCGTAATTACATAAATTGAAATTAAAAAGCAAAATAACTACCTATAGTTTTACTAAACTTTGTTTAGGGAAATGCGTTTACATAAATATGATTGAAACCAATTTTCTCACGTTTAAACTATACTAAACTATAATTATTTATATAATGTTGATTGTTGCATTGTTCTTGTTTTAGTTCAGTTTCGTAAATTTAGTTTATAGATGGCAGTTTGCTCTGAGATTTAACCAATTAAAAGTCTTTAAAATTTTATAGATGGAATCGAGATAGAATCGTAGTGTAGCCTTCCTATGGAAAAGGTGTAGAAACTTTCTCCTGTAGAAATGAAATTCGTTGGGTATCAATGTCATAACATTTTTCATGATATTTTTTTCTACAACACTTGTAGAAAAAAATATCAGTATGATTTAATGATAATTCAAAAAAAAAATTAAGATTTGATTTTGTTTATCTTCAAACATTTTAAATTCAAAGCATATTTTATATATTATTTATATTTAAAATTCGTAGAATGTTTTTGAATACATAGTTATAATAAAATTATGGAATAAAACAAAAGAGCAGTTAAAGTTTGGCAAACAAACAAAAACGATGTTTTATATCTGTCAAAATATATCAGTATGATATTTTGTAAAACCAACAGCCATCTTTGACATTTCTGTTGCATTTTTATCAATATCCTTGGCATGATAGTTGTCACGTGAAGAGGATGTGTATAATAATTTGAACTTTTAGACGAAATTTTTAATAATTCACAAACTATATTGCACCGGATAGCTCAAAAACTATATGAAAACTGATATTACGCCTGTACACTGAATTTATAACAAACAAAAAATCACTTGGAAATCTCTTATTTCGATTTATCACAGATTGTACAAAAATACCTAAAATTATTTTTAATATCGGAAAACAAAAAGAAATAAGTTAACAAAAACTATATAAATCAAAAATCAAACCTTACAGTGTAGAACTTCTGGATATATATTGTAGAACTTTTAATGTGATACACAACAAATAAGTTATAATTTCGGTTTTATTAAATATACTTAAAGTTCACAATTAACAATTTATTTAACAATTTGTTTTAGTTGAAATAATGTGCTTCTTTTGCTTTGACTCCAGTTAATCGACTGTTGTGGTATTTTCTTCTCGTCACCCGACCAAAAACGATTTTTACCGTTCGTGTAGCTTTATTGTTTATTTTGGCTACATTCAGTTGTTGAGCCGCTGCACATGTTTACAGCGTATGGGAATTTCCTATCGGTGACTTAACATGACGAGTGACCTTACATTTCTGACAATTGGGACATTGTTGTGCCCATTCTTTAATGTCTTTGGTAATTGTTGGCCAAATTGCGTGAGATTTGATCAACTTGACTGAATTTTTAGGACTG
The DNA here is from genome assembly GCA_963693315.1 of Diogma glabrata. Lineage (NCBI taxonomy): Eukaryota > Metazoa > Arthropoda > Insecta > Diptera > Cylindrotomidae > Diogma > Diogma glabrata. The sequence goes on along the minus strand of OY856188.1, from coordinate 144,088,200 downwards.
GGATGTGCCAGACAGTGGTATTGGAGAAAAACAGTCTTACGAAATGTTAATGGAATGTATGGTCTATGTGAACCGGTTGATGTGTCACAAATAATTTTTTTATCGGTACCAAGAATGGGAATACTTTCGAACTTCAATGAATTTTCCCGAGTTACGAAAGTAGCATATTCCGGATCAGTTTCTTGAGCGATTGACATTGCTACGTAATCTAGTGTACTGCCAAGATTGATTTCGTCCATACGCGATAAGGTGTCAGCAACAACGTTACTAGCGCCTGCGATATGTTGGATGTCAGTAGTGAATTGGCCTATGAAATCTAGATGTCTTATCTGCCGTGGTGAAGCCTTGTCGGATTTTTGCCTAAACGTGAATGTTAGGGGTTTATGGTCTGTAAATAATATAAATTCTCTACCTTCTATCAGGTGTCTGAAAAACTTTACAGAAGAATAAGCTGCTAACAGTTCGCGATCGTACGCGCTGTAGTTCTTTTGAGCGTCGTTTAGTTTACGCGAGAAGAATCCTAAAGGTTGCCATGTATCATTGATTTTTTGTTGAACCACGCCTCCTACTGCGATATCCGAAGCATCAACTGTGACTGATAGTGGTGCGTTCGGCTTAAAATGAACGAGGAGTGTGGCTTCCCCTAGCATATTTTTAGCATTTTCAAAAGATTGAGTTAATTCTGTTGTCCAATTTATTGGACGTTTGTCATTCTTCTTGCTTCCTTTGAGCAGAGCGTTAAGTGCAGCGAGATGTTCCGCGGCGTTGGGTATGAAGCGATGATAAAAATTTATCATCCCTAAAAATCTCCGTAGCTCCTTGACTTGTTCTGGACGTTTGCAATTTGCAATAGCTGATACTTTTTCCGACATAGGTTTAATACCAGATGCATTCACAGTATGTCCTAAGAAAGGTACTTCGTCTGCCATAAATTTGCATTTTTCGACTTTAATTACTAATCCATACTGTGCCAAGCGGTCAAATACCAACTTTAAGTGTTGTAAGTGCGTTTCTTTGTCCCGTGAAGCAATAAGAATGTCGTCAATGTATGCAAAACAGAAATCTAATCCACGTAAAGTGGTATGGATAAATCTTTGGAAGGACTGAGCGGCGTTACGTAGGCCGAATGTCATTTTGTTAAACTCGTATAACCCGAATGGTGTACTAATCGCCGTTTTTGGGATATCATTTGGGTTAACCGGTATTTGGTTATATGCCCTTACCAAATCGATCGTTGAGAATACAGTACATTTGTGTAAATTTCCGCTAAAATCCTGAATGTGAGGAATTGGGTAATTATCGGGTCGTGTAACACGGTTTAAGCCACGATAGTCTCCGGAAGGGCGCCATTCGCCATTTTGTTTTGGAACTAAGTTAAGTGGGCTGGACCATGAGCTATCCGATGGTTTACAGATTCCTTGTTTGAGTAATAAGTCGAATTCTCTTTTCGCTATTGCTAGTTTTTCCGGTGACAACCGTCTTGGCTTACACGCGACCGGAGGACCTGTTGTCTGTATGTAATGCACAACGTTATGCATAGCATTAGCTTGTAGGCACTTTTCGGATGTGATCGTTTTATATTCTAATAGCAATGCTTCTATACTGTTATTAGAACCTTCGTTTACGATAACAGAGAGTTTAAAAGATGGACAATTTTTGACCATACCTTGTTGGAAAATGTTCGTCAATGGATCGATAAGACGTTTATTTTTAATATCGACTATGAGACCTGTAGAACGAAGAAAATCGGCACCTAGAATTGGTTTAGCAACGTCAGTAATGATGAATGAGCAGGTAAATGAACGCCGTAGGCCTAGATTAAGGTTTAAAGTGCGTGTACCATATGTATTCATTTTTGTTTGATTCGCTGCGTATAATTCTATATTATTCGTAGGATGCCGTTTTTCGAGTAGTGAGACGGGAAGAGCGCTGATGTCTGACCCAGTGTCGATTAAAAATTGTTTATTACTGTTTTTGTCTGCGACAAATAAGCGGCTTAAATTATGGCCATCATCACATTGCGCAATATATGATGGGCCTATGAGTTTCCCTGTTTTGCTGTAAAGTCACACGGTTGTTTACATTTACGTGCATTTTCTTTGAACTTGTAATGAAACCAACATAATGGTTTATTAATTCTATTGGGGGATTTGGATCGAAATCTTTGGTTTGAATTTGAACGAGATCTTGATCGTGAACGTTGGATTTCACTGACCTGTTTGCGTAAAGCAGCCAGTTCTTCCCTGATAGCTGATGAAAATGTGTCGAATGCATTAGACGTGCTTGGGCGGTTGGAACTTACTGCAAATACACTTGAGCTCAAGGTAAATGTTTCCATAATCGCATCAGCCATATTTGCCAATTTATCGATTGGTTCGGTACTCACCGTGAGAATTGCTTGTGCTTGTGGTGGTAAACGTTGTAACCATAGATTTTTGATTGTTGCATCAAGGAAATTTTCACCAGCCATAGCACGCATTTCTCGTAGTAGCTGACTAGGCTTTTTGTCGCCAAGTTCTAGATCGCGAATTAATTTTTGGAGTTTTTGATTATCCGAATCAGATAATCGACTAATGATCGAATTTTTTAGCGTGGTATAAGGATCTACCGTTGGTGGTTTTAGAATTAAATCTTCGACCTTAGAGAGAGTTGCTTGATCCATCGCCTGTATGACATGATAATATTTTGTTGTTTCTTTAGTAATGTTGACCGTAAGGAACTGAGCCTCAACGAAGCTGAACCATAAGGCGGGCTTTTCGTTCCACAAAGGAGGTGTCTTTACCGTAACTTTATCAACTTGTCTAATGTTGTTGTTTGTTTTCGTTTGACATTCTTCGTCGGTCATGTTTGATAATTTTTTTTTTATTAATATTTGCCAAAAATGCAACGAACCAACAACAAATGCGTTCAATATAATCACTGTTAAAACTATATAAAATTTAATGTACTCACATGTGCAACTGACTTTTAACCTTTATATTCTCGCTGTAATAATATGTAGTGTTGAAATGTTATTCCGTTCGTTTTTAATCGAATACATGTACAACTGATTTTTACGGTGTGTATCAGCACTGCAATAATATTTATTGTTGGTTTTGAGTTTGGATCGTTTTTGATCGAGTAACTGCAAGCAAAAATAAAAAATATTGAATTATTTACTTTGGAAATTGAATGAAACTAAATTTATATTGGAATTTATATAAAATAACTTCAAAAAAAATGAAAAAAAAATTTTGGATGTTGTTTGATGGTGTAATAGACAAAGATGATTTATGTTTTTCTTAAATTTCCCTCGTATGATTTGATAAGATTTGTGAAATTTCAGTTGCGGTCTTTGTTTTAAAATTTGCAAGAAATATAGCCCACTTTTTGTTGAAAAACAATAAACAAATTTCTTGCTGTCTATAAATTCCAATGAGTTGTGTTGTAATTTGATTTTTGACACTTTCGTTGATTTTGTTATGTTTAGGCCGAAAGACCTAAAATCTAGTTGAACAGGGTGATTGATATATTTTCGTGTTCACTTGATATATTTTGTATTCATTTGATATATTTTCACGAATAATATTGCTGCTAATTCAATTCCAAACGAAATAAGTTTATCGTATTAATTGATTTTATGAATATGGCGTCGATGTTGTTACAAAATTAATTTGATGATGCCTCGAATATGATGTCGATGTTGTTTCAAAATTATTAAGTTGATGTTTTTCGAATATGGCGTCGAGTAGCGTCCTTTGAAAAACTTGACAATTTTTATGTTTTATTGTAGAGAACGTAGAGAACTAATGTAGAACTTTTGGATATATATTGTAGAACTTTTAATGTGATACACAACAAATAAGTTATAATTTCGGTTTTATTAAATATACTTAAAGTTCACAATTAACAATTTATTTAACAATTTGTTTTAGTTGAAATAATGTGCTTCTTTTGCTTTGACTCCAGTTAATCGACTGTTGTGGTATTTTCTTCTCGTCACCCGACCAAAAACGATTTTTACCCTTCGTGTAGCTTTATTGTTTATTTTGGCTACATTCAGTTGTTGAGCCGCTGCACATGTTTACAGCGTATATTGTGCTCATTATTGGTTCGTTACACTTGTATTGATTACTAGCGAACACGCCACAACAGTACATTAATAACTTGAATGATGATCCGCTTCTTGAAACTTCTCTTGACACACAGCTTGTCCGTTTAATAGCATTCTTGTCATAAAATTCTTGAGTTATACCTTAAACATCCCGTAGCTTTTCATAACTAATTTCAACATTTAAACAAGCCAGACAAGGTTGAGTTAACGTTGTATTATCATTTTTCTTTGTTCGCAAAATAAAAATTATTATGTTTTTATATTGAATCTGAACTGCCAAACGTTCCAGACCATCCACGTAAATTAATCCTTCACTATAAGATAGTGTGGTACCAGCAACTATCTACACATCATCACAATTACTCAAGTTCTGGTTTAACTTTTCTTTAAATAAATCAACAATTGTACCACGTTTAACTGTAATTTGAAAATATTCGGTCACATAGTAAGGGTGAACCAAGTTCAGCTGATGGTTTGATTTCATATTGAAAACAAATAATTTAAAATCACTCAATGTTATAATTAACACACATATTATTTTATTTCAAAATCATTCAAATTACATTAGTAAAAACAAAAAAACATTTAATTATTTTGAGGCACAACACTCTATGTTATCTATTCGATTTTTAATTTATATCTAATCGATTTAAAAATTATACTAATTGATTTCATCCAAACAATTGGATCTTTTATTGGATCTGACATACTATATGCTCGATTTTCTGTTTCCTCTCCAATCATCAATTTCCCCGTTTTTCAAATAAAAAAAACTCATCTTGCAAAACTTGAAAAGTTTATTCAAGGTAGCGATTTTGTACCATTATCTCTCCTAGAGAAATAAAAGGAGAGATAAATTGTAATATATTATACAATTGTCTTTGATTGATTCATTTAAATTGTAAATATGATCACGTGTCCATAAATGTCATATCGTGATTGGTTCGATTTCTATTGTATTTGAATTTATCTTAAGGAGAAATTTGAGTGTGGGTATGTAGACTTTTTTTTAGTTTTCCCCAAGAGAGATAATTCTCTACAATAGAGAGATAACAGGAGAGATAATGGTACAAAATCGCTACACAAATCACCAATAAAAATATTTACATGTTTAACATGTACAGTGGCACAGATAAACGTCAAAAATGAAGAAAATTAATAAAATTATTACTGAACTTGAAAACTATTATTTTCAGAGTAAAAATTGAAATAGTCCGCCGTTACATGTGTAAGTAACATGCTTACACTATCAAATATATTAGTCAAATAAAAAAATTTTACATGAAATTGGACAGTGTAATACCTATAAAAAAACTCCACCATTTTCTTGGTCAAAAATAGTATTTTCATCCTATTTGTATGAACATTTTTTTTACTTCTAGCGGGAAACAATATATTTTAATAATCGATTCAAATTAGAGTTTTCTTCAATTTTATATTGATTTTTGTTAATTGAAATGAAGATGAAAGAAAAATTTAAATTTCAAAAAATAAATATATAAGTTTAAAGTAATTTTTTTTATTTTTGCTCTTTTATTTGTATTCAAACTTTATAAAAAGCAAAGATAATTATTTGTTTACAGGTTTTCTATACTATTTAAAAGTTCTAATTAATTTTAGAACTACTAAATTACCAAAAATATTTGGTAGCATATTTGACATAATGTAATATGCTTTTTCACAGTTATCAAATAAAAAAAAAATTACTTTACTAAGACCTGAATAGAAAATATTTGTCCAACATATTTGATAGTCTAATATGCGCCCTTGTGGGATCGCGCAAAATTTTGCCCTATAGACATCAATGTTATAACACAATTTTGTTAAAAACATCAACAAGCACATCTAGGCTCATGCCAGAGATTTTGACGTTTACGTTGTATTGTACGTTTTTATTTGCAAAATGGTTAAATTGAGTTAATTTAAATTAATTGGGTTTAATGACGATGAATAACTTTGACAAAACAATTGCCACTTGTCGTGCTTGCTTAGAAAATAACAACAAAATGAAATCTATATTTGAATCGGAAAATATAATGAATAAACAAATTCGATTATGTACAGTTTTGAACTACTGTACAAATTTAGATGTAACTTATACAAGTAATTATGATTTTCTTTGTATTTTAATTTAAATCTTTTTTAGGTTTATGAAGGCGATGGTTTACCAAGTCAAATATGTTATAAATGTATCTATGAAGTAGTAAAAGCATTTATTTTTAAACAACAATTTATACGAGCTAATACAATACTTCGAGAGAAACTGGCAACAATGATCGTTGATAGTAGTGAAAGATCTAAAAATCTTTATAATTTTGAACATGTTATTATAAATCATGACCAAGATAACAAATGTGAAAAAAAAGTAAAAGATAAACCTTCTGACTTGAATGTTTATGAAATAAGCTTTATAACTAGCTCTAGCTCTGAAAACAATGAACACTCACTATCACAATTAGACTACGATGAAAATAATGATTTATCTTCAAGCGAAACAGAAGACGATCAAAATAGGATTTCAGAAACCGAGAAACCAAAAACCACTTTAAACCATAAATTTAAAGAAGACCTAAATGAAATGAAAACAATCAATTTGGAAAAGAAGACTCTCCGATCATATTTAAAAATGAAACGAACAAACAAAATAAAATCACAACCTGTGTTTACTTGTGAAGTTTGTGGAAAAGCTTTAAGCAGTTCAGGTTCATTAAAAACCCATTTATTAATACACGTTCAAAAAACACCTTTCGAATGCAATAAATGTGGCGAAAAGTTTAAAACAAATAATGCTTATGAAGATCACGTTGTTACACATAATCCGAACAATCCATATAAATGCAATGAATGCGGTCGTGGTTTTAGAAATGCAGAAGTCTTAGAAGAACATAAAACTAGAGCACATAAATGCGAGAAACCATTTTTGTGTGGCGTTTGTGGTAAAGGTTTGACACAGAAAGTAGCTCTTAAGGTAAGTAATTATTTCTTTTACCTCTGTAATTCATTTTCTAATAATAGTATTAATGACAAACACTTTCAATTGATAACTAAATAATATTGTTGATATGAAATTAAAAACAGTTTTCCGTTTCTGGAAATAAACTATCGACTGTAATTTTTTTGAATCAATTAAAGAGATATTTCGAGAATCGATAAGTGTTCCACGAATTGTTTTAATTTTATTTTGGTAAGCATTTTCTTTTCGCCCAAATTAATTTCGTACAGGGACTTCTGAAGTCTTTGAATGTTAAGTTTTAAATGGTTGCCGCTTATTTCTCACAGTTTGGTTATTTCCCATCACAGAGTCTGATCGCATTTATGGTAGCGTATTCCTATGTGGCAAGTATTCGTTCTTAATGTTAACCCTTTAAAGATAGCAAGACGAATGCATTATATTGACAAGCCTTAACATAAGACTTACCTTATGCATTGTACTGTCAACAACTACGTTTACTCTTGGATAGTGATTTTGTACCATTATCTCACCTAGAGAAATGAAAGGGGAGACAAACTGAAATATATACAATTGTCTTTGATTGATTCATAAATTGTAAATATGTCACGTGCCCATAAATGGCACGTCGCTGATTGGTTCGATTTGTATTGTATTTGAATTTATCTTGAGGAGAAATTTGAGTGTGGCTATGTAGATTTTTTTTAAGTTTTCCCCAGGAGAGAATTCTCTACAATAGCATAGAGAAACATATATAGAGAGACGTAACCTCTATTCACACAAATTGTATATAGAATACTGATAATACAAATAAAAGTACAACCAGAGATGAAAGGTTAAGCAATATACAAATTTTACAAATTATACATTGCATTCTTTCTGTCTTATATGAAACAATAAACAAAGCAAATCAAAATAAAAAAATGAGAATTTATATTTGAAAGAGAAATATTTCTTTTGCTTTATTTTCTATTTTACTTTTACTTAAATACGAAAAAATACGATAATTATAAAATAGAAAATAAAAAAAAAGTACTCGTATGTATGAGTGTTTAAATATATAAAGTGTTTAAATATATAAGGTTATAAATTGTTCGATTTGACTGAAACAACTGAAAAAACAACAACAATTGCATTTAATTTTTCAGTTGCTTCAGTTGTTTCAGTCAAATCGAACACGGCTATAATTTAAGGATTGTTTTGGGATGATAATTTTTTATATTTAACAAATATAATTTCATTCATTGATAATTTTTTGTTTTTGTATATTTTCTATTTTACTTTTACTTAAATACGAAAAAATACGATAATTATAAAATAGAAAAAGTACTCGTATGTATGAGTTTTTAAATATATAATTTAAGGATTGTGTTGTGATGATAATTTTTTGTTTTTGTATATTGAAGAAGCAAATGATTGAATTTGTTATTTGGGTTACGAATTGTTTGTTTTGTTGTCAAGATTTTCTATTTATTTTTTCATCTCTTTTTAAATGAATTTGAACTATATTAAGTTTTTATTGTCCTAGGTCGATGACTTTAGATTTTAGAATATATCAATTTAGTTTGGTCAGAGTTTGATTTAAATTGATTCATTTGGTCGTGTTTGATATAATTACTTCGGTCTGAAAGATCTGAGATTACATTCATGAGCTCAAAGTGAAATTCTTACCCATGCTTTTTTGGCATTTCTCGACGTTTTAGGACCTACTGATTCTAAAAAAGCGACAAACAAAAATGTATGTCTGTCTGTCGGCCGGCCGTCCGCCGTCCGTCCGTCACAACCTACGAAATCTAGAAAACCGCTGAACGGATTTGAAATTTTTTTTTCTAAAAATAGGATTACTCAATAGAAAGAGCCGAAAGGACGATGTGTTCGATAGCTGTACCGGAAGCGTGTCAAAAAAATCGTCAAGTGTGTCAAAACAAGGAAATTTGCATATTTTTTGCTTAAAAAACGTTCATTTTAAGTGATTACGAGTAGGAACATTGAATTTGGAGAAATTATGATGGTCGGGATTGGTATGGGAGACCAAAATCTAGATTTTTGCATTATGAGTTTGTCAAAAAAATGTTGTCAAGTGTGTAAAAAGAAAGATTTTTATTTATTTTTTTACTCAATTTTTTGGAAAAAAATAAAATTAATAATATGTATGCATGAAAATATATTATTATTATAGAGAATTATGACATTATAAGATTGTCAAAAAAATAATGTCAAGCGTGTCAAAAATGATTTCATTGATTTTTTTAGCCAATTTTTTGGAAAAAAAAATTTATCTGTTTTTATGAATTGGTTTTATTGAATTGGTTATAGTTTTTGAAATAGTTTTGGAATTTTGATAAAAGTTTGTATTTTTGATTTTGTAATAATTTTTACTATATTTTTAGAATTTTGGAAAAACTTTGAATTCTTAAGAATTTTTGGAATTTTATTAGAATTTAGAAAAAGTTTAAATATTTGATTTTATTCTAATTTTTGGAATGTTTTTGGTATTTTTCAATTTTTGATTTTGTTATAATTTTTGCAATATTTTTAGAATTTTGGAAAAAGTTTGGATTTTTAAGAATTTTTGGAATATTAATGGAATTTAAAAAAGTTTAAGTATTTGATTTTATTCTAATTTTTGGAATATTTTTGGAATTTTGAAAAAGTTTGATTTTATTTAAGTTTTACAATATTTTTGGAATTTGAAAGAAATATGAATTTGTGATTTTGTAATATTTTCTCGAAACGCTAAATGGAGATGATTTTGAGTAGTTTGCTGAGTGTATCATCTTTTCACTAAATTATGTTAATTTTTGATCTGTTATAATTTTCCGGCAACGTATTGATGTTTCGTGTTAGTTTTGAAATAAATTTCTAAACAGAGATAAAAAGTACTTATACTTTAACAAATCAAAATAAAAAAAGAGAAACATTTATATGTATTTGAAATTTCTTTTGCTTTATATTCTATTTTACTAATGAGACAACAAAAAATACGATGATAAAATACAATTAATAATAAAAAAAAACTCGCATGGATTAGTGTTTCCTTTGACATGTTTATATAAATATATAAAGGTTTTTAGAATTCATTGATAATTTTGGTTTGTTTTTGTAAGTTAAAAATGGTCAAAATAATTTTTCAGTTTTTGAAGAATTTGGGTTACGCGTTGTTGTTGTTGGCTACATAGATAGATATTTGATTTATTTTTCATCTTTCAAATGCACTTTAACCATATGTTTAGGTTGTTGACTTTAGCCAATTTTTTTTGGTCAGAAATTGATTTAATTTGATTTGGTTGTGTAGGATAAAAATATTTTTAAATTTCAAAATCTATGTATGAAAATTTGTATCAATTTAATGTTTTAAATTTGAATACATGAGTTCTAAAAGAATAGATTATGAAATTTAAAAATATTATTTTCCAATAATTTGTCTTATGATAACTTTAAACAAATTGGGTTTAAAGTAGTTATGCGGTTATGTGTTCTAAAAACTTTTTTACTTTATATGGCTCAAAAATACATTTACCTTAAAATTAATGTTTAATCATATCAAAGCGATACAGTAGATCGTTGTTTGTGATATATTAACCTAATATATATAACACCTGCAGCCAAATTCTGTAATTGTGAAGCGGTGAAGTGTTAAAAATTTCTTTATTTCGATTTTATCACCAAATTTTTATCATTTTAACATTTTTTGCGATTCTATATGCAATTTATGTGCGATGTAAGTGTTAAAAAATCTTATAGTAAGTAGGCGACTCACTAAATATCAAACGTCAATGCATAAAATTTTCATTGATTGTTTTATTTAATAGAATTATTATAAAAAATCCTTTATTTATTATTTTCAAAATAAATTATTTTTTGTGAACAAAATATAATGGTTGAGCGAAATTAATTTTTAATTGGATTAAATAAAAGATTTGTTCAATTAATTCATGCCGTCAGTTATGCAAAGACATATTTATGAGAAATGCTGAAATAAACGAGATGTCAAGTATATTGCTATTTTTTGCAGATAAGACTTATTTTGACTCTAGTGGGGTCATAATTAAAGTTCTAATCTAACAACAGGAATTTGTTCCTCTATTGTTCAAGAAATATAGATTTTGAAAGAATTCTATAATATCTCATTAGAAGTATGTTATATTACCGTTCTGGATAAAAAGTAATATTTGTAAAAGTACTATTTTCATCACGACTACGATAGCAGGCGTCGATCTTTTTAACAATATTCTGAACACACTTCTGCATAAGTGTTCAGATAGAGACAGATGACGTCTTCAATGGTATTGTGCTCTTGCATTATTTGTAATTGCCAGTTTCATTTTCAAAAAACATTAAGTTCAAGAAAACAATACATAAACCTACGACAAACATGAGCGTTTTGATACATGAAATGTAAATCTAGTTGACTGTATATACGTATATACATATAGATATATTAATTCCGAACTACGGTCTAAAACACATAAATACCAATCATTTTGAATAACACAATTTAAACATCAATTTAACTATATTTAAATATTTTCGAAGTTAAATTTGAAAAAAAATTTTTGATGTTATTTTGAAATCTTAAATAAACAAATCACATTGGTGTAATTGTGTTTTTTGACATAATGACGTTAGCAACAAAAGCATTCATTTTATTTTTTCACAAACCAAAAGTCAGTGTTAACTTTTCAGTTTTAACATTTCACTAATTTAGATTTTTTTACGGTGAAGTGATAAAAAATTTATCACTACACCGCTTCACAGTTACAGAATTTGGCTGCTGATGTTCTAAATAATATGATATAAGTTTATCCTTTGAGCTGCTTGTTTTAGGTAGATTTCATATAAAATCTACCTATTGCAATGGGAATTCTTGGAGTTCCGGATAAAATTTTAACAAAATGAATTTATTAGGCGTCGAGGAGAAACATATTTTTAATGCCGGGTGAAAAACACGTGAAATCAGCAAGGTCTGGAAATGAGGTTTTAATTTTGTATAATTAGAATTCGTTGACATCAATAAAAAAAAGTTTTCTGCGTTTTTAGTTTTTTTTTAACCCTGTCTAAGATACAGGGTGTTGAAAAATCAAGAAATTGCTCGACCCTGGTGTATTGAAATGGCTCTACAGTCAAAACTACTGGACTGATTTTATGGTTATATAACTCAAAATGTATGTATTAAACAGAGCAAAATAATAATTCACATTATATGACCTTGAACAGTTTCTTTTAGAAACATAACGGTAAAATATTCAAATTCGATTTGTTTTTTTTATTAATTTTATTGCAACACGCCTTAAAATGTTTCATCATAAAAAAAGTGGAGTTAAAAAATGAACAGTGTTTTTTGGATTTACATATATGTTTTTATAATAAATTTTTAATTTTAACTCAAAATAAATATTTTACATATTTTTTATCATTTATTTAATTTTACATTACTAAATTCCGTTTGCAGTAACTGTCCGTGTGCTTTGTTGATGGTAATTGGAAAAGCGAGTTGCACTGGAAACTAAACGTTTGAATCTGTTGGGATCATTGAAATATGTGGCCTGTCTGTCGTGGCAGCATCCTCTTCGAATTTTCCACTCAAAATTGTAGCTTCTATGACATTGTTCATCATCTTTTTCCCCGAAGTTCAAAAAAGTTTGTGCAATTTCAAAATATGTGACATATTTGAAATTACAATATGTGTCACAACAACACATATAAACCATATAACATAATGCTTTTTAAGACGTTGATGGACGCAAATTTCTTTTTAGGTAGATTTCATATAAAAATCTACCTATTGCAATGGGCTTCATCTCGGAATTTCGAAAAAATTTTGATGCCAAACGACTATTTGTGATAAGCGGAGATGGAAAAACAAAAAAAAAAAAATTATATATATATATATATATATATATATATATATATATATATATATATATATATATATATATATATATATATATATATATATATATATATATATATATATATATATATATATATATATATATATATATATATATATATATATATATATATATATATATATATATATATATATATATATATATATAACGATATGAGGTATAACGGAATTTAGCGGCACTCTCACGGTCGCATTTTTCAACCTACACCAAAATAATTTTTTTTTTTTTTTTTTTTTTTTTATTTATTTATTTGTTTATTTATTTTCAAAAATATAAATTTACATGAAAATAGAAGTTTGAATTATAATATAACATTTTATACAAATAGGCAACTGATTATCAATATTATGAATTAAAAAAAAAAAAAACAAAACTTAACAAAAACCCAAAAATATATATGTACGTATGTAATTACAATAACAATATTGAGCAAGCCAAATCAACTTTTATGTTGATAACGAAGAGCAAACAAATTTATCAATATACTATGATGTTGTTCTCATAGACTCGAGTTCAAATTTTGTAAAAAACTCAATTTTTAAAAATTTTTTAAAGTTTGGTAAGGACATGTTTTGTATAGATGCATTACTGGCCAAAATTTCATTAAACAATGATAATCCTTTATAAAAGAATGTATTCTGGATTAAAGACAGTCTAGTGTAGGATACATAAAAATTTCTCGCGTTCCTGGTGTTCCTTCCAGTAATTTGTCCAACTGTCATGAGTTCTGTATTATATCTCATCATTTCATTTATTATCTTGAAGACAGTCAGAAGCATTTCGTAATTTATCATCATAGGCAGCGGAAGGATATCATTAGATCGTGCGAATACGTTTACTGTCGGCTCCAGTCTACCAAAACGAAAAATGTGTTTCAGAGCTTTTTTTTGAAGTATAAAAAGAGTATTTAATCGAGTTTGAGATGTAGAACTCCACACTGGCAATAAATATGTTAAACGACTGTTGATATGGCAGTAATAATATTGTTTTAAGATATTTACGTTTAAATATAACTTAAGTCTACATAATACTCCAACATAAGGTTTTATTTTGGTGATTAATTTATTAATGTGAGAACTCCAATTTAGTTCTGAATCTATCGTTAGTCCCAAATACTCTGTTTCAAGCTTCCGGTTAATCACATTACTATTCAGAGCCAGTTGGTCAAAGGTGTTCTGCGTTGAAGAGTTTTTGGTCACAAATGCTATGAAATGTGTTTTAGATGTATTCATTGTGAGTTTATTCATAACGAACCAATCATGAATCATTAACAGATCATCAGTCATTATGTTTTTAAGTAGTATATAATTTGATGCATTATATGTTACCGCTGTATCATCCGCAAACATTTGTTTCTTACCATGCGTAGGCAAGCTAAAGAAATCATTTACATAAATAAGAAATAAAATTGGTCCCAAGATTGACCCTTGTGGAATGCCGCATCTGTTATCTTTCAGCGAGCTCTTTACTCCATTATGAACAACAAACTGTTTGCGGTTTCGAAGGTAATCTTGCAATAGATCCAGTGCACTGCCCGATATGCCTATTTTTTTCAGTTTTTTAATAAGAATATCATAATCAACACAATCAAATGCATTTTTCACGTCAATGAATAGAGAACTTGTGACGTTTTTATCATTAAATAACTTTAGAATATTATCAACTAAGTTAAGAACAGCTGAGGTAGTATTACTACATTTTTGAAACCCAAATTGATCTTTGTGTAGTATATTGTTAGACGTGAGAAATTCCACCAATCTTTTTTTTATAATCGTTTCATACACCTTAGAGAAAAAACATAAAACAGAAATAGGTCTATAATTCGATATATCGGTCTTATCACCAGTTTTATAAATTGCAGTTACTTTTGCAATTTTCATGTATGCTGGAAAAGAACTGAGACGCAACAGCTTATTGATTTCATTTGAAAAAAATTGACCAAGATAGTCAGACAGATATTTAATTATTGACGCTGGGATTTCATCATAACCTGGTGAACTAGATAGCTTTAAACTTTTTATTACATCAATTACTTCTTCGGTGGTAGTTAATTCAAATTCTGTTATTATGGGTGGGCTTTTCTCATAATCTACAGTAAATGTATTGCTTACACAGGGTAATTTGTTTGCCAGTTTAGGACCAACTTCACAAAAAAATTCATTGAAGTGATTAGCAATATTTACATCATTTTCTACCTGTTCACCATTAATATTCAGAATAATTTTGGGTGGATTTGTCGATTTGGTTTGGTTTGAGATGATTTCATTAATTATTTTCCATAATTTAGATGGGTCATGTACACACTTAGATACTAGCTTTCTGTCTTCTTTCTTTCTAGCTTTTCTGTGTATGTTTCGGCAAATAATGTCTTGGACAAGTTCGTGAACTGGCCAAATCCGGGTACCGGTTAAGCGGCTAGAGCCTAAAAAGTTGAATAATCTAGGGCGCTATAACTTCCGTTTGAATAATAATATTTTAATAAAATTTAAAAATATTGAATATTTGAACCTTTTTTTATCATTTTTATCCAGATGACCACTTTGGCGTTTCAGGTTCCTCAAAAATCAGCTGTTTTAAAAATTTACTAAACTTTGCTGCCCTTGATCTAGCTGAAATGGCCAAGCTCATAGTTGAAAACTTTTTTTCACGTACTTAAAATATAAATCTTTCCAAAATTTCCAAAAATAATAGTTTAAGTCTAACGGTTGAGACCCTACGGCTGTTGAAATAAAAACAAACGCAAAAGGCAATGCTTTCATCATGTTTCAGTTTATGTTATTTAAACTCATCTTAGCTTTTAAACATACTTTTCAACTATAGCCTCAAAAAGTTTCAGCTTTCTAACCCAAAAGGTTCCATTTTTATAAGCATTATAATGAAACCCTTACAAGAAAAATATCAACCCATTTAATACCATAGAAAAATTATCAAAATCTCTTTTGTTTTTATTTTTAGGTAGATTTCATATAAAAATCTACCTATTGCAATGGGCTTCATCTCGGAATTTCGGAAAAATTTTGATGCCAAACGACTATTTGTGATAAGCGGAGATGAAAAAACAAAAAAAAAAAATTATATATATATATATATATATATATATATATATATATATATATATATATATATATATATATATATATATATATATATATAACGATATGAGGTATAACGGAATTTAGCGGCACTCTCACGGTCGCATTTTTCAACCTACACCAAAATAATTTTCTGTGTTTGTTTCGGCGAATAATGTCTTGGACAAGTTCGTGAACTGGCCAAATCCGGGTACCGGTTAAGCGGCTAGAGCCTAAAAAGTCGAATAATCTAGGGCGCTATAACTTCCGTTTGAATAATAATATTTTAATAAAATTTAAAAATATTGAATATTTGAACCTTTTTTTATCATTTTTATCCAGATGACCACTTTGGCGTTTCAGGTTCCTCAAAAATCAGCTGTTTTAAAAATTTACTAAACTTTGCTGCCCTTGATCTAGCTGAAATGGCCAAGCTCATAGTTGAAAACTTTTTTCACGTACTTAAAATATAAATCTTTCCAAAATTTCCAAAAATAATAGTTTAAGTCTAACGGTTGAGACCCTACGGCTGTTGAAATAAAAACAAACGCAAAAGGCAATGCTTTCATCATGTTTCAGTTTATGTTATTTAAACTCATCTTAGCTTTTAAACATACTTTTCAACTATAGCCTCAAAAAGTTTCAGCTTTCTAACCCAAAAGGTTCCATTTTTATAAGCATTATAATGAAACCCTTACAAGAAAAATATCAACCCATTTAATACCATAGAAAAATTATCAAAATCTCTTTTGTTTTTATTTTTTTTACTAAGTAACCGTTTGAAAAAAGATTAAATAAGAACAAAAAAACACAACAACAAAAGACAACAACAAAAGATTTTGAAATAAAATTGTTTGATAATGTTTGATTATAAATTATGTGTGATGGTATAATTGTAGTTGTGACGTAGTTCATTTGATCTTTGATGGATTTAATATGTTATTAAAAGTAGTTTAAACCAACTTAAATAAAACTGTTCCGAAATTGTATTGATGGAGTTAGTTCGGATAATTTATTTAATTTGGTTCGATAATTTTTTTGAATTATTCTGTTTCTACTTATATTTTTTATTTAAACTAATCTGACTTATCTAATTTTATTTGGACACAAAACCGTCTGACCCCGAAATCTACCTATTTCTAGCGGATATACCTGCCGCTGGGATTTTTTTTATACACTCAAAAAAATGCTACTGGTATAATTTACAAAATTGGTTTGTAAAAGTGCTAACAAAATATTTTTGTGAATTTACCAAAAAATGTTACATTTTATATAAAATTTTGTGTTGTCCATTTGCCTTTTTTTAAATCTGAAAAGCATTTGTAAACTTACTAATTGTTTTTGTGATTTGGATTAAAAACGTATAAATTCATAAATAGTTCTAAGCACAATTCATTTTCATTGTTTAAACAAAAATAATGTTAAGGTTATATCGCTTTTTTTTCAATTTTAAATCATAAATCATATATACATAACAAAATAAAAAATTAATTATACAAAATTTTGTAAAATTTTGTTAACAGAAAAATGACATTCTACAATTTTTGTTGTAAAACCTAATACGAATATTGCAGATTTTTTTTTTAAACTTTACAAAGAGACTTATGCAATTTAAGAAACAAACATATTTTTTACAAAAAAACAGTTTGCTGTTACAAACGTTTTATAAAATTTCATAATTGAAGTTATAACCAAAATATTAAACAGTTTCAATTTGGTTGTTGTCTAAGCAAAAATTCGAAGAAATTTTTTAAAATCGTGGTAATTTAGTGGTTCATTATTGATAAATAGTGGAAGTGATAAATGATAAATTTAGCAGACATATGCTATGCACAGGTAAGAAATTTTAGATATTTCGATATTAAGATGCCCCTGACCGATTAAGGAGATATTGGAATTAGAGATAATGGCGGCATCTTTCCTAGGGCGGAACGAAATTGGATAATAGAGGATAACTGTAGTTTCCGAACTGCATATCCTTAAACAAATAGAGAATAATCAAATCCAGCACAAATTTCAAGAACCACTTAATCGGTGACGGGCAGTATAAAGTAAAAAGGTATCAAAACTTTTTCATTGTTTAAGATGTTTCAAAAGACATTGATGCTCATTTAAACGTTTTTCCCACTCTTTCTAGAACCAGTGAGTATTGTTGTGTTGCTGATAGCTGCAAAAAAATTTTTCCAATGTAGATAAATTTAGAAGACATTTAAAAAAGAATAAGCATGATAATATTTTAAATGTGAGACATTCTTCTTTAGGAAATATTAGTAGAGTAGTAAAATTGTCACTTTATCTTCGTGTAACATTCAAGATGCATCAGTTGAGCAGGACTTCGAAAACAACACTTTTCCAAGAAAAGTACATAAGATTTAGTGTTGTACTTAATTGAAAGACTGCAAAAGTAATTTTATTGTTTAGTTTTAAGCTTATTTTTTTTTAAATTATTGGATTACGCTTGGAAAGATTTTATGTAACTTTGAAATAAATAATACTTATAAACTTTAAATAACAAAATAAATAAAATATGACAAATGTTAGCAAAAAATTATGTTTTTTTATTAACGACGTCCCCATATAGCATAAATATATACATATTTATATACATATATATATATATATATATATATATATATATATATATATATATATATATATATATATATATATATATATATATATATATATATATATATATATATATATATATATATATATATATGTATATATATAAATATATATATATATATATATATATATATATATATATATATATATATATATATATATATATATATATATATATATATATATATATACCAAACCGGTAGATAAACCCAAAACACGTTAATAAAAAAACATAATTTTTTGCTAACATTTGTCATATTTTATTTATTTTGTTATTTAAAGTTTATAAGTATTATTTATTTCAAAGTTACATAAAATCTTTCCAAGCGTAATCCAATAATTTAAAAAAAAATAAGCTTAAAACTAAACAATAAAATTACTTTTGCTCTGTTTAATACATACATTTTGAGTTATATAACCATAAAATCAGTCCAGTAGTTTTGACTGTAGAGCCATTTCAATCAGCGTTGGTTAAAAACACTGTTTTTTTTAAAAAAAACAAAAAAAACTGTTTTTTTTGTTTAAAACGCGTTTTTTATTGTTTAAAACAGTTTTTTTTGTTTTTTTTGTGTTGTTTTTGTTTTTTTTGTGTTTTTTTTGTTTTAAATATGTTTTTTACTACAAAGATTCGTTTTTTTGGTTTTAAATGAAAATATGTAATTGGAGTGAAAAAACTCCAAAGAAAATTAGTGTTTTAAATATTCTCAGATCAATAAGGGTCGTCTAAAGATTTTCATCTGAAGAGGATCTGTACGTCCAAATGTTCTTAGATTCTTTGAAAATGCTCAATATATTCGGAAAGATTCTCAAGATTTTGTGGCTATTCTTAAGGATCGCGTTTAAGATTCTCAAGATTTCTTGAATATTTTCAGTAGCTACTCAAATAGTTGTCCCAAGATGACTAAGAATAGTTAACACCTCAATCTAATGGCATTGTTGTATTAATTGGCTAACGTAAACTTCAGAAATTTGAATTATGAAAAGAATTCTGCGACCTACGTATTTCCGAGTCGTGATGCACCTAAATAGTTCAACTTGAAAAGATTATGGAAAACAGGTAAACGATTTGATTAAATAGATAAATTTGGTTTCTGATTGTAAATCACAGATTACGATATTGATACAATTCATATAAGAATATTCGCTGTAACGATATAGTACCTTTAACAAAAAATCTATTGAAAATTTGAAAACAACAAGATTTTGAATTTGAATTTTTAAAGCAAGATAATTTTATTTAAATTTAAAATATAACGTAATGTAACGGAGTTAAAAAATGCTGAATATGCGTGTTTGATTATTTTTTGCATCACAATTGATGGCCAAAAATAAAATCTAAATCATGTCGTTACTGCTTCTAAATTTGATTCATTTGTTCAAAGCATTTGCGACTGGTTTTAAAATTTGATAAAGTTCTCACGGATTTTATCAAGCCTTTGTTAAGTATCTGATAAAAAATGTTAATATATATCACTGATATGAAATACGTAAGCCAATCTTTAATTTCCTTTTCAAAATTGAGATGTTCCTTTTGATCCACAGGAATAGCATATATTTACCACTTTTTTATTTAACAATTAAACAAATTGCACTTGATCCTCCATTGAATGTCTGTCGGGAATCGAATAACACATCCTTCAGCACATTTCTAATAATAGTTTGGCTAGTATTGACAAACGAGTGAACGTGAGATATTACATACCACAGGAAATAGTAGTAAGATATCACTACCTAGTCAACCCTAAATTTTATTTAGAAGTATTCCTTGGTAATGGCACGTTATTGCTTACTCGAGGAATCGAGCTTTGATATTTCTCTTTGTGTGGGCTTTAATAATTGAGGAAGACAGTGCGTCACATGATCAAGGAATATACCACTAGTCGGATTATTGGCAACCCCCTTTTAATTTTGTAATTTTGCAAATTTTTAAAAGACATTTTCTTTTTATCTCTTATTTTATTTTTATTTTATGTATGCTATCCTATCATCATGGGATATGTCATATTTTATATGTGATAGAATTTATTGTTTAGTTATTCCTTCTTTGAAAAAAAAAAAAAAAACAAAACATAAAGATTTGCGTTCATCAACACCTTACAACGCATTTTATTAACAAAAAAACATATGAAAGCTTTAAAATTTTTTTAAAATTTTAATGACGCTTAAGGTGCCAAAAGGTGGTCAAATGTATTAAAAACGTTAAAACACGATAACGTACAACAGTTCTATTGGATAGCAAATAAGCAACATTGCAATATTAAAAAAAAAACAATTTTTGTTTAAAACATTGTTTTTTTCAAAAAAAACAATTTGTTTTAAACACTGTTTTAAACAGTGTTTAAAACAAAAGTGTTTAAAACAAACCAACTCTGATTTCAATACACCAGGGTCGAGCAATTTCTTGATTTTTCAACACCCTGTATCTTAGACAGGGTTAAAAAAAAACTAAAAACGCAGAAAATTTTTTTTTATTGATGTCAACGAATTCTAATTATACAAAATTAAAACCTCATTTCCAGACCTTGCTGATTTCACGTGTTTTTCACCCGGCATTAGAAATATGTTTCTCCTCGACGCCTAATAAATTCATTTTGTTAAAATTTTATCCGGAACTCCAAGAATTCCCATTGCAATAGGTAGATTTTATATGAAATCTACCTAAAACAAGCAGCTCAAAGGATAAACTTATATCATATTATTTAGAACATCAGCAGCCAAATTCTGTAACTGTGAAGCGGTGTAGTGATAAATTTTTTATCACTTCACCGTAAAAAAATCTAAATTAGTGAAATGTTAAAACTGAAAAGTTAACACTGACTTTTGGTTTGTGAAAAAATAAAATGAATGCTTTTGTTGCTAACGTCATTATGTCAAAAAACACAATTACACCAATGTGATTTGATTATTTAAGATTTCAAAATAACATCAAAAATTTTTTTTCAAATTTAACTTCGAAAATATTTAAATATAGTTAAATTGATGTTTAAATTGTGTTATTCAAAAAATGTTAAAATGATAAAAATTTGGTGATAAAATCGAAATAAAGAAATTTTTAACACTTCACCACTTCACAGTCACAGAATTTGGCTGCAGCAGCCAAATTCTGTAACTGTGAACCGGTGAAGTGATAAAAATTTCTTCGTTTCTTTTCATTAAAAAACTTATCACTTCACCGCTTCACAAGCTTTCGAAGACATTTTAGAACACATAACCGCATAACTACTTTAAACCCAATTTGTTTAAAGTTATCATAAGACAAATTATTGGAAAATAATATTTTTAAATTTCATAATCTATTCTTTTAGAACTCATGTATTCAAATTTAAAACATTAAATTGATACAAATTTTCATACATAGATTTTGAAATTTAAAAATATTTTTATCCTACACAACCAAATCAAATTAAATCAATTTCTGACCAAAAAAAATTGGCTAAAGTCAACAACCTAAACATATGGTTAAAGTGCATTTGAAAGATGAAAAATAAATCAAATATCTATCTATGTAGCCAACAACAACAACGCGTAACCCAAATTCTTCAAAAACTGAAAAATTATTTTGACCATTTTTAACTTACAAAAACAAACCAAAATTATCAATGAATTCTAAAAACCTTTATATATTTATATAAACATGTCAAAGGAAACACTAATCCATGCGAGTTTTTTTTTTATTATTAATTGTATTTTATCATCGTATTTTTTGTTGTCTCATTAGTAAAATAGAATATAAAGCAAAAGAAATTTCAAATACATATAAATGTTTCTCTTTTTTTATTTTGATTTGTTAAAGTATAAGTACTTTTTATCTCTGTTTAGAAATTTATTTCAAAACTAACACGAAACATCAATACGTTGCCGGAAAATTATAACAGATCAAAAATTAACATAATTTAGTGAAAAGATGATACACTCAGCAAACTACTCAAAATCATCTCCATTTAGCGTTTCGAGAAAATATTACAAAATCACAAATTCATATTTCTTTCAAATTCCAAAAATATTGTAAAACTTAAATAAAATCAAACTTTTTCAAAATTCCAAAAATATTCCAAAAATTAGAATAAAATCAAATACTTAAACTTTTTTAAATTCCATTAATATTCCAAAAATTCTTAAAAATCCAAACTTTTTCCAAAATTCTAAAAATATTGCAAAAATTATAACAAAATCAAAAATTGAAAAATACCAAAAACATTCCAAAAATTAGAATAAAATCAAATATTTAAACTTTTTCTAAATTCTAATAAAATTCCAAAAATTCTTAAGAATTCAAAGTTTTTCCAAAATTCTAAAAATATAGTAAAAATTATTACAAAATCAAAAATACAAACTTTTATCAAAATTCCAAAACTATTTCAAAAACTATAACCAATTCAATAAAACCAATTCATAAAAACAGATAAATTTTTTTTCCAAAAAATTGGCTAAAAAAATCAATGAAATCATTTTTGACACGCTTGACATTATTTTTTTGACAATCTTATAATGTCATAATTCTCTATAATAATAATATATTTTCATGCATACATATTATTAATTTTATTTTTTTCCAAAAAATTGAGTAAAAAAATAAATAAAAATCTTTCTTTTTACACACTTGACAACATTTTTTTGACAAACTCATAATGCAAAAATCTAGATTTTGGTCTCCCATACCAATCCCGACCATCATAATTTCTCCAAATTCAATGTTCCTACTCGTAATCACTTAAAATGAACGTTTTTTAAGCAAAAAATATGCAAATTTCCTTGTTTTGACACACTTGACGATTTTTTTGACACGCTTCCGGTACAGCTATCGAACACATCGTCCTTTCGGCTCTTTCTATTGAGTAATCCTATTTTTAGAAAAAAAAATTGCAAATCCGTTCAGCGGTTTTCTAGATTTCGTAGGTTGTGACGGACGGACGGCGGACGGCCGGCCGACAGACAGACATACATTTTTGTTTGTCGCTTTTTTAGAATCAGTAGGTCCTAAAACGTCGAGAAATGCCAAAAAAGCATGGGTAAGAATTTCACTTTGAGCTCATGAATGTAATCTCAGATCTTTCAGACCGAAGTAATTATATCAAACACGACCAAATGAATCAATTTAAATCAAACTCTGACCAAACTAAATTGATATATTCTAAAATCTAAAGTCATCGACCTAGGACAATAAAAAACTTAATATAGTTCAAATCCATTTAAAAAGAGATGAAAAAATAAATAAAAAATCTTGACAACAAAACAAACAATTCGTAACCCAAATAACAAATTCAATCATTTGCTTCTTCAATATACAAAAACAAAAAATTATCATCACAACACAATCCTTAAATTATATATTTAAACACTCATACATACGAGTACTTTTTCTATTTTATAATTATCGTATTTTTTCGTATTTAAGTAAAAGTAAAATAGAAAATATACAAAAACAAAAAATTATCAATGAATGAAATTCTATTTGTTAAATATAAAAAATTATCATACCAAACAATCCTTAAATTATATATTTAAACACTCATACATACGAGTACTTTTTTTTTATTTTCTATTTTATAATTATCGTATTTTTTCGCATTTAAGTAAAAGTAAAATAGAAAATAAAGCAAAAGAAATATTTCTCTTTCAAATATAAATTCTCATTTTTTTATTTTGATTTGCTCATATAAGACAGAAAGAATGCAATGTATAATTTGTAAAATTTGTATATTGCTTAACCTTTCATCTCTGGTTGTACTTTTATTTGTATTATCAGTATTCTATATACAATTTGTGTGAATAGAGGTTACGTCTCTCTATATATGTTTCTCTATGACAATAGATAGATAACAGGAGAGATAATGGTACAAAATCACTACCTTGGTTGTTTTCAACAGTTTATTGGTATAAATAGGAAAGGTAAAAACACAACTGAACCTAGGCTTACCACCTTCGAATGTTTCCAAAAGCGTATACATATATATTTTGAAATAAAATAATTAAAAGAATTTTTTTTACTCATATATTTTATTCATTTTATAAGTTAATTGGAAAAAACGATAACAATATAAACAAAATAAATATATTAAAAAAATGTCTTATTTTAATTGACTATTATTATTATTATTTATTCAGTTACAAGAGTTTAAGTACAATATAAAAAATTAGTAATTTTAATAATTTTAATTTTTTCTTTATTAAAACAACTTAAGCCGCTCCAGTGTAATCAGCGCTGTAGTTACGCAAGTGCAACAGGTGCAATCGCACTGGGCCCCTTATTTTTTCGGGGCCCCAAATAGTAAATACATTAGAAAAACTTCTCCAATAGTCAAAAAAATACCAAGAATTGAAAAAAAAAAACAAAGATGAAAATTCAAAATGTTTAACTTTCAAACAAATCTAGTTAAATATATGATTTCATTTAAAACAAATATACATAAAATTCAGTTGCTTTTTTTGCTGTTTGTTTTAGAGGAACTTTTTCGAGGAAGCATTTCCTCTAAATGCAACGAAAAACTGTTTGAACCGAACGAATAATGGTAATTTTTTGGGAGTAATTGAATTGATTGCTGATTTTGTTCTAGAACTAAAAATGCATTTACAGTCAATAACTGAAACGGAAAAAAAGTACCATCATATTTTTCACCGATGGTTCAAAACGAAATTATCTTGCAACTAGCTTCTAGAGTTTTACATATATTAGTCAGTAATATTAAATCATCCAAGCACTTTTCCGTAATGATAGATTCTACACCGGATGTTTGCAAAACAACCAGTTGTCCATTATTATTAAGTATGTCAAAATAGCGGACCAAAAGCCAAGTGTACAAGAAAGTTTCTTAAGCTTTGTAAATATATTGTCCTCAACCGGCGAAAATTTAGCACACGTCTTTATTGAAGAATTAAAAATATTATGAATCGAAATTGCTAATTGTCGTGGTCAGTCATACGACAACGCAAGCAATATGACAGGAGAATATAATACTACGTTCACATTGCCATGATTTTAAACAATTTTTGATTTCAGCTCGATTATCAGCTTGTTTTGATTAATTTTTCCATACAAAACTAAAATCATGTCGAAAGTTGATTTAAATCAAATCCATTCTAAATCACGCTAAGCACCCCTGAATATTTGATTTTCGAAAAAAAAAATGCAGCCCTACTTCAAAAGTGACATTTAATAAATCAAATATTTTGTTTTGAATACAAATAAAAAGATGGCTATTGCAAAATTTCAATAAAATTTTGAATCATACAAAAACATTTTTCTTTAGATGGAGGTTTGGACTCAAAAAAAAGTAAAAAAAAACAGACAAATCTATTTGGATATCTTTAACATAGCTGAAATTAAAATTTTTTTCACAGATTTGGAATATGAGCAAATAGATTTCAAACTTAATCATGTTAATGATAATGTGAACAGTTTTTTGAAATCTTTAATTTTGGGTGATTTCGAGCTTGATTTCATCGTAATATGAACGTAGTATAAGGAAGTGAAAAATCGAATTTTAGAAATTAGCAACAAAGACGCCATGTAGGGGACACAACATCAATCTAGTGATTGGAGATAGTGTTAAACACACTACTAAAAGTCAAAATTATTTCACTACATTAAATAATTTACACAAGATTTTTGCTGCATCGACAACGCGATGGGCCATTCAAACAAAATATTTAAAAATTAATTTGAAGACCCCCAGCCATACTCGATGGGAGTATCGCTTTAACAGTATAAAAGCCGTGAAATATCAGATAAACGAAATTAGTCTTGCATTAGATGAACTTAAGAATAGTTATCCAGATTGCAAAACTGTTGCTGTATCTCTAAAAAAACAAATAAATTCTTATGAATTTATTGTATTGACAACAATTTAGTATCAATTAATATCAAAGCTTCACATCTTCAGCCAATTGCTTCAACGAAAAGATATGGCAATCAATATTGCATTACAACATACAAGGGCTATTTCCAAGAGCTTATAAAAGAAGCACAAGAAATATCGTTAGCAATAAATGTAATAGCACAGTTCACCTAACGGCTTGCACGTGATATCCAAATATTAACAAGTAGAAACAGAGAATGTTTGGATAAATCACCAGAACCTAGCCGAGTACGTATTCTCAAAAGATTAGCTGACTATTGTTATTATAAAATAAAGCAAATGATAAATATGACAGTATAGATGCTATTAGTACAGATGATATCAAGGTTGGCATGATATATATCAATGATATATATCCGATATATATCATTGATATATATCACGATATTTATTCCCTGATATATATCATGATATTTATAAAAAAATAAATAATTAATTATTCCTACCTTAAAGTTAGAAAATATGTTAATAGTCGCAGCACTGCTTGCAAAACGCATGCCAAATCGAGGTAACCTGGTTCAGCTATGCCAAGACCATAAAGAACATAGATTCTGACAAAACTAATCTTATGATAAACATTGCAATAAATGCTAAACATATGCCTTGTTATCTAAAGACAAAAGCAGCCGCTTTAGACAGACTCAAAGAGATAAAACGACTATTGCCGTTTTAGTTGAAATTTCGCATAACCTATACAAGGTTGTACAACTGGTTCAGTAATGGTCCATTAATGGGAACCAGTAACGCAGCAATGGCAGAGTACTGGCAAACCATGCCTTGGCCATTTACATAATTATACTGGATGATAACTTAGGGCAATAATCGGCTGCCATTCAGAGGTCAGAGAAAAAAACCAATGGCCCATACAAGGTTGAATAGTGGGGCCAGCATTGCAGCAATGGCCAATGGTATCATCGGCAAATTTAAATAAATTAAATACAAATGGATTTCATAATTTAAAATAAAATAAAAATGTCTAATGAAAAACATTATAAAACTTATACCAACCATATTACCATAGTCTTTTAGTTGAGAAGCGAATAGTAACTATAGATAAAAAATGTTCAAATATGTATTTCTAAAATGGATTTTAGTCTAGTGAATTTTAACCAACTGACATCGATCGGCCAATTCATGACTGTAGTACTGCGCTAATAATAATAGCCAATTAATGTTAGCCATTAACGAGCCAATGCTTGGCCATTTAAACTAAAGTGTACTGGTTATTTTCTATAAACCTAATATCGGCCGATTTATGGTTCCAGTTAGTGTTTCCAATTATCCGTGATTTTAACTATCCGGATATCGAATAGTATGTAAAGTAGTTATCCGGATATCCGGATAATAAACCGGATAAGGCCTTTAATAAAAACAATAGTTTAAAAAAATCAAAATCAAATCAAAAGCAATCAAAATTTATTTTCATCTGAAAAATAATATTTAAAAAATATAAGAGCGTTTAACATTGGAAACTGCAAACGATTTCTAGTTTTTATTAGCTTTTCTAGGGTAGGAATGAGTGTTTTACATGCGCTATATAAATTAAATTCCTTGTCTGGTAATGAATAATTATTTGAACGAATAACTTTACTATTTTCGATTGGTGAAATCGTATTTTTCAATTCCATGACTAATGTACATTCGGTGAGTTCGGTCGGATTTGGAGAATTTTCCTTTCCTTATCTTATTGATCCGCCATTATTAACTAAACATTTTCGGATGTTTTGGTATCCGGAAACAATCTTTTTAATAACTTTTTTGCATAAATGATAGCTGATGTTTTAGAAACATAGCTAAAATCGTTAAAATTATCATTTCGGGATAATGTTGAATCCTGCAACAACATCATTAATGAAACTAGCTCAACATTTTTCTTTTTGTTAATAGAGTGTCTTAATGTGATTAACTTTAAATATTTATAAATTACTTAAAATTGAACTGTTAATTATGACACGGAAAAATACTTTTTTTTGTTTGTAAATATAAAACTGCATTCCAATAGAATGCTAAATGGTCTCCAAATTCTAAATCGTGCTAAATTTAAAAATTTAGCATGATATCGTTCCAATTTATTTCTTCTAAATAATTATAAATTTGAACACCGGTGACAAAAAACATATAATTGTTATTGAGTTGTTTGCATTAAAAACTAGAAAATAATTTATAGTTTCAAACATCAAAGTGAATAAATAATTAAAATAAATAAATTTTCTCTAACGGAAGATGACCAAAAACTGATTTGATACACAATATTCAATAATATTTTGTTCTGATATTTAATAATACAAAAACTTTAAATTTTATAATAGAATTTAAAATTCTTAACAATTTTGAAATTAAACTTGAAGTTAATGTTTAACTGTCAGCTCAAATAAGTCTACAATGCAAGTATTGGATTTAGTCAACTTGAAAATGTGCTAAATCATTTTAGTATTGCGGAGACCAATTAGCATTCAATTGGAACCCAGTCTAAATTACACTTCTAAAAATTCAAATACAAAACAATTGCTGGAATGATAATTCTTAGATCAACAAAACAAAATCGTCTATTATGAAAAAATTAGTAGTACTTAGCTGATTAAAATTTTTAAAAAGGTAAATAGCGCGAACAATTTTTTTTGCTTTAATCTAGTTATCCGGATATTTTTTGTGAATTAACCGGATATCGGATAGCAAGATTTTTACGCATTATCCGGATAATTTCAATCCGGCTTAAACCGGATTGGAAACACTAGTTCCAGTAATGGCCCAATAACAATAGCCAAGTATTGTTTACCATTAATTGGCCAGTGCTTGGCCATTCAAAGGTAACTATATACTGACTCTATTCTGTAAAGTGTAAACCATAGATCGGTCGAAGAATGTTTCTAGTACTGGCCCAATAACAATAGCAAAGTACTGTTTACCATTAATGGGCCAGTGCTTGACCGTATTTCAGGGTCAGGCAAATCCTGCTTGAGAAACTGGAAGTCGATTTTAAACTAGAGCAGCCTTTCGAAGTTAAGAAGCTTTATCGAAGAAGATTTATGATTGGCCATCGATTTTTAGGTAAGTTAACGTTACAACAACCACCAAAGAGAAGAAGCATATATTTCCTTATTTATATATAATTATTTCAGTCTTCATTCCATTTGTAATGGCGCTTTTAACTGAATTCACACCATTTTCATAATATGTACTTCATTCTAAGTTCAGAAATACACCACCAATGGTGTGGTGGAATGGAATGACTACCCAAGCAGGAGACTCCAGAATTTGAAAACGACCAAGCACTATTAATAGTTAACAGGACTTGACTTTTGTTATTAGGCCAGTACTAAAATCATTCATCGGCTGATCTATGGTTAACAGAAAATATAACAGAAATAATAACAATAACAGAAATATTTAGTTACCTTTGAATGGTTGACTTTGAAAGAACTAACCCATGAATGGTAAACAATGCATTGCTATTGTTTTGTTATTGGGCCATTACTGGAACCATGAATCATCCGATCTACGGTTTATAGAAAATTACCAGTTTACTTTAAATAGCTAAGTAATGGTACGTTAATGGTTAACATCAATTGGCTATTCTTATTGGACCAGCACTGGACCATAAATTGGCCGATCTTTGTCATTTGGTTAAAATACGCTAGAGTGTTATCCATTTTAGACATATACTTATAGTTTGAAAAATTATACCTATAGTTTAATTACCGCATCTCTGCTGAAAGACTGATATGTTATGTTAAAATTGGTATAAGTTTTAAATATTTTTCTCTGAACACTTTTACTTTATTTTAATTATTTTGTATTGAATTTATTAAAATTTACGTATGATATTTTATTTTTTTTTATGACCCTGCCATTGTTGCCAGTATTCGGTCATTGCTGCAATACTGGTCATCATTATTGGTCTGTTACTGGGTCAGCTGTACACCCTTGTATGGGCCATTGCTGTTTTTTTCTCCGGCAAATAAAATGCAGCCATTTATTGTCCGCAGTTATCAACAAGTAAAATTATGTTAATGATCGAATCATAGTTGCCAGTACCCGGCCATTGTTGAATTACTGGTCGCCAGTAATTGACCATTGCTGGACCAGTTGTATAACCTTGTATGGGCCCATTGCATGGCAGCTATTTATTGTTCGAAGTTATCATACAGTTACATGATGTTTATGGTCCAGTTATGGTTGCCAGAACTCTATCATTGCAGCCGGTCGCCAGCAATGGACCATTACTGGACCAGTTGTACAATCTTGTATAGGTATTGATGGTGCAATTTGGCCAAATAAACAAGCCAAAAGCAAAGCAAGTAAGCGTATTCGTCATTTGGACTTTTGCAATTGAAGATAGACGAATAGGCTTGATAAATTGCCGATAAACTCAATTGGAGTTGCCATATTTGAATTTAGTTTATAGGCAAAGAGGCAAGAAACGAGGAAGTGATGCGCTGCACTGCATACAAGTGTGAAAAGGGCCATATATTGAATAATATTTAAGATAAACAACTTATTCAAAAATAAATATCAGAACATGATATATATCGGATATATATCTGATATATATCGGATATATTGATATTTATATAAATATCATGATATTTGCCAACCTTGGATGATATACCAAATGAAGGAATTGAACTTCCAGAAGAAGAAATTAAACCAATTCAATTTTGTGATGATATTGATATAGGTGAGCTCATTCCTGAAATTGACGATAATTGTAGCCATCTAGACCTTACTGCTGAAAATAAATTCAAACAATCTTATTTTAATAATTTAATCGATACAGTGATAAATTCACTGCAAGAACGATTTGAATCGTATAGTTCTTTAAATGAAATTGGTTTTCTTTTCGATAATAAGAAGCTAAAAACTATGAATACAAATGAATTCAATACTAATTGTACATATCATAGTCAAACACTAAGAAGGGGATATTGAAGACGTGGAGTTCAAAACTGAACTTTCTATTTTAAGATATATTTTAGAAGATAATTATACTATTATAGAAAATTTGGAATTCATTCTAGAATGGAATTTGGAAGAATTATATCCAAATGTATATATCGTTTATAGAATAATTTTAACAATACCAATAACCGTTGCTCATTGTGAACGGTCGTTTTCAAAACTGAAATTAATTGAAAATTATTTACGGTCAACAATATCACAAGAAAGGCTTTCTGGATTAGCAATACTGTCAATTGAAAATGCAACAGCCAGAACAATTAATTATAATGACATAATTGATGAGTTTGCCAGCAAAAAAGCTAGAAAAATTCCTTTATAATTTCTGCATATTTTTTAATTATTTAAAATTATTTAAAAAAAAATATTTTATTATCTGCGACTGCATAGGGTCTCTTAAAGACGTTGTGCACAGGGCCCCTAAAAGTTAAACTACGGCGCTGAGTGTAATAATACAATTAAGGAGTCTCCCAGCCAAACAAATGCAAAATTCAATAAACCACAAGTCAATTAGATACAAAAAAGTATTACTAAGTAAGATAATACATCACTTGAACATCCAGCGTATGAGCAACTTCCCTGTGGCCACTTTAATTTGTACTATTTTATATAACATCCAACATGAGATCAACTTTGTAAATAGCAAAAATTTAATTAAGATATTTTTTTTTTTAAATACAATGTGTTGTGTAATAGGGTTTAGAATATGTGTCACAACAACACATAAATACCTTTTAAGACCTAGGTCTAGACCTGGGTCCCACAACAACTGGCGTTCTAAGGTGAAGATTAACGCTTTTTTTAAACATCTGCGGGTTTTTAGTCACCTGAGACTAAGTGTTCCGGCAAAATATTCCATTTGTACGCAGTTCGGACAAAGAAGTCTATCTGCGATCTGCCAGTATGACAGCGCGGGATCTTTACCGTTTCACCGGTTGCGGCAGCCGATTGCCGAGTGGAACGGGGGTAAGAATAACTTTGAGACATGATGCTGCTGATTTCATTTGAGCACTGCTGATGACGATATTTGTAAAAAACAACGAGGTCAGCAACAGTGCGACGATGTTGTAGGGAATCAAGTTTTGATGTCAAAGTTCGACCACCCACAATTCGTATAGCCCGCTTTTGAACAGAGTCAAAGAGGGCCAAGATGGAAACAGAGGCAGCACCCCAAACTTGACAACAGTACTCCATACAGGAACAAATATAGGACTTATAAACATGGAACAATTGGTAAGGAGTGAACATTTTTTTGCATCTATTTAGGAGGCCGAGTTTTTTAGACGCGCTTTTTGTCATCGCCATTACATGATCGTTCCAGAGTAGGTCATTTGAAACTGTGACACCCAATAAACGAATGTTTTTTCATTCACCTATTGGTTCATCACACATACTGAATAAAATATCTTTGGGGAACTCGGTCTTTAATCTAGAAACAATCAACAGCTGTGTTTTGGTAGAGTTGAAATTGACAAGGTTTTGGTCACCCCAGTCGGCGACTTTATTCAGGTCTTTGTTCACGTTTATGGCAGAGTCTCTCCGGGCAGGATTAATTCGTTCGTGCATTTTACCTTTTGAAGGAAGGGGCTCGAACGACTTGTGCAGAGTACTATCATCTGCAAAACTATTTATTGGGTTGATTTGCAACAATTCGTTGATATAAATCAAAAATAGGGTTGGGGACAATACTGAGCCTTGAGGTACACCAGCGTTAATTAGTTTAGACTCAGAAGAAAATCCGTCTAAGGATACCGAAATGTATCGGTTGGATAGAAAATTTTGAATCAGATTCACAACATTGGGATGAAAACCGTACGCAACGAGCTTGTTGATTAAGTTGGCATGGCAGACTCGATCGAATGCCTTGTAATTATTAATCAGTTGTCGTCCTTTATATACGCTTCACCCAAATTTGATAAGCATTAGTGTATTTATTTTTTTTCTTTCTTCTTTTTTTTTTTTTTTTATTTTTATTTTATTTTTTTAATTTTTTTTTTTTCTCTTATTCTTTATTATTTTTTTTATCTTTTTTTTAATTTTTTTTTGACATTAATGCTTATCAAATTCCTATGGTCAAAAAGATGTTAAAAAAGATAAAGCAATCTTTCATTGATGATCCATGTTTTGAACTTTCTTTTGAAACTGCTGACAGATCTACACCCACGAATTTCTTCAGGAATGTTATTGTAATGGTCCTATGTATTTAATTCTTTGTTTACCGTAGTTGCTGCGTACCATTGACACACTAAGGTTTTGTCTTGTTCGTGTATTGTATTCATGAAAAGATAAGTTGCCACTTGAGTTTCTTTGTAGGTTATTATACATCCACACTCCAACTTTAAACCTGTAAAGAGCATAGATGGGAAGGATGCCTTGAGAAATAGATGTGTAAAGATGTAATGTTGAGGTACGAGGTTCCGCTCTATACAAAAATTTAACAACCTTGTTTTGCATCACCTGTAAAGCATTTCCACAGACTCCACCTTTAGATCCCCATATCTCCAACATATACGTTAGATGAGAATGCACGAGAGAAAAGTAAATAAGTTTCAGCACATGAGTCGGTATTATGTATCTAAATTTACCGATAATACCCACAGCTGGAGCTATTTTCTTCATTATGTATTCAATGTGTTGATCCCAGTTTAGCGTATTACCAATCTGTAGCCCTAAATATTTAACATTCACTGATTTCTTAATAGTAATCTCATTTAAACTGGACTCTGTTTCATCAATATTTTTATGAGGTGCTCTAAATTGTAAGAACTTGGTTTTATTAATATTGATAGTGAGTCTGTTTATTCTAAAGTATTCGACAAGAATTCCCAGGTCATGCTTAATTAGGGTTACATTTTCATGTCATTTTCGCCAGGATAAAACAAGGAGGAGTCGTCAGCAAACAATAAAAGTACACCATGCAGTGGTAGTTTTGCCATGTCATTGATAAATATCAAAAATAACAGAGGTCCAAGTACACTGCCTTGTGGCACTCATATATTGACATCTAGGTGACTACTTTTCCACTCACCATTAGCTACGAATTGAGTTCTATCTTTAAGGTAGTTTTCGATTAGTTTATGCATATCTCCGTTAATGCCTACGTAGCTTAATTTCAGAAGAAGAAGCATGTGATCGATTGTATCGAACGCCTTGCTGAGATCCAAAAAAAT
Source organism: Diogma glabrata (assembly GCA_963693315.1). Classification (NCBI taxonomy): domain Eukaryota; kingdom Metazoa; phylum Arthropoda; class Insecta; order Diptera; family Cylindrotomidae; genus Diogma; species Diogma glabrata. The sequence continues at coordinate 144,053,561 of OY856188.1, read as the reverse complement.
ACCACCTACTACTATCTTATGATTTTCTATATTTTCAAGTAAGAAATCCAAGAGTTCCAATGCCGCCGTCGAGGTTGACAGTTTCGGCCTAAACCCATACTGCTTTGAGTAAAAAAGTTTGATTCTTTGAGGAAATTAAAGAGCCTTATAAATATTAATTTTTCAAGTACTTTGTTGAATATCGGTAACACCGAGACTGGTCAATAGTTTTCAAGTTTTTCTCTATCTCCTTGCTTTAAGATCGGGGTGACTTTTTGAATCTGCAATATTTTAGGATAAATCCCCGTTGAAAAACATAAGTTAGCAAGCTTACATAATGCGGGACTTACGGAATCGTAACAAACTTTGATAGATTTAACCTTGATTCCATCATACCCGGACTTTTTGTTTGAATCAAGCGACTTGATCAGCTCGGCCACTTCATTGACCTGTACCTGGTCAAGAGTCATACTAATTTCAGAGTCTTTTAGGTTATTCCACTGGTTAATGTCATCATCAGGAAATCTAGCGATTGAGTCACTCATTTGTTTTCCAACATTAGCAAAATATTGGTTAAGCACATCCGATATTTTTCCAGGTTCGGTGTACGAGTGTCCTGTGTCGCTTGTTATTTTATTTATGACTGTTACTGTTTTTGTGTTTCGTGTCAGGATTCGAACTCACATTCATCAGAGACACATGTTCCTATTTTCTAACCAAAAATATAGCAAAAAATTGACTTTACGTCAGATACTAAGTTTCGCATTGATTGACAACAATCAATAATGTCTTTACACTCGTGACTTGGGATGTTGATTAGAATGTTGATTTAGATGTTGACGAAATATTCTCTCATCCTATGAATTCATACATCGTAATATCTAGAAATTTCAAACAAAAAATCCCAAACAATATAATAACATAGTTAAAATTTAATGTAAAGCTTTAATTTTATATTTTTTGTTCGATTTTGCTGCTTCGATCAATTTTTTGTTAGGCTTATCTTTTTTCTTAATAAAACTTGCAAATTCCAGTGCAACTCAGTGGCTGATTTCTAAATAGGCTAGCTAGGCTGTAGCCTACCGCGGCAAATTTTTGTAGGCGGTAAATTTTTGTGCGGAAAATTTTAAAAATATAAAAATTTTTCAAAATAGAAATCGTTTCGCGGCGGCGAGAACCGCCCGCCACTATAAACAGAGTATCCAGATTAAATCATAATCAAATTCGCAAAATTTCTTATCTCTATACTCGAAACATAGCGGCGGCGTGCTCTACAGTTTTTATTGCATTTTATTTGATTTTAATAAACGTTTGTATTATTTTCGTATTTTGCATTATATTAATTATTTTGGCCAGATTTGCACGTTTTTAATTAAAAGCGTAATTTTAAAGTACTTGTAAATAACGTGACCTTGAAATTTCAAAAAAATTCGCCTGTGGCGCGCTTTTTTTGGTCGCTGCGTTCGTATTTGATAATTTTTTAAAATATATTAGGCGGTAATATAAATTAGCTTATAAGCGGCAAATTTGTAAATCCGCCACTGGACTGCAACTCATCTGTAAAGGAAATGCATAAATTATTCTGATTTCACCATATCGGTATGAAGCCTTTTGATTTGTTAGTCAATATAATTCCCATCACGCTAAAAATGCATTCAACAAAACAATTAAAATTATTAATTGGCACTGCAAAAACAAATTTGCAAATTTAAAGTAATTCAGCTGCGTTTGTGTTGATTTTAAAATATTCAGTCCACTTTTCTCTGCAATTCATTCCACTTAATAAGGGAAAAACTTCATTTAGGATACGTATTTCTGAAAACAACTGAATTTAACTATTTATAACCAAAAAAGCGTATATTTTTGAAAATTTTCAAAAAACGTACGTATAGCGTATTCACAAATATTTTTGATAAAAAAAACGTACTATACGCTCCAAAAACGTATAGATGGCAAGCCTAACTGAACCTCCTTTACGCACCGGCGCCTAGATTAAGACGAAAAACAATTTATGAAAATAGCGGCATGGACATTGATCAACTTTTAGCATGAAAGAATATTTGATTTATAAGAGTTGTACATTTGTTTAGCTACATTTGTAGGAGCTGGTTGCTTAAAATTTTTTTTGATTTAATGCTGTCTACTCCGATGGTTTTATAGAAGGGAAGTGTTTCAGTATTAACTCGTTAAATCTGAATTTGTGGTATGTATTTCATTAGGACTTAGATGGCTTTTCCTCAGAGTTTAAATTAATTAACGCTGGTGTACCGCAAAGCTCAGTTTTATCCCCAACTCTATTTTTAATATATGCATATCAAATCAACTAACTGTTGAAAATTACCAGCAATCCGATAAATAGTTTTGAAGATGATGGTAAACTGCACGTCATTCGTCCGCCTATCTTCAACGGGTAAAATGCATGAACGAATAAATCCCGCCGAGAGAGACGCTGCCATAAATATTAATAAAGACCTAGAAAAAGTCGCCGATTGGGGTGAAAAAAATTTGGTGGATTTTAATTCCACCAAAACACAGCCATTGATTGTTTCCAGATCAAAGACCGAGTTTCCCATTGATATTTCAATTAGTATGTGTGACGAACAAATAGACGAAAGTAAAAGTATTCATTTATTAGGCGTCACAGTGTCCAATGACTTACTCTGGAATGATCACATAATTGCGATGGCAAAGTGCGCGTCAAGAAAACTCGACCTCCTCAATAGATGTAAAACTATTTGACTCCGTATCAATTATAGGCAACACTCCTATAACACGGTATATTGGTTCCAGGAATATGACGTGTTATGTGAAATCGAGCTATACGAGACTAGAAGACAATACAAAATAAGGGGCTAGGTTCTAAAACATATTAAATTTTTTTATATTAAATTAGCAACTTTATTTTTCGCCAAAAAAATCAACAAAATTTGACATAAATATCTACTATTAATTTCATTTCATTTAAATTTATTAATTTATATTATTTAATAATTTTCATCATCATCGATGCTCAGTGGGATTAAACGGGAACGTTTATTGGGTTGAACCGAAATCTTTTTCACTGGAGTACGCGGGGTTGTCACACCCGTGGATCAAAAAATAGAAAAAAATTAACAAATTAATAAAAACTGATCCCTCCATGCGACTACAGCTAATCCTTTTCTATTAAAATTTGGGTCCAATGATCTTTTGGCGAACGAGTCTGTCAGACTTCTAGCAATCGAGGTTGAAAATAGTATGTAGTACGTGGAATACTCATATTTTTAATCTGGCTAGGAACGCGGTTCTTGGGGCTTTTTAGGTTGATGTCGTAAGTTTTTCAACAGCGAACAGCATCTTTTAGTTTATAAGTCATTTATACGTCCCAGAATAGAGTAGTTCGGACGTAGAACAAGCGATATTAAGGATAGTCTCTCTCAGCTTGAAAGAAATGCTAAACGGTTTGAATTATGCATCAACACCGGCAAAACTAAAGTGTTAACAACATCTAAGAACATACCTCCCGGAAATCTGGATACTGGCGACTATGAAGTAGAACGCGTAGAAAACTTCAAATACCTCGGGTCTGTAGTAACATCGTCAAATGACATTCAGGCAGATATCAAAGCCCGTGTCTCTGCCGCATACAGAGTTTTCTACGCATACTCAAAACTTCTGCGATCAAAACATCTTTCGCGGTCGTGTAAACTCACACTTTACAAAGCATTAATCCGACCTGTGCTTACATTTGGAAGTGAAAGCTGGACACTGACTTCCGCCGATTGTAGAATTTTATCAACATTCGAGAGGAAGGTCATACGAACTATTTATGGTCCATGTGAAGTTGCTGAAAATCAGTATAGAATCCGAATGAATCATGAAATCAGACAGCTTCTTGGAGGTTGCGATGTAATCGGATTCATTAAATCCAACCGGATTAGATGGTTTGTTCATGTAGAAAGAGCTCCATTGGATAGAATGATAAAAAAAGCGTCCCAACAACAACCAGCTGGTGTTCGTCGTAGAGGAAGACCCAGACAACGCTGGCGTGATGACATCATCCAAGACCTTCGTGATATTGGATGTCGAAACTGGGGTCAACTGGTCATGGAACGAGATGATTGGAAGCTGGTTGCACAGACGGCAAAACCCCTCCATGGGATGTAAACGCCAGAGAGAGAGAGAGAGAGAATGGAGTAGTGATCTCACATATAGGGTGGAGCATACTTGAGTAGTCTAAATTGCCTTGATTTTGTAGAGCGAAGAGCTATTACACTCATTGGCAACTCAACTTTTACAAACGAATTGTCGTGGATTTAACGATTTTTCATAAACACATTATGGATCAACGAACTTTTACAGAGTCGATTTTTCCTGAATTAGCAAATCTCACCCGTCACACCAGAGCAACCGAAGCGGCCTATCCGCTTACGGTTCGATTGACAAGATATAGAACTATCGCTTTCCAGCGTGATTTTTTCAACAGAGTCTCGCATATGCACTTCTAATTTCCTTTTCATTTTTTTAAGGGTCCGAACTGTTGCCTCATATAAATTCAGTGCTTTTGCAATGTTTATTTGGAGGAATACCCATAAATTATAATTAATTTCATTCCTAAGTTGTCTGCGAAAATAAAAAAACAAGGAAAATGGAAATAAAAATGTTTGATCGTCTGTTAAAGGGAGAAAAAGCTTCACTTTCTCCCTTTAACAGACGATCAAAAATTTTTATTTCCATTTTCCTTGTTTTTTTATTTTCGCAGACAACTTAGGAATGAAATTAATTATAATTTATGGGTATTCCTCCAAATAAATTTTCTCAATATGTAAGTATGAACATATTTTACACATAGATATTGTATGTAATAAAGTATGGTCTTCCGCATCAAGGGATCAGTTTTTTATTGAATTGTGAAATTTGTTATTTTTAATCAATAAACGTGAAAAGTTAACCGTGTGTTAACGTGAGATATAGTATACCGCTGAAAATTGCGAGATATCACTATCCAAGGTAATATCTAGAGCGTGGCTAATGAACTGTATTCAATGAACTGTGGCACCCTCAGATTTGCGGTTATCAAGATTTGCGGCCATCAAGATTTGCGTTCTATGGCACGCGTGTTGTATGACCTCGGATCTTAATACTATTTTATGTGTTGTTGTGATACAAAATGTAATTCCTATGCTAAACAACACATTTTTTTAAAAACACAAATGTGTAATGTAATTTCTACTTATTAAATATTTTTTGCAATTTTGTATCGTTTTATAGTTAATCTGTGTTGTAGGAAGGTTTCTGTGATTTTTCTATCGTGTTAGAGTGAAACCGTGTTGGAAGATGCCGTGCCGGAGAAGGGATTCCGCAGTTTTTATTTCGTGTTACAGTGAAACCGTGTTGCCAAATACCGTGTTGTAGGAGGGCTACGTGTACTCCACATTTATAAGTTCTATATTCGTCATTGCATGGAGCATTGTTATCAAGTTTGGAGCGCTGTATTTGTTGCCATCCTGGTTCTTTTGGACTCTGTTAAAAAATGTCCTATACGAATTGTGGGTGATCGAAATTTAACATCAAATATTGATTCCCTACAACATCGTCGCACTGTTGCTGATGTTGTTGTTTTTTATAAATATTGTCACCAGCAGTCCTCGGACGAAATCAGATCCATCATACTTCAAACGTATTCCTTTCCCCGTTTTACTCGTCAATCGGTTTGTGTACTGCCATAGAGACAAAATGCAAAGGGACTTCTCTGTCCGTACATCGTACAAATGGAATGCTTTGCCCGAATCAATAGTCTCGAGTGCTCTCAATTCACAAAGATTTACAAAAGCATCCACCAACACCTTAGAACGCATGTTGTGGGACCTAGGTCTTAAAAGATATCTATGTGTTGTCGTAACATATTATTTTAATCCCTATTACAAAACGATTTTATCAAAAAAAAAATAAATTTAATATTTATTCCATTACAGAAACATATGATGATCCATACTGGTGAAAAACCATACAAATGTGAAACATGTGGTAAATGTTTTCGTTATAAAAGTGTCTATGTAATACATCGAAGGTATCATACTGATGAACGACCGTATTCCTGTGTTGAGTGTAATTTAAAATTTCGAGAAAAAACACATTTACGAAGGCATTTATTAATACATACTGGCGCCAAACCATTTGAATGTGAATACTGTGGCCGATGTTTTAATCGAAGAACGAACCTTAATGTAAGTTCTAATATAATAATAAGAATATTTTAGTTAAGTTATTTTTGATTATTTTAATCTGATTTTAACTCTACGAACTCTTTTTAAAATCAGACTAAGAAATACACTACACTGGAAAAACATGTTTTATTTCCAATCGAAATGACCAATAGGGTGAATCGAACTCCAAAATTGATTCAACGACTGTACATGTACAGAACGGTGTAGTTGAGGCAACCTCATGAAATTTTTTTTGTGAAAATTAAATATCGTTCAACCGATTTCAAATATTTCCATCTTGAAATGAAAAATTCATTAAATAAAAGGCCATGGTCAATTTCTTTTATGGAAATAGTTATTTACTTTATTCAACTACTGTTGCATGTAATTGTTTATATTTAAAATCGACCTCATTTTGTTGTCAGGCAAATGTTTACGGTTTACCTGTAGTTGTCCCAAATTTAATTTTCTAGGAGCAAGAACGATATTTTATTATTTCACTCCTGTATTTAGGAGTGTTATATTTATTTCATGTTACTTGCTCTGAAATAACAGAGTAAAGGAGTCATATAAGGAGCGTTTTAAACTCTGAAAAATATATTTTTTATTGAATCATAAAGTACATAGAATAGGGCTATGTATAGCATAGCGTGGGCGAGATGGAGAAGTGGATAAGTTAACAACATCACTTACAAGGAAGTTAAGCAACACTGGGAAGGGTGCGAACTTAAACGGGTGACCGCTTGGGAACTTCACCAGAAAAAAATATGGAAATACGACAGAATCACATTGAAGCAGGAATATCTCGCCCACGGTATGCCAGTATACCTTATCCAGCAGCCCTGGAAACTGGCTAGGATCCGATGGTCCAATCACCCGTTAATCCGAAAGGTGAATCCGAAATTCAAATGAACGTACACTAGAAAAAAACAAAGCAAAACAAACCGGAATAATCAAATATCGACCCTTAGCTATCGTACCCGGACACGAGTAGGAAACTGGAATGTCAGAACTCTGATAGAAACATCGCGGTTAGCACAAGTTGAGAAAGTAATGGAAGAATATAACATCGAGATACTAGGACTCAGTGAAGTAAGATGGAAAAACAGCGGAGAGTTAACAACAAGTAAAGGAAATTACATGATGTTCTCTGGTAAATCCAGCACACATGAACAAGGCGTAGCAATATTAACAACACCTAACGCAAAGAAAGCACTTCTCGAATGGAAACCAATCAGTAGCAGAATAATAACAGCAAGATTCCAATCGAAAATTAGAAATACAACGATCATACAGTGCTATGCACCTACCAAAGAAGCTGGTGATGCGACAAAAGATGAATTCTACGAACAGCTCCAAGCAACGCTGGCTAGTGCACACCGAAATGACATCAAAATAAACCAAGGTGATTTCAATGCCAAAATTGGAACCAACAACACCGGAATGGAATCAGTCATGGGCAAACATGCACTAGAATCAACACGTAACAATAATGGAGACAGGCTCATCGATTGTTGTGTCACAAATCAACTATTCATAGGAGGCAGCAAGTTCCCACACAAGAACATACACAAATACACTTGGACATCACCAAATGGAAAAACCAAGAATCAAATTGATCACGTACTGGTGAATAAGAAGTTTCTATCCTCACTACAAGACGTCAGAGCAAAGCGAGGAGCAGACATACACAGCGACCATCATCTGGTAATTGCAACATTCAAAATTAAACCAGCCGCTGTAAAACACAACAAGTCATGTCAGAGGAAATTTAACATTAACAGATTGAGCGACAAAAATACAAATAACATCTTCAAAGAGTCGCTCCAGCTCAATCTACAAAACAACGAAACCACCAGCATTGATGAAAAATGGGAACAAGTTAAAGAAGCTTACGTCAAAACTGCTGCAGATGTGCTAGGATACCAAGACAAATCACGGAAACCATGGATTAGCGATGATACATGGAAGAAAATTGAAGAGCGTAGACAGCTCAAGTTGCAGTTGTGTCACCAGAACACAACCGAGATCCGCTACAAATATGAAAGTACAGCAAAACAAGTTAAAAAGATGGCAAGGAATGATCGCAGAAGATATACAGAAAGCATTCTCAAGACGGCAGAAACAGCAGCAGCTAATAGAAATATGCGCACACTACACAAATGCGTGAGAAAGGTCACCAACAAATATACAAACACTCCACCAATAAAGGATGAATCTGGTCAAACCCTCACAACACATGTACAACAGCTAAATAGATGGAAAGAATACTTCGAAGACAACTGCCACCAACATGAAGATAATTTGCAGTCTCCGGATGACAACTATAACGAAACTATCAGCACCCATCCACCAACGGAACGGGAAGTTAGAGATGCCATACAGAAACTCAAGAATGACAAATCTGCTGGTACAGATAATATATCAGCAGAATTACTCAAAGCAGATGTAAACACAACAGCAGAAGCTCTAACACCACTACTAGCTGATGTATGAAACGAAGGTATCAACCAAATGGAAAGAAGGTTTAACCATAACAATCCCAAAGAAAGGTGATCTAAAAAAATGCAAAAATTGGAGAGGTATTTCTCTGCTCAACACAATAATGAAAATACTAGCGATGATCATTCTCGAAAGAATATCTCCATCAATTAACATGAAACTAAGAAATGAACAAGCCGGCTTTAGATCAGGAAGAAGCTGTACCGATCAGATCAACACAATCCGTATCATCATTGAGCAATCAAATGAATGGAATTCACCATTGTATCTCCTCTTCGTGGACTTCGAACGCGCCTTCGACTCAATCAACAGAAGCGCGATATGGCACTTTGTGAAATGGGCATCCCGAAGAAAATAGTTGATCTAATCAAAGAAATGTATCGGGATGCTGCAAACAGAATACAATACAAAGGACAGCAAAGTGATGAATACTACAACCACCGAGGAGTGAGACAAGGCTGTGTACTATCCCCGCTACTATTCCTAATAGTACTAGATAGTATCATGAGAAAGCTCGATGATGCAAGTCCAAATGGAATCCAATGGAATACAACAAGACGGCTCAATGATCTAGGCTACGCAGATGACATCTGTCTACTTACACACACACATACGGACATGCAGCAGAAAATACAGAAGCTATCAACCCTTGCACATGAAGTCGGTCTCAACATTAATATCAGAAAAACAAAGGCCATGAGATTGAACACCAAAACGATAACACCAATTACCATCAACAATACACAAGTGGACGAAGTTGACAAATTTGTGTACCTTGTACTGTAGCAAAAACAGGCGGGACTGAAGAAGATCTCAATCAGCGTATTAACAAAGCCAAAAATACGTTCAATATGCTTCACAAGATCTGGAATGCATCCGTCCTGTCAAGAAAGACAAAGCTACGAATGTTCAATGCATGTGTCAAGTCAGTACTGCTGTATGGGTGTGAAACGTGGAAACAAACAAGAAAGATCACAAATAAACTACAGGTGTTTGTGAACAAATGCCTGAGAAGACTGATCAAATGCTTCTGGCCAAACACCATCAGTAACCAGGAACTTCTACGGTAGACAGAGCAGTTAGACATTGAGTCCGAGATAAAACAAAGAAAATGGAGATGGATAGGACATACACTGAGAAAATCAGTCGAAGATATAACAAGGATGTCTCTAGAGTGGAATCCACAAGGTAAAAGGAGAGTTGGAAGACCACCCATGACATGGAAGAAAACGGTGCTCGCTGAAGCAAAACAAATTGGCAAGACATGGGGTGAACTGAAAGCGATTGCCCCCAACAGAGTTAGATGGTCCAGTCTAGTAGACGCCCTATGCTCCTAAATGGAGATAAAGGAAAAAAAATGTATGGGATAGCACCTAGTGCCTTCACGTCTTTGCAGACGCATTCGCACTCTTTTGTTGAAAATTTTGCATAAATGTAGTAAATGAATTTCTTTGATACAACGTTGAATCTCATCCTTCAATGCACAAACCGTAGTAGGCTTGTTGTCATATACCTTTAACTTCAAATAACGCCACAAAATATCCAGTGGTTTTAAATCACATGATCAAGTAGGTCAATTCTGATCACCGAAACGAGATAGTACATAACCAGAAAATGTTTTATGGAGTAATTGGTTGTATGACATGTGGCACCGTCTTGTTGGAACCAAGGTTGGCATGATATATATCAATGATATATATCCGATATATATCATTGATATATATCACGATATTTATTCCCTGATATATATCATGATATTTATAAAAAAATCAATAATTAATTATTCCAACCTTAAAGTTAGAAAATCTGTTAACAGTTGCAGCACTGCTTGCAAAACGCATGCCAAATCGAAGTAACCTGGTTCAGCTATGCCAAGACCATAAAGCTGACATAGATTCTGACAAAACTAATCTTATGACAAACATTGTAATGAAGGCTAAACATATGCTTTGTTATCTAAAGACAAAAGCAGTCGCTTAGACAGACTCAAAGAGATAAAATGACTATTGCCGTTGTAGTTGAAATTTCGCAAAACACATACAAGGTTGTACAACTGGTTCTGTAATGGTCCACTAATGGGAACCAGTAACGCAGCAATGGCCGAGTACTGGCAACCATGCCTTGGCCATTAACATAATTTTACTGGATGATAACTTCGGGCAATAAATTGCTGCCATCCATAGGTTAGAGCAAAAAGCAGCAATGGCCAATACAAGGTTGAATAGTTGGTCCAGTAACGGACCAGTAATGATGACCAGTATTGCAGCAATGGCCGAGTACTGGCCGCCGTGACTGGACCACTAAAAAATATAAAATATTATCATAGGCAAATTTAAATAAATTAAATACAAATCGATTTCATAATTTAAAATAAAATAAAAATGTCTAATGAAAAACATTATAAAACTTATACCAACCTTCTCAACATTACCATAGTAATTTAGTTGAGAAGCGAATATTAACTATAGATAAAAAATTTTCAAATATGTATTTCTAAAATGGATTTTAGTCTAGTGAATTTTAACCAACTGACATAGATCGGCCAATTCATGACTGTAGTACTGCCCTAATAACAATAGCCAATTTATGTTAGCCATTAACGAGTCATTGCTTGGCCATTTAAACTAAAGTGTACTGGTTATTTTCTATAAACCTAATATCGGCCGATTTATGGTGCCAGTAATGGCCCAATAACAATAGCATAGTACTGTTTACCATTAATGGGCCAGTGCTTAACCGTATTTCAGGGTCAGGCAAATCCTGCTTGGAAAACTGGAAGTCGATTTTAAACTAGAGCAGCTTTTAGAAGTTAAGAAGCTTTATCGAAGAAGAGACATGGCTTTAAATGCACCTCATCAGTCATCACCTAGCTAATTTATGCTTGAACATCGATTTTTAGGTAAGTAAACGTTACAACAACCACAAAAGAGAAGAAGCATATATTTCCTTATTTAAATATAATTATTTCAGTCTTCATTCCATTTGTAATGGCATGGAGCTTTTAACTGAATCTACACCATTTTCAAAATATGTATTTCATTCTTAGTTCAGAAATACACCACCAATGGTGTGGCTGAATGGAATGACTACTAAAGCAGGGGACTTCAGAATTTGAAATACGACCAAACCCTAGTCCATTAATAGTTAACAGGACTTGACTTTTGCTATTGGGCCAGTACTAGAATCATTCATCGGCTGATCTATGGTTAACAGAAAATAGCCAGTATTTAGTTACCTTTGAATGGTTAAGTACTAGCCCATAAATTGTAAACAATACATGGCTATTGTTATTGGGCCATTGAATCATCCGATCTACGGTTTATAGAAAATTACCAGTTTACTTTAAATGGCTAAGTAATGGCACGTTAATGGTTAACATCAACTGACTATTGTTATTGGGCCAGTACTGGACCATAAATTGGCCGATCTTTGTCATTTGGTTAAAATACACTAGAGTGTAATCCATTTTAGACATATACTTATAGTTTACAAAATTTCACCTATAGTTTAATTATCGACTCTCTGCTGAAAGACTGATAATATGTTATGTTAAAATTGGTATAAGTTTTACATTTTTTTCTCTGAACACTTTTACTTTATTTTAATTATTTTGTATTGAATTTATTAAAATTTGCGTATGATTTTTTTTAAGACCCTGCCATGGTTGCCAGTATTCGGTCATTGCTGCAATACTGGTCATCATTATTGGTCTGTTACTGGGCCAATGGCAGCCATTTATTGTCCGAAGTTATCAACAAGTAAAATTATGTTAATGATCGAATTATAGTGTCCAGTACTATATGAGTCATGGTTGCCAGTACCCGGCCATTGTTGAATTACAGAATTACAGTAATTGATTATTACTGGACCAGTTGTATAACCTTGTATGGGCCATTGCATGGCAGTTATTTATTATTCGAAGTTATCATACAGTTACATGATGTTTATGGTCCAGTTATGGTTGCCAGAACTCTACTGGTCACCAGCAATGGACCATTACTGGACCAGTTGTACAATATTGTATAGGTATTGATAATGCAATTTGGCCAAATAAACAAGACAAAGCCTAGCAAGTAAGCGTATTCGTCATTTGAACTTGTGCAATTGAAGATAGACGAATAGGCTTGATAAATAAATAAAATAACGATAAACTAAATTGGAGTTGCCATATTTGAATTTAGTTTATAGGCAAAGAGGTAAGAAACGAGGAAGTGATGCGCTGCACTGCATACAAGTGTGGAAAGGACCATATATTGAATAATATTTAAGATAAACAACTTATTCAAAAATAAATATCAGAACATGATATATATCGGATATATATCTGATATATATCGGATATTTTGATATTTATATAAATATCATGATATTTGCCAACCTTGGTTGGAACCACATGTCGTCCACACCAATATTATTTTATTTAAGCTAAAAAAACTCGGCCATTATGTCGCTATATCGAGCACCAGTAATAGTCATTTTCGAAGCGTTTTACTTTTAGTGATGGTCCAATGATACCTTCATCCCAAAATCCATTTTAAACAGTGACCTGCTGTGTATTCATTTATTTTCCGACACTCACCTGTGGATTCTGGAAACCCAAATGCACCAATTTTGACTATTAACGAAGTCATCAGGATGAAGACGAGCTCCAACGCTTAGGCTTTAACAATAAGTTCTCGACTTCAGTTTCTATGTCAATTGAACTTTGGAAGCATGGACACGCAGATCTTTATTGACTATACGCTGTAGAAAGGTTCTTGGAATTTGCAACTCTTGTCGACGACGCCGTCAAATGTCGCCAAATTCAAATCTTGCTTAAATTTTTGGGACACCCTTTATTAATTTAATACCTAATCAAATTTATACTGTTTACGTTGGCTCTTGGCGTAGTAATAAAATTATTATTGATTTTATTTTATTGTAAAACTTTTGTTCTCTAGGCTTGAAATTATTTAAATTTGAAAATGTTGCTATGTATTTCTAAATAAACATAATTGGTATATTTTAGGGACATCGTAAAATTCATACCGGCGAACGAAAACATGTCTGTCCTATTTGTGGCAAAGGTTTCATACAAAATAACTGCATGAGGGCGCACATGGTAAGTCATGAAAAAACGAAAGAAGCAGAAATACAGTATACAACAGAATCCTCAGCGCTTCCACATAACTCTCATTCACAACAATCATGTATATAAACTTATTTATTAGTGAAGGAGATAAAATGAAATTCCAAAATCTGGCCTTTTTGGATGTTTGCTAAATGTTGATGAGAAGTGAGATGTTCGGATAGATATTTGCTTTAGAATTTAATGGGAAGACGAAAACGAAATCGTAAAAGTTATTTAAAGCAAATTAAAGTCATATTTGTATATTATAGTTATTAACAATTATATGTCAATAAAAGTATTTAAGGAATATTTTGTTTTACGAATTCTGGTTCTTAATGAATCTTCTTTTATATATTAATACGCTAGATCAAAACTTTGTGGAGCCTAAGGCTTTTTTATTCGCAGATGGATTCATTTCAAATTTTCACAGCTAACTGATATTACTATAATCGGATTCGGATTCACACAAATGGGATCATAAATAAAAAAGTTATTATATACTGAAAACTTTTTATATACATATGCATTATAAGTTTACATACATATAAAAACGAAATTAAAAATTTATTTTATTTTTTTATATTTTCTTTTTATATATTAGCGAACAACGAACAACAAAAACGAAACTTTTTTTTCTCATTCATTTCAGTCGTCTTTTGTCTTTGAACAAAGGATGGTTTTCGAGTCGTCTGAATAAAAGAGATTATATGCGTAATATGCGTAATAATGTTGATTTTATGAATGATATTTTATGAATGATATTTATGACGATATTTTATGAATGATATTTTCTTTTTTATATATTAGCTATCGAACAACAAAAACGAAACTTAAAAATTTATTTTCTTTTTTAAATCATTCATTTCAGTCGTCTTTTGTCTTTGAACAAGGACGGTTTTCGATATTATTTCGATTATTTTGTTTATTGATATAAAGATATTTGCGTAATATTTTTCTTTGTTTTCTTATTATAGGAGGGCTATTATTTTGAAAAAGTACATTTTTTTGTTGATTTTTAAATTTTTGATTTTTAAAAAATCTGAAATTTTGATATTTTGTTGGTATTGACGAAAGGAAAAAAGTTATTTCTGCTTTTATTTTTTGTGTACTCTGAATCGGCGTTATGCGCGGTTGAATTTTTGAGGCTTTTTCACGTAGTTTTGGTAATGGTTTAAAACTTAAAACTTTTTTTTCTTTTTTTATATTTATTTTCTCTTAGTTAGTTTATACATTTCCTTTGAAGTTTAGAGAATTTAGTTTATGAATTGATTTAGGAGTCGATAGACGTAATATTTTTCTTTGTTTTTTTATTACAGGAGGGCTATTATTTTGAAAACGTACATTTTTTTGTTGATTTTTAAAAAATCTGAAGTTTTGATATTTTGTTGGTATTGACGAAAGGAAAAAAGTTATTTCTGCTTTTATTTTTTGTGTACTCTGAATCGGAGTTGTGCGCGGTTGAATTTTTGAGGCTTTTTCACGTAGTTTTGGTATTGGTGTCAATGTTTTGTGAATAGGTGCCACAAATTTCATCTGACTTAAGTATATTTTTGCAAGTAAAAAGAAAAATAACAGAATAATTGAAACTAGGAGGGCCCGGCGTGCTTCGCTACGCTTATAAATAAAGTTTTTGCGTAGACATTTTGTTGACGTAGAAGCAATGATTTCAAAAAGTGGTAATGAGAAATGCTAGAATATAATTTTTAATTTTTCTTTTTAAATATGTATATGAATGAAAAATAATCAAAACTCTAGCTGATCAGTTCGGATATATGAAAAATTAGCGATCAAATAAGTTTTCAAGTAAGCTTATTTGATCACTAACTTATTTGATCGCTAATTTTTCATATATCCGAACTGATCAGCTAGAGTTTTGATTATTTTTCATTCATATATTTAAAAAGAAAAATTAAAAATTATATGCTAGCATTTCTCATTACCACTTTTTGAAATCATTGCTTCTACGTCAACAAAATGTCTACGCAAAAACTTTATTTATAAGCGTAGCGAAGCACGCCGGGCCCTCCTAGTTATCATTAATGTACTGGCGCCTGTCGTCTAAGTTCAACCCGTGTTATACAAGTATGTACATGTAAATATATTATTTATATCGAACTACGAATAAATATAATGGTGCGTTTTGTTTAATAAATATTATTTTAAAGTAATGAAATTTTTACAAGGTTTGTAAACAAATACAAAACTGGTTTAAATGTTGGGAAAATATTTGTTTTTTTTATTAAAAAAGTTGTTACATTTTTTAATTGTTCTAATATAATGAGAATCCAAGACAAGAATAAATGAACTAAAGAAAAAGTTAACACCGCGGTTTGAAATACAAACAAGACCAAAATAAAATGCACAGCGAAGTTTGAATTTTATAATTTGGCATTGGACTCAACCTTTGTTATTATGTATTGTCATCGTACTTTTATGGCATCGTTCTAGCTCGTGGTTAAAGTGCCAGACGATTTTCTGTACATTTGTCTAAAAGTGTAGTTTTAGATGTTGTCGTTAAGTCTTAATTCTGAAGGCACAGTGAAAAAAACGTCAACATGGTATGTGAAGATATGCAAATCTATGAAATCAAGTAATGACATTCAGTATGTTGAGATTGTTAATATGCTGCAAATAAAAACCGTGGCTTCTTAAGGTTTAATTTGAAAATATTTGAGTTTGTGAAAAATTGCAAAATTGCAAAAAGTCCTATATTCGTCCCTGTATGGAGTACTGTTGTCAAGTTTGGGGTGCTGCTTTTGTTTCCATCTTGGCCCTCCTGAACTTTGTTTAAAAGCGGGCATGTTCGAATTGTGGGTTGATCGAGAATTGACATCAAAACTTGATTCATTACAACATCGTCGCACTGTTGCTGACGTCGTTATTTTTTACAAATATCGTCATCAACAGTGCTCAAATGAAATCAGCAGCATCATGTCTCAAAGTTATTCTTACCCCCGTTTCACTCGGCAATCGGCTAGCACAAGCAGTCAAACGGTCGAGATTCCGCGCTGTCATACTGGCCGATCGCAGAAAAAAGAAGTCTTTCTTTCAGAACTGCATACAAATGGAATAGTTTGCCGGACTCCATAGTCTCAGGTGGTTTCAATCCGCAGATTTTTAAAAAAGCGTTCATCAACACCTTAGAGCGCAATTTGTTGTGGGACCCTGGTCTTAAAAGGTATTTATGTGCTGTGGCACAAATTGTAATCCCTATAACAACACTTTATATTTAAAAAAAAAAAATCAAATAAAATTACAAGAGAATATCTATATTCTATCTATATCTATATCTATAAATCTATAAATAATTTAAGACATATGTCTATTTATAAAAGATATAATCATAATCAAACATAATCAAATTTTTGTTTTATTTTTTTAATGTTTTTAATTGGTTTTAAATTTAAAGAATGGCTAAAGTCATCGATTCATCGGATTCCATTTAATGATTGATATTCTAAATCGTTAATTGTTAATTAATCGCTCATTATGGGGTGCTGGCGGATGCACTGTATTCAGTCAATGGTAGAACTCATAATCTTAGTTATGGAATGTTCCTTGATGATGGTACGCTATTAACTGCTCGAAGAAGCGAGGCTTCATATAATTCTATATCGGGGCTCTAATAATTGAGGGAGCCAGTGCGTCACATGATCAAGGAATATGCATGTATTTTTTTGTTAGTTAGATTATTCGCAACCCCATTTTAGTTTTGTTCGTGCGACGTTTTTTTTAAATGTTGTTTTTACTCTTTTGTTTTATTTTGATTTTCTTGATCTTACCATGAAATATTGGCCTATATTTTTTTTTTAATAAAATGTGTTGTGTAGTAGGAATTACAATATGTGTCACAATAATACATAAAAACCTTTTAAGACCAAGGTCCCACAACAACATACGTTCAAAGGTGTTGATGGACGTAAATCTTTCTTTTTTTGTTTTTTTATATTTTTTGTTAGAGAATGGATAACTAAACAAAAAATCCTATCACTGATAAAATATGACATAGGCCAATATTTTATGATAGAATAGAGAAAATAAAAGTAAATTATAAAGTAAATAGCAAATTTTTACAAAAATTTGCTGAAACAAAACAAAAATGTAGTTGCCAATAATCCAGCTGGTTGCATATTCCTTGATCCTGTGACGCACCGTCTTTCTTAAAGATTAAAGCCCACACATAGTTATATGAAGGCTCGTTTCTTCAATGAAGCAATAGCGTCTCATCATCAAGGATTATTTCACAGCTAAGATTGAGGGTGCTACCGTTGACTGAATACAGTTCATCCACCACCACCCCTAAGATGTCACCTTGGCTAGTGATATCTCACTGCTATTGCCAGTGGTATGTGATATCTCACGTTAACTCGTATGTCAATAGCAGGGACTGGAGTACGCGGGGTTGTCACACCCGTAGATCAAAAATAAAAAAAAATTTCAAAACAATAAAAACTGATCCCTCCATTGATTGATTGATTGATTGATTGATTGGACTGTAGGACCAAGCACTAGGCGAGACTCCCGGATTACGGCCGGGCCACTTCCTACAGTCGTTTTACATATAACAATAGGTAAGGATAGGTAGGTAATTGTTAGTTAGGAGTGAACGACCCGGTTACAGACACCTGGCAAATCGTATCTAGCTACTACTGTTAGGAGACAATCACAAGGACAATCACTTATGGTCCAAATACATGTGCAGAATTCTGCATGCAGCGAAATTAGAACATGTGTTGTTATATGAGAGCAATTACATGTAAATTCTGCATGCAGAAAAATTCTGCAAGATATCTCTAATTCTAATTTCGCTGCACAGAGGCAGTGCTACCACAATAAAAAAAACAAAAACTACTTGAAAACTCAGATAAAAATCGATTATTTTGACATTTTGTTTGAAAATGAATTATTTTTTTTATAACTCAAATAAAAATGAATGATATTTTTTTGAAAATGAAATTATTTTTGTAATGATTATTTGTTTATAAAGATATTCAAATGTTGTAAATAATCCAAATTATAAAATAATTAAAACTAATATTGTTAATAAATAAATTTTTGGGAAAGGATTATCGCATGGTGTCCACCAGGTATGGAATTCTGGAAAGTCATGGAAAGTCAGGGGATTTTATTTTGGTCAGGGAAAGTCATGGAAAGTCATGGAATTTTTGTTATTTTCTGGAAAAATTTTATTTTAACAAAAACTTTTTTATCAAAATAAAAATTATATTGCATGCATTCTTAATATTTTACTTATGTCTCCTTTATACGTATTGAAAATATTTTTGCAAGCGACATAGTTTATAATACAATATATCTAATGTTATATTTTGAATTTCAGTTCTTAATAATTTTTCGATACTCTAAAATTTTATGTAAAGGTTCAAATTAATATTTTTTGCAACGTGACGTTTGCAGTGCGACGAAGTTTAAGAGCATCAAGATTTGCTGTTAAATTTTGATCGCGCACAATTCGTATAACATGCTTTGAACAGACTCCAAGACAGCCATAATGGAAACAGATGCAGCGCCCAAACTTGACAGCAATAACTTCATACAGAGACGCATGCAGGACTTATAAATATTAAGTCATTAATGTGTGGTGAAGTATTTTTTAACTTTTACGGATGAGGCAGACTTTTCTACACGTATGCTCTTTGTTATTGTTATTAAATTATCGTTTCATAGTAAGTCATCTGCTCAGTCAGTAAGTCTCATCAATGCTGACTCCCAATAAACGAATGCTTTGGCATTAACGTATTTAATCTCCACACATAATGGTTGAAATATCGTTGGGAAACTCAGTTTTCAAAATAGAAAAAATAGCTGTGTTTTGGAATTAAACTCGAACGAATTTTGATTACCCTAATCGGAATTTTAAGCTACTAGTTTACTTTTAGTGCTGCATCTCTGCAGGGACGATGTATTTTATCATATGAAGATTGGGTGACCAATGATTTGTGCAGTTTTACCAACTGCAAAACTATTTATCGGGTTACTGTGGATTTACAACAGTTCGTTTATATAAATTAAAAATAGAGTGGGGGCAAAATTAGGGCTAGCGTGCACCAGCTTTAATTAATTTAGACTCAAAAGAAAAGCCATCTTAGTAAATGTTGCAGATTTTGCAATATTCTTCATATACTTTATGGGTGATCATTTTTCTAAGGAGATCAAATCAATCTTACCCGAGATTGCTACATTATTTCGTCTCACCACAGCAAATTCCTCTGGTCAACCATTCACTGTTCACATAACCAAATGTAGGTAACTAAAGATGCCAAGCTTTTTAAGGTCAAATAAACCCCTCAAAAAAATTCTTCAAATTCTTAATCCACTAACCTTGTGTAAAGAATAAAAATCAACGTACTAACGTAGGGGAGGTACACCATCTTTTTCAAGTATGCAGTTCCAACAATGGTATACAAAGTACAGTAGTACGGCTGTTGATGCTTTGTTTCAAAAACGACATTAGTTATCAGATATAAAATGGTTGACTACCAAAAAGTTTGATATATGTGAATGAATATTGTGCTCATATATTATGGATAGGCTGTTGGTCTATCTATGATTTGAAATATCATATCTTGTTCCTTTTTTGTGGATCGACTGATATTGAGCTTCTTCTAGCACGAAGAAAAAAATACTATAGATTTATAAAATCTGTAGAAAATTTTAGTTAAAGTGAGTGCAAGTTCTTTTGAAAATTTGTTCGAAATAATAGGTTGGATGTTGTCCAGATTGGTTGATATTTAACCCGCCTTTAAAAGATTTTTTGACAATTTTGGGTTTGAATTTTGAAATGAAATTCTTTCATATAAACTCCTGTAGACTGAACTAGGGGTATTTATTTAGAAATTTTCAGAATAGTGGTGTTTGAAGCAAAGCTTTTCGAACCGAACAAAGGCATTCAATGATAGGAAGGTCAAAAGATTTAGTACAAGTAAAGTAGTAGCAAAAAGTAGTACAAATAGAATAAGAATTAATGGCACTGTAAACAATTTTCAAATTGATGTATTCGAAACCCAGGTAAGAATGAGCTAAGAACTCAAACTTGGGCTTAGCCCGCGCTACAGCTTTTGTGTTTCGGGACAGGCTTAACATTTTCAAACGGCCCAAGCTTGATCCAAATTTGGACTGACTTCCTGGGGCCAGGTCTGGTAAATTAGACTTGTACCAGCTCTACCAAACGAATTTTTTTCCCAGACCTCCGTTAAATGTGTGGAAAGAAGTTGTGGCATCCAACCTCTTTCCACACTTTTATGTTTATCTTTATTTTTATGAATGTTACTCTTTAGCAACATTCATAAAAATAAAGATAAACATAATATGACTTTCACATGTTTACAATGCAATAGACAGGTAAATAACGCGGAATCTAATAAACTGAATCTTGATTTAGTTTATGGATTTACAACTGGACCAGACTGAAACCGAAGTTAACTAAGCAAGGCTTGTAGTAGGGTTGCACCGATTAATCGGTAATCGGCCATATCGACCATTTTGCTGTTTAATCAGTATCGGTTTTTGTCCGATAAATCAGCCGATTATCAACATATGCGTTTTTGATTGTTTATTGCATTTTAAACACAACAAATTCTTAATTCTAACACACCATAGTCAGCCATATTTGAAAACCTTTTTAAAAATGTATAAGATTGAGGGCTGTTTAAAAAAAATCAAATCTGTTTATGTATTTCTGCATTTTTTTGATAACTTGACAGTTCTAACTTTTGAAAAAGTTAATTTAAAATGATGCTATTTTTAAATAAACTACTTCAATCACTGCCATCGACATATAGGTCTTTCTAAATTTTACCAAACTCCTTGACTAGCTGTAAATTTGTTCAAATTGTTTTATTGAGGCATATATATACATATATACATATACATACATGATATGACCTATATACATATACATGATATGACCCTTTTTTGACATTAATTTACTAACTGTGTAGTGTAAAATTATACAACAAAAACTGCCGATGTTACTTTAATTAAAAGCTCTTTCAAATGGCCCTTCTCTAAACTCTGTTATGAATGTTGGTTTTATCCATTCTAAAATTCTTACTTGAGACATTGTATTTTTCATATAAAACTTATTAATTTTTCTATCATTCCGAACTCCTAAGTTTTTTAAATAATGACAACGAAGTCGTTCCCAAATACATGAATCCACAAAATGTGCCACAGTCAACCAAGATATTGGGTACAAAATAAGTTGAGGACTGCAGATTGTTTTACCTACGAATGGAAAATAGTTACCAGAAAAATGCAAAAAAGCGCTTTCAACTTTTTGCCATTAAAAAAAATGAAAGCGACATTTGCAAAATGTAAACTAAAGTTGCAAGGCGTCCCGATTTGGGTGGAACTGTCCCAACTTGTGAAAAGTCCCGGGTTCTAATTAATAGTCTAATATTTTGCGCATATTTGTTTAACTCTTTTCCATCAAATAATCGGCAGCCGATTAATCGGTATCGGCCGATAAAGAAAGCCGATTAATCGGTAATCGGCAAGTTTGCTTATCGGTGCAACCCTAGTTCGTTGTTTAATACTGTCAGCTCCTACCCGGGAAGTTATGCTGCTTTCGCTCTATTAATTTCGGCTTATTCATACTTTTAGCTTTTAGATATAACGAGTATTTTCTTATATATTCAAAAGGAAAATAATCTACGTTAGCTTCTAAAAGCCAATTTGGTCGTCTTCGAATACATTTTTAGTTGGAGTTTCTATTGAAAAGGGAACCAATTTATTAATCCCGAATTGAATGGTTTCAGTAAATTTTTGAGCAAAAACGTTTACAACGTCAGTATAAAACAATGATGATTGAATTCTATCTTTGAAAAGTGAAACATTTATCGAACTTGGATGCTGTTGTTTTTAGTATATCGGTTTATTATTATTAATTAGTTAAACATGTTTAGCACTCAATTCATTATTTAGACTCTCGAATAGCCGAATATACCATGTCAACCAGAGAAACAGATAAGGAAAATTCTTCTGGAAAAAAACAAAGATTAAGCATCGAGCAAGCATTGAGTTCTACAATTTGCCCACACTATTAAAATAATCGGTCTGGAAAGCTATATGTAGTTCTATAACTAGGTATTTTATGTAATTAGATATTTATCAGAATTTCAAATATTTTGTGT
>OY856188.1:143943133-144025633 GCA_963693315.1 Diogma glabrata | reverse complement strand
GCTGAGATACCCTGAGATTATCTATCTTTTACATTCATTCGAAAATATAACTTAAAATAGAGTTTTGCAAGTTTTTGTTTAAAACACCGCTGTTTGTTTTTACGTATATAAATTAATAAATAAAACTGTTTTGGGATTTTCTTCATTTAAAAATAAAATATTCATTACAAAAGTCATTATATAATTTCCCCTCAGGGATCATTGGTTTGATTAGACCGTGATACGGGACTTGGCGAACCCGAGGTACCTGAGCTATAGTGGGCTCTAGCCTGCTATTGCAAACCGTAAACCTGTTGTCATGTCTAGCGGGAACGGGGACCTTGGCTTAGCCGCCCGGGTCGCGGGAAGGTGCTCCCTTATTAGAACCCCCTGGTGGGTACACACTAGAGAGGACTCTTGCAGGGTCAAACCACAAAAGTACCATCCTCTGGGCACCTGTCGCCCCCAGTTGTATATAAACTTCTAACAGGTATAGACGAAGACCTGTTGGTGACCTTTATTGCGTCTAAACTCGTGGGAACAATATGGATAAATATTGTGGGAACAATATGGATAAGTCAATATATAATTTCCCCTCAGGGATCACTGGTCTGATTAGACCGTGATACGGGACTTGGCGAACCCGAGGTACCTGAGCTATAGTGGGCTCTAGCCTGCTATTGCAAACCGTAAACCTGTTGTCATGTCTAGCGGGAACGGGGACCTTGGCTTAGCCGCCCGGGTCGCGGGAAGGTGCTCCCTTATTAGCACCCCCTGGTGGGTACACACTAGAGAGGACTCTTGCAGGGTCAAACCACAAAAGTACCATCCTCTGGGCACCTGTCGCCCCCAGTTGTATATAGACTTCTAACAGGTATAGACGAAGGCCTGTTGGTGACCTTTATTGCGTCTAAACTCGTGGGAACAATATGGATAAATATTTTAGTAACCTTGCAAATATTTTAAAAATTTTGTTTTCACCTGTTTATTATTTCTTACATCCTATCATGAAATATTGGCCTATGTCATATTTTATTATATGATAGGATTTATTGTTCAGTTACCCATTTTTAAAACAAATTATATTTTGATCAAATGACTATCACATTTGATAAAAAACTTTTTGAAATACACATCCAAAATATTTGTGGATTGAATGCCAACCGGGACGCCGTGCAACATCATCTCGAGCACGACCAACCGCATATTCTTTTTCTTACAGAAACACAAGTTTCTGAAAACTATCGCTATGACGTAACACTAAATCCCAAATATAGGCTTGAATCAGCTTTTAAACTCCATCAAGGTGTATGTGCATATATTCATGAGAGTGTTGCATACAGTGATGGCTACAGTACAGTAGTATTAAAGGTTTGTCTACCTGAAATTTCTTTTTTCACAATAGCTCTATACCGGTCCCCAAACAAACATAATCCCAATTTTTTTAATGACTTGACTAATGTTGTGGACGAAATTAGAGCACAATTTCAAAGTTGTGAGGTTATCGTTACCTGTGACTTCAACGTCCACAACAAATCGTGGTTGGAATTTTCCAAAATGACCGACGACAACAATGGAAGGCAGGTAGAAATATTTGCTGCATCGCACGACCTGACGCAGATTGTAAAAAGCCCAACTTTCACTCCCCGTAATGGCGGTGATAAAAGTTTTCTCTTAGACCTTTATCTCACATCTATGCCAGATATTACGAGTGTCGATGTCGATAAGGGTAGTATTGGAAATTCTGACCATTATCTAATCACATCTGTTATCAAAACTGATTTGCTACAAACTAGAGTTTCCAAATCCCGTAAAATATTTCACTTTTCAAAAATGGACACCAATGGTCTCCGAAGTTTTTTTCAAGGTTTCCCTTTTGATCGTCATTGTTTTTATACTGACGATGTAAATGTTTCTGCTCAAAACTTTACTGAAACCATTCAATTCGGTATTAACAAATTCGTTCCCTTTTCAATAATGAAACCCCAACAAAAATATTTGTTTTCGAAAGCAGCCAAATTGGCTCTTAGAAACAAACGTAGATTATTTAATATTTGGATTCATAAAAAGAACTCTGTTAATCGATCCCAATATTTAAAGGCTAATAAAATATCAAACCAGATAATCGAAAACGAAAAAGCAGAGATTGACAGAGCGAAAGCGGCAAAACTTTCGAGTATGTCAATTTCTGACAAAAGTTTTTACAGTGCCATTAATTCTTTAAATTGTGGTACTAAATCTTCTATCCCTCCTATCATTGATGGTGACTCAATCATTACTGACCCTGCAAGGAAAGCTACATTGTTCGCGGAACGCTTTGCTTCAAATTCAACAGTTTTAGAAACTCCTAAAGAAATACCCCAAATCCAGTCTTCAGGAGTTAATATGAAACAATTACATTTCAAACCCAAAATTGTCGAAAAACTTTTAAGGGGGTTAAACAACAACAAAGCTTCTGGTCTGGACAACATTCCTCCTGTTATTCTAAAAACATTTTCAAAAGAACTTGCACCAACCCTAACCAAAATATTTTATAAATCCTATAAATCTGATATTTATCCATCCTGCTGGAAGTTGGCCAATGTCCAGCCTGTCCCAAAAAAAGGAACGAAATGTGATATTTCAAATTATAGACCAATAGCCTTACTCCCAGTCATGTCTTAAATATACGAGCACTATATTAAATCACACATATCCAAATTTTTGGAAGACAACCATTTGATATCTGACAGCCAATACGGTTTTAGAAACAAAAGATCAACAACCGATCTATTGAACTATGTGGCACATATTTGGAATAGCATACTTGAGAAAGGTGGTGAAACGTACGTGATCGCATTAGACATCTCAAAAGCATTTGATCGAATTTGGCATGCCAACTTGATCAACAAGCTCGTTGCGTACGGTTTTCATCCCGCAGTCGTGAAGTTGATTCAACATTTTCTGTCTAACCGATACATCTCGGTGTCTATAGATGGCTTTTCTTCTGAGTCCAAATTAATTAACGCTGGTGTACCCCAAGGCTCAGTTTTATCTCCCACTTTATTTTTAATTTATATCAACGAACTGTTGCAAATCACCAGTAACCCAATAAATAGTTTTGCAGATGATAGTACACTGCACAAGTCATTCGTCCCCCTATCTTCAAAGGGTAAAATGCATGAACGAATAAATCCCGTCCGGAGAGACGCTGCCATAAATGTAAACGAGGACCTAAAAAAAGTCGCCGATTGGGGTGACAAAAATTTGGTCAATTTTAATTCCACCAAAACACAGCTATTGATTGTTTCCAGATCAAAGACCGAGTTTCCCAACGATATTTCAATTAATATGTGTGACGACCAAATACGCGAATGTGAAAGCATTCGTTTATTGGGAGTCACAATATGCAATGACTTACTCTGGAACGATCATATAATGGCCATGGCAAAGAGCGCGTCAAGAAAACTCGGCCTCCTCAATAGATGTAAAAAATATTTTACTTCGCATCAATTACTCCACATTTATAAGTCCTATATTCGTCCCTGTATGGAGTATTGTTGTCAAGTTTGGGGCGCTGCATCTGTTACTATCCTGGCTCTTTTGGACTCTGTTCAAAAGCGAGCTTTACGAATTGTTGGTGATCGAGATTTAACATTAGATCTTGATTCCCTGCAACATCGTCGCACTGTTGCTGATCTCGTTGTTTTTTATAAATATCGTCACCAGCAGTGCTCGGATGAAATCAGGTCCATAATGCCTCAGACATATGTTTTTCCCCGTTTTACTCGTCAATCGGTGTGTGCGGGCGGTCGAACTGTCGAGATTACTCACTGTCATAGGAATAGAATGCAAAGAGATTTTTTTGTGCGTACATCGTACACATGGAATGCTTTGCCCGAATCAATAGTCTCGAGTGCTTTCAATCCACAAAGATTTAAAAAAAGCGTCCACCTATACCTCAAGACGCATGTTGTTGTGGGACCTACGTCTTAAAAGGTATCTATGTGTTGTTGTGACACATTTTGTAATTCCTACTACACAACACTTCTTATTAAAAAAAAAAAAAAAAAAAACAATAACGGAGCTTGATAGTATAAAATGAATTATTAACAAACTGCATGCATACGCTTGTCTTATACACAAATTATTCGTAAACTTTTTATTTCATCAAAAACTTTCCAGGTTACCCAATATGTATAAAACCTAGTAACTAAGTTTTTTTTTAATCCAAAACCTAGTAACTAAGTTTTTTAAGTGTTTACTAGTTTTCGTATGCATAAAAAAGTATTCGAAACTTTCCTTTACTAGCTTTCTAAAAAAACATCGAATTATTTTATTTTTAAGTGTTTGCTATGTTTGGTATGCATAAAAACCAGTTTGCTGGATTTATGCTAGTATATACTATAATCAAACCTAGTGTCCTATTTACCATTCTAAAACTATTACTAGGTTGTTTATTTATAGTTTTTTCTTTTTGAGATGTGATATGAATTCGAAAACAAGACAAATGTATTGAATTTATTGGTTTTTTTATTCTGATTTGGAAGATGAAATATGTTTTCGTGCATGTAAATTTTACAAATTGCGTAAACCGGGTGAAGGAACAGTAAATTTTAGATACCTTTAGAAATAGTAAACTTTTACGACATAGTAATTTACTCTTCTTGAAATATCTGAAGCAGAATCGACACAATCTCCAGAGTAAAGTAATTAATATTAACAACTCGGAATCAATGAGATGCAATACATATAACGAATGGTGTCACTTACAGACTTGTTTTTCGTTCATAATGCTTCTTACTACTGGTTCAACGAACTTTGCAAGTTTCTTTCCGAATTTTATGTGCTTATACACTTTGGCTTTTAAATAATCGTTCAATATTTTTTTCATGTGAAAATTTCTAACGCATTGATATTTTTTAAAAAAATTACTACGAATTAAATTTGCTACAAAATGAAGACGTTTGTCATCTAAGAAAAAATTTCAAATTTGTGACAGACTTAACAGCAAGAATTATTCATAAAACCTACCGTAATTGTTTTCTGATGGAGCAATTCCCATAGTTTGGAGAAAGCAATTTTGCAATATTTTTTGCTAGTTCTGAAAGTGCAAGATAACTTCCATCCAGAGCAATGGAGCCAATATCAGGGATCCTCTGTTTCCTGGTAAAAGAATCACTTCTGTTTTTGCAGGATTATTTTCTAACCCACATTTTTGGCCCATGTCAATGTTATTGCAAGGGTAGTTGGGATTGGCTCATCTAACGTACTTTGGCTAGAATTATTTAATCCTAGTCTGTCCCAAACCACATTCAAATTTTTAAGTTTTCGCACTTGAGAAGCTCTAGATTGTTTTGGAAAGCAAATTTTTTAAACAGCAAAATTCCTTTCCGTTTATCTTTCTCAAGACTGTCATTTTAACCTTACCAGCCTAAAGAAACGTTTTTTGCTAATTTTAGAGCTTTAAATTCCCTTGTGCCTTTAACATAATCAATAGCAACAGAAATATAAACCGGATGCCAACTTATAACAGTAAAAATACAAAAACTAACAATTGTATTTCCTTACAGCTTAACTGTAACGAAGACAAATTAATCCAAATATAAATATTAATGCTGAGAACTACATGTTATTTGCAAGAATAAAATGTAGTTCTAAAACACAGGAGCAAGTCTTGTATTCAACAGTCATTAGTGATTTCAACTATTCAGTTAACACACATTTGGTTATACCCGCGGCAACCTGTTGCACCAAGCCACGAGGCATCAATTTATCAAAACAAATGTTTCGAGCATAATTCGACATACTGATCGCCAAGGCATACCATCGCTAGAAGCGCCTCCGACTATCACTCATTTGTAATAAGCTCATTAAATAAGACAAAACAGAGTGTTGCTTGAGCGGTGCAACAAATGATTTATCGCAAAAATAAAAGACTGTGTAAGCCGCAATTCCAAACTAGAAACGTAATAATAACGATTCACGGCATGCCCACGACTAATAATAAGTGGTGCGCCAATGAATTCAATACACAGTTCATTTTACACCCCAAAACATTGGAGAAGCGTATAGGAAAATCTCAAGAACAATACACAAATTGGCATCTGATAGCTGAAAGCAATTTACGAAAGATTACGAATCAAATCTACGAAAACATTCAAAGCTCTTATGATAAATAGTCTATCGCCAATTATTCTGAAAAGAAATTGGGCTGCATCTTCATTTAATTTCTTATGTCGAATTCTTTTTGCCAAAAAAATTGTTCTAATACGCCCCTTTTTGATCTGAGATCAATTTTTTTTAACATTACGTGTTCTATTTAACCAAAAAAAGTGATTTTTTTTTCCCCGAAAAATATTTGTTTGAATCTAGATTTTTAGCTAGAGCAAAACATAAAATACAATAAAGAATACAAATACATTTAAAAAATCTGTCAAAATTAGTAAACAAACAAAACGCCATTTACTTATTATTTTTTTTTAATAGTGAAATAGTTACTTTTTAAATAAAATATTGTTTAAATGGTGTTTTAAGTAAAGAATTAACAACAAACTAATTAATTGAATACAATTAATTACAAAAATATTCAATGAGTTCAGTAGTTCACAAATACAACTACAAAACTGGATCATATTTTTTCATGTTCTTTTTATGAAAAAAAAATCACTTTTTCGCTCTGGACAAAAAGAATTCGACATTAGTCTTACATGTCTGACTAATGAAAGATCAAATATAAAAGGTTTTAGAAGAAATTATTATGTACTTAAATACGGGATCTGAATAAAGATTTTTTTCTTCAATAAAACAACACAAAATATTTCACTTCCATGTAAGTTTACAAACACCAAAATATAAAATAAAATGAATATTTTAATATTGAGCTTCTTCTTATAATTATTAACATAAAATTCTACAAATTTACTAAATAAATAAATAAGCTATAAGGAAATATAATACGAAGACATATAACAAATAAGTTATTTATTTGACAACTCAAAAAAAGTTTGTTAGTTAAATTCCTAGTAAACGCCATAGCAACAACCTAGTGCGATGTTTTTTAAAACTATCCTCCTAGTTTAGTTCATACTCAAACCAATTTTTTACTATACTAGCAATTTTGTATTAAACTAGGTAGTAAAGTTTAACTAGTGTTTATTAGTTTTTATGCAAATGGTCCAATATGTAATACCAAAACCCCCGATATAGAAGCCTAACTCATTTTTTAGCAGAAAAAAAATCGTGAACTTGTAGCGCCACTTTGAAAATAAAACTCAAAATCATTCATTGAATAAATATATAAGGAAGTATCGCTAGGTGTAAGTACACAAATAATCGGTGAAGCAGTTTTTTTTAATGTGTTCGTTAGGTTACCACTTTCTGTCAATGTCTTTTCATTTGTTTAAGTCGTATTTTAAAACAAACTAAAGAGTTTTTTCTGTATTGTGTTCTTAATATTTTTTTTTCCTTTCTCCGTTTAGGAGCATAGGGCGTTTACTAGACTGGACCATCTAACTCTGTTGGGGCAATTGCTTTCAGTTCACCCCATGTCTTGCCGATTTGTTTTGCTTCATCTAACACCGTTTTCTTCCACGTCACGTCAAAGGTGGTCTTCCAACTCTCCTTGTACCTTGTAGATTCCACTCTAGGGACATCCTTGTTATATCTTCAGCTGATTTCCTCAGTGTATGTCCTATCCATCTCCATTTCCTTTGTTTTATCTCGGACTCAATGTCTAACTGCTCTGTCTGTCGTAGAAGCTCCTGGTTACTAATGGTGTTCGGCCAGAAGCATTTGATCAGTCTTCTCAGGCATTTGTTCACAAACACCTGTAGTTGATTTGTGATCTTCTTTGTGTGTTTCCACGTTTCACACCCATACAGCAATACTGACTTGACACATGCATTGAACATTCGTAGCTTTGTCTTTCTTGACAGGACGGAAGCATTCCAGATCTTGTGAAGCATATTGAACGTATTTCTAGCTTTGTTAATACGCTGACTAGCCTTGTCTCACTCCTCGGTGGTTGTAGTATTTATCACTGCTGTCCTTTGTATTGTATTCTGTTTCCAGCATCCCGATACATTTCTTTGATTAGATCAATTATTTTCTTCGGGACGCCCATTTCACAAAGTGTTTTCCATATCGCGCTTCTGTTGATTGAGTCGAAGGCGCGTTCGAAATCCACGAAGAGAAGATACAATGGTGAATTCCATTCGTTTGATTGCTCTATGATGATACGGATTGTGTTGATATGATCGGTACAGCTTCTTCCTGGTCTAAAATCGGCTTGTTCATTTCTTAGTTTCCTGTTAATTGATGGAGATATTTTTTCGAGAATG
The DNA here is from genome assembly GCA_963693315.1 of Diogma glabrata. Classification (NCBI taxonomy): domain Eukaryota; kingdom Metazoa; phylum Arthropoda; class Insecta; order Diptera; family Cylindrotomidae; genus Diogma; species Diogma glabrata. The sequence goes on along the minus strand of OY856188.1, from coordinate 144,017,333 downwards.
ATCATCGCTAGTATTGTCATTGTTGAGTTGAGCAGAGAAATACCTCTCCAATTTTTGCATTCTCTTAGATCACCTTTCTTTGGAATTGTTATGGTTAAACCATCTTTCCATTTGGTTGGTATTTTACCTTTGGTCCATACATCAGCTAATAGTGGTGTTAGAGCTTCTGCTGTTGTGTTTACATCTGCTTTGAGTAATTCTGTTGATATATTATCGGTACCAGCAGATTTGTTATTCTTGAGTTTCTGTATGGCATCACTAACTTCCAGTTCGTTGGTGGATGGGTGCTGATAGTTTCGTTATAGTTGTCATCCGGCGACTGCAAATTATCTTCATGTTGCTGGCAGTTGTCTTCGAAGTATTGTTTCCAGCTATTTAACTGTTGTTCATGTGTTGTGAGGGTTTGACCAGATTCATCCTTTATTGGTGGAGTGTTTGTATACTTGTTAGTGACCTTTCTCACGCATTTGTGTAGTGTGCGCATATTTCTATTATCTTCTGCTGTTTCTGCAGTCTTGAGAATGCTTTCTGTGTATCTTCTGCGATCATTCCTTGCCATCTTTTTAACTTGTTTTGCTGTACTCTGGTGACACAATTGCAACTTGAGCTGTCGACGCTCTTCGATTTTCTTCCAGGTATCATCGCTAATCCATGGTTTCCGTGATTTGTCTTGGTATCCAAGCACATCTGCAGCAGTTTTGACGTAAGCTTCTTTAACTTTTTCCCATTTTTCATCAATGCTGGTGGTTTCGTTGTTTGGTAGATTGAGCTGGAGCGATTCTTTGAAGATGTTATTTGTATTTTTGTCGCTCAATCTGTTGATGTTAACTTTCCGTTTTACAGCGGCTGGTTTAATTTTGAATGTTACAATTACCAGTTGATGGTCGCTGTGTATGTCTGCTCCTCGCTTTGCTCTGACGTCTTGTAGTGAGGATAGAAACTTCTTATTCACCAGTACGTGATCAATTTGGTTCTTCTTTGGTTCTTGGTTCTTCCATTTGGTGATGTCCAAGTGTATTTGTGTATGTTCTTGTGTGGGAACATGCTGCCTCCTATGAATAGTTGATTTGTGACACAACAATCGATGAGCCTGTCTCCATTGTTGTTACGTGCTGATTCTAGTGCATGTTTGCCCATGACTGATTCCATTCCGGTGTTGTCGGTTCCAATTTTGGCATTGAAATCACCTTGTATTATTTTGATGTCATTTCGGTGTGCACTAGCCAGCGTTGCTTGGAGCTGTTCGTAGAATTCATCTTTTGTCGCATCATCAGCTTCTTCCGTAGGTGCATAGCACTGTGTTAATTCTTTATTTATATTTGTGAAAATAAATACGATTAATTTTAATTAGATGGATTCTTTATTTATGTCAAAAATGTGTGTCTTACAAATCGCCATCTTATTTCAACAACAACAATTGTACATCAACATTGCCAACTTAAAAAACTAATAATTTATTTTCTCCATTGAACTTAAAATTAAAACCAATAAATGAACGTGTGTAATGTTAACCTAACGTAGTCTAATACGTTACACGCTCTTTTTTTTTTTTTTTTTTTTTTTTTATAAATTCATTCTTTTTGGTGCCTTTATTATTCTTTTAGATACTGGTGTATTTGTTTTCTCCACCATTTGATTACTGTCTAATTTTGAATTATTTTTATTTAATTTTATAAGATATCTATTTCTTCTATATTGTCTTCCATTGTCACCTTCGATTAAGTATGACCTATTTGAAAGTTTTTCAATTATTTTCCCAAAAGACCAAATACTATCTGTTTTTAATTTTTTATATAAGCATTTGTCACCTGTTTCTAAATCTTTTAAACTTCTAGTTGTTTTGTTAAATTGTTTCGACATTTTGGCATTTTTTACTTTCATTTCTTCTTTAAATATACTACCACTAGTTAATTTAGGTTTTAGTTTATTCGTTAACAAAGGTATTTTTGACCTTAATTTTCGTGACATAAGCAATTCAGCAGGACTGTATAAAGAACCACTAATAGGAGAATTTCTTAAGCTTAAAAGTGCTATATATGGATCATTATGTTCTTCTTCTGTTTTTCTAATTAAATTTTTTACGGTTTGAATTGCTCTTTCGGCTAAGCCATTACTTTGAGAGTGATATGGACTTATTGTTTTATGGTTGATATCCCAAGTACACATGAATATTTTGAACTCTTCTGAGTTAAAAGGTGGACCGTTATCTGATATTATGGTTAAAGGAATACCATGCCTCGAGAAAATAGATTTTAGGTGTATAGTCACTTGATTACTTGCAGTATTATTTAGTTTTTTTTTTTTTTTTTTTTTTTTATTAATTAGTTAGACATGTTTAGCACACTAAATATGAAATATTCATTATTTAGACTCTTTGAATATCCGAAGATACCATGTCAACTATAAAGGAAGGAGATGAGGAAAATGGAAGGAATGGGGATATAGGCATAACTATACTAATTTTTTTAAATGATGATTTCTTTAAATGCCTGAGGGGAAAATTCATCGGGAAATACAGAGGAAGGCAATGAGTTCCATAATTTGGCCACTCTATTAAAATAGTCGTTTTGGAAGGACACAGTTCTACAACGAGGTATTTGTACAACAAATGGATGGGATAACTCGGCAGCTCTTGTTTGTCGATTATACTGCGCACACGATGGAAGGATGTTTTGAATTTCCTTAGAGGAGAATTCGCTAAAGTTATATTTATAGTATATTGACAATTCAGCCGCATTTCTTCTGTGCTGGAGTGAATCAAGCTGGTTCGTTAATTCGGTATTACCAATCAACCGTATTGCTTTTCTCTGAACAGAGTCTAGACAATTTATTGTTGTCTGACAAGCACCTCCCCAAACATGACAGCAGTACTCCATACATGGACGAATAAAGGACTTGAAGATTAGCAAAATTTGCTCGGGATTGAAATATTTTTTACACCGACTCAAGAATCCTAATTTTTGCATTGCAGATTTAGCGAGGTTGAACACATGTTTATTCCATTTCAGGTTATTTTGAATATCCACTCCAAGAAGTCTAACTGATTCAACCTCACGCAATTCCTCATGGTTTATTTTAATAGGAAAATTCTTATGTCGCTCTATTCGTGAAAGACGGCATAATTTGGTTTTGGTTGGATTAAATGAAACAAGATTACGATCACCCCATTCCATTATACGCTCCAGATCTTTGTTGATAGAATCAATTAGCAACTCTCTATCAGTGGTAACTGCAGTATGAGATCGAAATTTAGGAGATGCATGTGATGCATGTAATGTGCTGTCATCAGCAAAACTATGGATTGGGTGCACTGTAGAAATAAGTAAGTCATTAATGTATAGAAGAAACAAGGTTGGTGAGAGTGCCGAACCTTGGGGAACCCCAGCATTGGTTGTGAAAATATTGGATGTGATACCATCTAAATTAACATGAAATTGGCGACCTGTAAGAAAACTATGAATCCATGAGACAGTAAGATGGTCTATGCCATAAGATTTTAATTTAGCTATAAGATTTTTATGCCACACTTTATCAAATGCTTTAGAGATGTCAAGTGAAATACTGAATGTTTCACCGTGGTTTTCCAGCGATTTGTTCCAGAGATGGGATACGTAGGCTAACAGATCACCTGTTGCATGACTTCTACGAAAACCATACTGCTTATCATCAATAATTCGCGACATTTCCAAATAATCTATCAAATTGTAATTAACATATTTTTCAAATATTTTAGCTAAAACCGACAGAATTGCAATTGGTCTATAATTGTTAGGATCTATCTTACTGCCTTTCTTTGGTATGGGTTGAACGCTGGCCAGCTTCCAAGAGTCGGGAAATATTCCGGTTTTATAAGATAAATAGAAAATTTTTGTTAAAATTGGAGCTAGTTGTCTAGCAAAGTTTTTAAGAATGAGGGGTGGAATACCGTCGGGGCCAGCAGATTTGTTGATATTGATAGAAAGAAGCATTTTCCGTACAATATTGCAACGAAAAATAATTGGTTTCATTTTCGTTACAACTGGGGAAATGAGTGTAGGAGAATGAGGGGGTTCAACTATGTTTGAGTTTTCTGCGAAAATACGACCCAAAAGATCCGCTTTCTCTTTCGAGTCGCTCACGGAATGTCATTCAGAACTAGGGTTGGAATAGAGGATCGAGTAAAATTGCTCTGGACTGATTTAACTGCCTGAAAGAAACTACGTGAGCCAGATGGGTGCTCGGCGAATTTCTTTGCTTTCTTCTGGATAAACGCGTCTTTGTCCAAGTCTATTTTGAATTTACTAATATTTCTGGCTTTCTTATAGGCTCTATGGGTTTCGGGAGTTTTATTAGCGTTATACGTCTTGAATGCTTTGCGTTTATTCCTTACTGCCTCATCAACATCCCGTGTGAACCAAGGCTCAGTTTTAGGAGTGATTAATCGATTTGGAATAAACCGCCGCATTCCTTCTTTTATGATTTCAGAAATTCTTATTACCGATGTGCTAGGATCTTGATCAACACAACAAATAGTTTTCCAAGGTGTTTCATCATAAAAGTTTCTCATTCCCTCCCAGTCAGCGCGTTTATAGTTCCAGACCCGACGAGGATTTGCTTTAATTTGTGTCGGTGATGTGAATTGCACTATTGCTGATATTAGTAAATGGTCCGATGATCCCAGGGGTTGGTCAACTTTTGTCTTCGTAGTATCTGGTTTGTTTGTCAAAAAGAGATCCACCAAATTATTGTTATGATGTGAATTGTCTGCGATTCTAGTGGGACACTCTATCATTTGCGTCAAACCGTGATAATCTGCGAGTATCAGTTCGGCTTGCCTTCCTACGTCGTCAGTGCGCGATGAATACTTAAGCCATTCTTTATTATGAATATTGAAGTCTCCAAGAATGACCAGTCTTGCTTTGGGGTAGTCCGTGGTAATCTTGTCTAGATTAGCCGATATTTTATCGAAAAAGGGACATCCTGAGGGAGAATTTGGGGATCTGTATAATCCTATTACAAACATAGTTTCATCAACACCTGAGATCTTCAGTGCTATAGAATTATGGTGCTTAGAGTTCAACTCGTAGGCCTTAATTCTCATACATGAAAGTGAATCTCGAACAAATACACAGACACCATGTTTGTTATAAAAGGAATGTTCCAATTCGTAACTAGGTATCCGGTATTTATCGAGATCCAATTTCGATGCTTTGCCACTAACAATTGTTTCGGTAAGAAACAATATGTCAGGTTTATTTTTTTCGATGTAGTGATGAACCTCGTTTAGATTCGAATTGAGACCTCTTATGTTGGTGAAGTCAATGCTAAGCTGTTGGTTCACTCTGCTGCATTTTTGTTGAGACAAAGACTTACCCTTTGACATTGCAGGTATAGATACTGAAATTCGGCCAGGCCTAAATTTCAACACTACACAATACAAAAGAAACTGGGTATCTCTGTCACAAAAACACGATAGCAGGTTTCATGCAACAGTAGCTCGATAAGAGAAAAGCAAAAAAAAAAATAAAATAAAAAAATGGGGACACAAAAGACACTAACAAAATTGAAGAGTACAAATAAAGGGTTAAATTTGAAAATCTCACTAACAACGAAAACTAAATTTTACCTTCCTAGTTACCAAGCAATATTAAACAAATTTATGATTTAAAATAATAAATAAATTTATTACATCAAAACAATAAAAGGTAAAATTTTACCTGCCAATCTGGTAACAGCAAATATAAAATACCAAATAATTATCTAAAAAAAAAGAACAATCTCACCAATTATATAACTGTACGCCTCCGTTCTTTAACAACTTTATTTTCAAACACTTACACTAGCACAAACACTATACAATACACTTATTTTCGATTATTTGTTTTTTTTTCCCCTTTAAATAAACACTAACACAATCACTATGACATACACTTTTTTTTTATTTTCGATTATTATTTTTTTTATTTGTATTTTTTCCCATAAAACATTTTTTTACCTTCTTCGTCTGTTTCTGGTTGATGAATGGACTAATTTCTATAAATTTTGAGTAATAGTCGACCACAATGATATAATGTTTACCTTTGATTTCGAACAGATCAATGCCAACTTTTCCAAATGGGACTTCAGGTGTTTCATGTGGAATTAAATTTTGTTTCGGATTATTTTTACTAAATTTAAGACAAATTACACATTTCTCCACTTCATCGATTATATCCCTATGTATTCCTGGCCAATAAATATTTCCTCTTATCAACTCTCGACATTTGCCAATTCCTAAATGTCCTTCATGTATCAATTTTAAGAATTCCTTCCTTAATTCTTGTGGAATTACTACTGACGTACCTTTAAATATTAAATCGTTGATTACATGGAGCTCATCTCTGATATTAAAATATTGCTTAACACTATCTACAGTATTCAATTTGTTATCTGGCCAACCAGATTCCAAATATTTGATAATTTCTTGACTGGTTTCGTCTTTTCTAGTTGCTTCTTTAATATTTTCGATTTTTGATTCAGATATTGCTAAGTTTTCGTAGAGTAAATTGACATGAATTTGAACCTCTTTATCTAAATCACTAGATCCTTCATCATCGTTTAAAATCGGTGCTCTTGACAATGTATCTGCAATATACATTTTATTACCGGGAATATATTTAACTACAAAATCATACTTTTGTATTCTCAACATCATTCGTTGAAGTCTAGTCGGTACTAATGCTAATGATTTTTTAAACAACGTCTCTAAAGGCTTATGATCTGACTCTACCAAAAACTTGCTTCCATATAGATATTGGTGAAATTTCTCACAACCAAAAACTATTGCAAAAAGTTCTTTTTCTATTTGCGCATACATTTGCTGTGTATCTGTTAGCGATTTAGAGGCGTATGCTAAAGGTTTCCCATTCTGAAGTATTACAGCTCCTACAGCAAACTTACTTGCATCCACGGACAATACAACTTGCTCATTTGAATCAAAATGGGCCAAAATAGGAGACTCAGTAATAACAGATTTTAAATTATTAAAACTTTTTGTGTGATTTTCATCCCAAATGAAATGATTATCTTTTTTTAATAATTGCCTCAATACCTCTGTTTTCTCAGATAAATTGGGAATAAAAGACCCTAAAAAATTGACCATTGCCAAGAAACGTTGAAGTTCCTTAATATTGACGGGAATCGCCATCTCCTTAATTGCCTTTATTTTAGAAATATCTGCTCTCATGCCATTTTTATCGAAAATGTGACCCAAATATTTTACTTCGACTTGATTGAATCTACATTTTTCTTTGTTAAATTTAAGCCCTATTTCCTTTGCTTTATCGAGAACTCGCTTTAGATTTTCATTATGTTTAGCTTGATTTTCGCCGTGAACTAAAATATCATCGATATAAACAAGAGTTCCAGGAAGTTCTCCAAAATGTTCCACCATTATCCTGTGAAATATTTCAGGTGCCGCATTTATTCCGTAAGGTAATTTTAAAAATTTATATCGACCGAAAGGAGTTTTAAACGTACATAAGTACATTACTTTAATATTAATCATATGTTCTAACTCCTGTTTTAATTGATTTTCTAATTTAAAAGGAAATTTTCGCGACGGTTCAATTACTGGACAAATGTTTTGATCAATAGTCAAATGAATTGTATTGGGTAAGGAGCCTATGCCTTCAAAAATATTTGGTTCAAGCATTTCTTTTATGCTAAACGTTTTCATTATAAGCCCTAGTGACAAACTCGACTGTAAGCCAATTATTGTTTCGCAATCCAACAAAACAACAAAGAAATCTAAAAATTCATCCCGATTATTAATTTGACACTTTATTTTACATTTTCCGACTGTATCAACCGTTTCATTGACAAATGACGTTAGTTTAGTAATTGATCTTTCTAAAATTCGTCTATCTAAATTTAAACTGTTAAATGTATTAATTGACATAACATTAGCCTGCGCACCAGTATCTATCTGTGCTATAATTATAATATTATTTATTTTTTTATTATGTGTAATACATATGTCCAATACTTTGCTGCAACTCAAATCTTTCTCCGTAAGTAATTTTTCCTTTAGCGCTTGGTATTGTGGTCGCAATCCACAAATAAATATGTCCTTTACTAAATCATCCGATAAATCTCCAAATTCACAACTTTTCGCCTTAAGTTTCAAGTCTGCCATGTAATCCTCAAAAGACTGTCCTGATTTTTGTTTGCCCGTAAAAAATATATGCCTTGTGTGTGTTTTGTTTGGCTTCGGTGTGAAGTGATTTTCAAACTTTTCACATAACTCATCAAACTTTTCTGTTTCGTCGGACACCCCAAACGAATTGAATGTTTCTAGATGAACATCGCCTATCATCTGCAACAATAACGCGTTTTTTCTTGCGTTTGTTACGCCATGTAAGCTATTCGCTTTTAAATAAATATTAAATAATTGTAGCCATAGGCTAAAATCATTGCCTTTTATATATGGAGCTAATGTTGTATGCGATTGTGCCATTTTGTGCTGCCTGTTCATTAATTTAATTTATTGACACTATTTATTTGAATGCCTATATAATAACTAATAATATATTTTATTAACCCGACACTGACACCATGTTAATTCTTTATTTATATTTGTGAAAATAAATACGATTAATTTTAATTAGATGGATTCTTTATTTATGTCAAAAATGTGTGTCTTACAAATCGCCATCTTATTTCAACAACAACAATTGCATCAACATTGCCAACTTAAAAAACTAATAATTTCTTTTCTCCATTGAACTTAAAATTAAAACCAATAAATGAACGTGTGTAATGTTAACCTAACGTAGTCTAATACGTTACACACTGTATGATCATTGTATTTCTAATTTTCGATTGGAATCTTGCTGTTATTATTCTGCTACTGATTGGTTTCCATTCGAGAAGTGCTTTCTTTGCGTTAGGTGTTGTTAATATTGCTACGCCTTGTTTATGTGTGTTGGATTTACCAGAGAACATCATGTAATTTCCTTTACTTGTGGTTAGCTCTCCGCTGTTTTTCCATCTTACTTCACTGAGTCCTAGTATCTCGATGTTATATTCTTCCATTACTTTCTCAACTTGTGCTAACCTCGATGTTTCTATCAGAGTTTTGACATTTGTTCTTAATATACAGAATTGTAATTAAATTTTATACAAATTAGTATTTAAATTGTTTTTTTCACAACAATTAATTGTTTTATATAGCTATTTATTCATAAAAATGGCGTACTGCATCAAAACATTTAAAAAAAATATCAAAACTACATTTTTCATCAACTACATATCATTCAATGATATCATTGAATAAATATCTAAGGAAGAGTGATTAGACTTTTTGAGTGAAGCATCTAAATTATAGTATTGGTGCGTTTGAGGGTGTTTGTGTTTAATCGTAGGGTGGTACTGTGTATAATAAAATGTTTAAACATCGTAGTTAAATTGAAAATCCTTATGGTTATATATGTTTGAGCAATATATTTTACTATTAAAAATAATAGATCAAATCCGTTTAAAATTTAAATCATATTCAAATTCATATATTTAACACACACATATTTTTTCATAACAAACAATAACTTTATACAATCCCTGTGTATGGGCGTGTCTAACAAAATTGTTTATACGTGTGGTAACCTTACATTTGAGAAATTAAATGTAAAATTAAATTATAAAATAATTAATTTTGTGACACAAACTTATTGTAAATATATTAAAAATATATGCTAATTGTTTTTTAACATTTTTTATCAAAATATCCTTACCTGATATATGTAATTTTAGCAGCAAAATGCTATGTAGTTTTGATATTTTTTTTAAATGTTTTGATGCAGTACGCCATTTTTATAAATAAATAGCTATACAAACACAATTAATTGTTGTGAAAAAACAATTTAAATACTAATTTGTATAAAATTTAGTTACAATTCTGTATATTAGGAACAAAATACAGAAAAAACTCTTTAGTTTGTTTTAAAATACGACGTAAACAAATGAAAAGACATTGACAGAAAGTGGTAACCTAACGAACACATTAAAAAAACTGCTTCACCGATTATTTGTGTACTTACACGTAGCAATGCTCCCTTATATATTTATTCAATGGTCAATATAAAAAAAAATTCAAAAAATCACCATAACGCCCATAATGCCATCTGGATAACTAAAACTCCATTTAAAAAAAATTCAAAAAAATTTAATCAAAAACACTAATAATCCAATTTTTGGCATATGGCAATGTTCATTGTTTATTGCAAATGGCGTGAATGAGTATGACTATAGGTAGAAACACAACACGGACGATAACGTCGGACGATAAAAAAAAACGTCTACAATTTCGCTGTTGTAACCCCAACAAAGGCGTCAGCGTGAAAAGCTGTCAAAAATAAAATTGCATAAACTAAAATACTTTGTTCTCTGTCAAAATGCATTTTACAAATTTCAATTTTAAAAAATATGGAGGGGCAGAAATCTCACAGCTCTGAGATATCAAGACTTCGGTCTGGGTTAAGGATTTTGATATAGTTTTCGGCAAAAAACTTTTACGAGGACATGGTTTTTAGTTTTGGGCAGCGATGTATATCAAACATAACTCTTTGTTAAAGAACTAGTATTTTTTATCTCTGTTTAAAAATTTATTACAAAACTAACACGAAACATCAATACGTTGCCGGAAAACTATAATCAAAATTCCAAAAATATTGTTAAATTAAATAAAATCAAACTTTTTCAAAATTCCAAAAATATTCCAAAAATTAGAATAATATCAAATATTTAAATTTTTTCTAAATTCCAATAATATTTCAAAAATTCTTAAAAATTCAAACTTTTTCCAAAATTCTAAAAATATTGCAAAAATTATTACAAAATCAAAAATTGAAAATTTTTTCAAAATTTCCAAAATGTCCAATTTCATTTTAAATTACATTTACGTCATAAAACAGCTACATTTTTTTTTCCAAAAAATTGGCTAAAAATAAATAAAATCGTTTTTTGACACACTTGACATTATTTTTTGACGAACTTATAATGCCATAATTCTCTATAATAATAATAAAATATCATGTCATACAAACTATTAATTTTATTTTTTTCTAAAAAAATTGGGTAAAAAATAAATAAAAATCTTTCTTTTGACACACTTGACAACATTTTTTGACAAACTTATAATGCCATAATTCTCAATAATAATAATAAAACTTCATTTCAAACAAACAATTAATTTTATTTTTGTTCCAAAAAATTAGGTAAAAAAATAAATAAATTTCTTTTGACACACTTGACAACATTTTTTTGACAAACTTATAATGCCATAATTCCCAATAATAATAATAAAACTTCATTTCAAACAAACAATTAATTTTATTTTTTTTCCAAAAAATTAGGTAAAAAAATAAATAAAAATCTTCCTTTTGACACACTTGACAACACTTTTTTGACAAACTTATAATGCAATAATCTAGTTTTTGATCTCACATATCAGTCCCGACCATCAAGATTTCTCCAAATTTTATGTTCCTACTCGTAATCATTTAAAATGAACGTTTTTTAAGCCAAAAATATGAAAATTTGCTATTTTTGACACACATAATGATTTTTTTTTTGACACACTTCCGGCACAGTTATCGAACACAGCGTCCTTTCGGACCTGTCCCTCGTGAATACCTATTTTTAGAAAAAAACATTTTTGAAATCCCTCCAGCCGTTTTCCATGCAGCGTAGGTAATGACGGACGGACGGCCAGACGGCCGGCCGACAGACAGACATACATTTTTTTTTTTTAGAATCAGAAATTCAGAATCAGTAGGTCCTAAAACGTCGAGAAATGCCAAAAAAAGTGGGGTAAGAATTTCACTTTTGGCTCATGAATGTAATACTTAGGTCTTTCAGACCGAAGTAATAACTAATGTTTACTAATAAATAAATAATAATAATTTTTCTACTAATAAATAATTTTAAAAATAAAATACAAAATACAAATTATGAAAATATGTAAATATGTAAATGAATAAAACCGAACTTTGAACATAAACTGAAAATTCAGTTGACAACTCAAAACAAAACGATTACAACCTCAGAAATGCGAAAAACATCAGAAAATCATATTTTTCAGTTGGCGGCACTGTCACAATAAAGCTAGAAACACAACACGGGCAAAATCGTCCGACGACGACGTTAGTAACATTAGAATACACAGGATACATACATTTCAAACACAACTACAGCGATAAACGAAAAAGTTTTTTTTCTCGGAGAAAATTTGGATTCTATTTCTAATTTATCGTCGGCGATGATTATTGCCAGATGTCAGTTTTATTTTTATTTGGCTGCAAGGGTAATTTTTAATGTTATTTTGACAGTGCCGCCAACTAAAAATTTGATTTTCTGATGTTTTTCGAGTTTCTGAGGTTGTAATCGTTTTATTTTGAGTTGTCAACTGAATTTTCAGTTTATGTTCAAAGTTCGGTTTTATTCATTTATATATTTTCATAATTTGTATGACGTATTTTATTTTTAAAATTAGTTATTAGTAGAAAAAGTATTATTATTTATTTATTAGTAAAAATTAGTTATTTTTAAAATTGAAATTTGTAAAATTCATTTTGACAAAGAAAAAAGCATTTTAGTTTATGCAATTTTATTTTTGACAGCTTTTCACGCTGACGCCTTTGTTGTGGTTACAACAGCGAAATTGTGGACGTTTTTCTTTATCGTCCGTGTTGTGTTTCTACCTTATTTCTAATTTATCGTCGGCCATGATTTCTGCCAGATATCAATTTTATTTTTATTTGGCTGCAAGGGTAATTTTTAATGTTATTGTGATAGTGCCGCCAACTGAAAAATATGATTTTCTGATGTTTTTCGCGTTTCTGAAGTTGTAATCGTTTTGTTTTGAGTTGTCAACTGAATTTTCAGTTTATGTTCAAAGTTCGGTTTTATTCATCATTTATATATTTTCATAATTTGTATTTTGTATTTTATTTTTAAAATTAGATTTTAGTAGAAAAATTATTATTATTTATTTATTAGTAAAAATTAGTTATTTTTAAAATTGAAATTTGTAAAATTCATTTTGACAAAGAACAAAGTATTTTAATTTATGCCATTTTATTTTTGACAGCTTTTTACGCTGCCGCCTTTGTTGTGGTTACAACAGCGAAATTTTAGACGTTATTTTTTATCGTCCGACGTTATCGTCCGTGTTGTGTTTCTACCTTAACATTAAAAATATAAAAAAAAAAATTTTTAAATTTTATTCTTGTTAACTTATTTTACAAAAGGATTTTAATTTTATTAACTCAATTTAATGTGTTTTGTACATATAAAGTATAGTAGTTAGTATAATCATATTATTACAATCATCCCAAAAATAGAATTCATGTAAGCAATTTTTATTTCAAAAATCTTAAAATTACTCATAAAGGTTTCATATTTACTTTGTAGATTTCTAAAATATTTATTTAAACCTGATGATGCCAACAAAAAATTGGCGAAATATAGTTGTCTAAGGAAACAAAAAATGTATTTTAAATAACTCACATACAAGAAAATTGACCATAAATCTGATGCCCAAGTCTGGGACGAAAACCAATAAATTAATATTTAAAACAAAGGTCGATAAGACTTAAAGTCTCAAAAACAAAAAATTAAAAATTACCCTTGCAGCCAAATAAAAATAAAATTGACATCTGGCAATAATCATCGCCGACGATAAATTAGAAATAGAATCCAAATTTTCTCCGACAAAAAAAACTTTTTCGTTTATCGCTGTAGTTGTGTTTGAAATGTATGTATCCTGTGCATTCTAATGTTACTAACGTCGTCGTCGGACGAATTCGCCCGTGTTGTGTTTCTAGCTTATGCGACTCAACTTGTCCTTTGAAAAGGAATGCAAATCAAAAAATAAAACAAGCATAGATAATAATATATATTCAGATTTATAAGGAGTGTCAGTTAATAATGTCGACTATGTTTTTTGTGCTCTAAGAGATGTTTTCTGCATGCTGTCGGGCATTGAGTTGATTTCGTTCAGTTGATGTGGGATCCATTTTCCAAGTTTTCGAATCTTTCCCATTGCATGTAAACGTTCAGAAATAGTTGATCGGGCAACACCCACCTCCAAAGCAAGTTCTTGTTGCGTTCGACACGAATTTTCATCCAATAATGCTTGCAATTCTTCATCTTCTAATTTTTTTGGCTGACCTGGCAGGTCTTTGTCTTCCAAGTCAAAATCACCACCTCGGAAGCTTGTGGAAACCATCGGAAACCATCGTTCACAAGTTTTTTGAGTTGGAGCATGTTCACCGTAAGCTTCTACTAACAATCGATGACTCAGCGGCCTTTTTCTTCAATAAAAAAAGGTTATTAAACTTTCCCGCAAAACAACTGTTTCAGGCACGTAATTCGACATTTTCGAAGCAAAAAATTCTTTATTGTTTACACTTCAACGAAATGACATATACTGTAATTTTTAGCCTAATGACGGGCAAAAAAAAGAAAATGGCCGCGGTGTGCTCCGATGCACATAACGCTATTTACGCCATCTGTTATCCAAATCGACATTATTAACTGACACTCCTTATAGTTTTATGGAAGACTTGGTTTGACCTTAATATCATACATTTAAAACAATCGATTTACACAACGGTTCAAGCTTCCATTTATGAAATACAGTCCTGATACGACTCCCGCGACGGCTTTCATAATATTTGCCACTTGCTGATCAACGTGATAAATCAACACTTGCCTTCTGTTTCTTCCTTGACCGGTTTAAGTCTTCTCCATTTCAATCACTCTTGAATTTAGGATGTTTGTAATTTACTTTTTACTTTTCTATTGTACAGTTTGATTCTTGATCCGTTGAATAGGAAAAGATCTACTGTGATTTTTGGCTCACTAGTCCTATGATATACGACTCGTTTTATCAATATCTAGCTTCAGGTACTCCAAACTAATAGGAAAAGTTGGAAAATATCAGGTGGTTGCAGATTAAATATCGTTTTTTGTACAAAAATTGTAATTAATAGGGAAACGTTTTTTGAGAATTTTTTTGTGTGACACTTTTAAACAATAGTTGGAAAATATCTGGTAATTGCAGATTAAATGCTGTTTTTGGAAAAACGGAAGCATTTATGCTAAATGGAGAGGTTTTCAGTAGTAATTTCCCAAGAACGGTGAATTTCAAAATAAAATTGTTTGCGAAAATTTCGAAATCAAGTTGATTGATAATAGCACGAGGCTATTAACAATGCCACTTGCTTGAGGAATTTTCCTAAAAATTACGAGAATTTATCACCGGTCGAGGAGATTTTGTTTAGAAATTTTTTTTCCATTTTTGATTTCTTTATTGTTTTTATAAAAATAATTTTTGGTAGTGAAGAATTTTCTAAAAGAAAAAAAAAATCTAATAAAACAAAAATTTAGAAAAAAAAACTAAAAATTATTTTGTTATTAAAAATTTTTTTTTGATAGTCTGTCTCTCTATCTTCCTAGGAGAGCCAGTGCCAAAAAAATGCTCTAAGTTTATAATAGCTGATATTCTGTCAGGTGGTTATAGTAGTTGTGTACACACATATACTTGGGTCAGTCATGCGAACTTAGAACAGGGGCCTTCTATATGTTATCAAACCTGTTATCATTACGATGGCAACAAAATGAATTTATAAAGGATGAAAATTGTTTTACAGATTATTTATTACATATAATAGTTATGACAGTCAGTCAATTTATTGTTAGAACAGAACTGGTTGTCAGTCCCAATATATGCAGA
Organism: Diogma glabrata; assembly: GCA_963693315.1. NCBI lineage: Eukaryota > Metazoa > Arthropoda > Insecta > Diptera > Cylindrotomidae > Diogma > Diogma glabrata. The sequence goes on along the minus strand of OY856188.1, from coordinate 144,001,579 downwards.
ATAAATAAATAACCGTCACTTTATTTATTAAACTTGAAAATTTTTGTAGGGCTACGTTAGGACTACAACAGTAGGGCTACAACAGGACACAATACAGCAAACAATATTCCTATCTAGAATTTTCCTTCAACAGCTTCAGAAATTCCAACGGTTGATTGTAGAAATTTCCAGTAACACACAACTTTCCAAGTAACACATTTCTACTCAATAATACTTAAAACTTTATTCACAAAAACTAATTTTAAGAATATTCGATTATTTTACCGTATGTTGATTTGATTCATAATAGAGTAGATTGTATTACTAGGGCGAATGCGTAGAGTAGAGTTAGTTTGCAGCACGACCGTAGGGAGTGCGGCAATAACTCTCGTTTGGAAAACACATTCGCACTAGTAATATACACTATTTTTTGTAACAAATGCATAAAATTTATAAATATATATTTAATTGTTAATTTAATCATTTATTTAACAAAGTTATAAACAAATTGGAGATATTTAAATAATTAAAGTGCGTCATCTTCGTTGTAATAGTTGTAAATTATAAGAATCCAACTACCGGTAAAAAATAAACATAAGAATCCAACTACCGGTTTTATAAAAAAACATAGGAATCCAATAAGAGCTGTCAAAATTGTAAAGTTTGAAAACCCAAATAAATTGTTTTTTCTTGCAATTTCAAATGATGCAATGTGTTTAAGTTGTTTTTACTATATGGTAAGTTATTTAAATTATTATTTTGATATTTTATTGCTATAAAAATATTATATACAGGATAGATTTAACTACAAATCTCACATGCAGGCGGCGTACGTGCCAGACAGACAAAATATTTTGTGGTCATATGTGCGGAAAAGTAGTTTTTTCTTTTATTCTATTCTAGTACAAAATTGAATGTGTTACAAAAAATCATTTATTTCATGATGTTGTTGTTTTCCTTTAACCTTTTTTTTCTTAGAAAAAAGTGTAACGTTTATGTAGAATCGTAACAATATGTAATATATATTCTGTAAAACAATTTTCAGCCTTTATAAATTCATTTTGAAAATTTTCGGACTAATTGGAAGAGTTGGGTGGGAAAATATCATGTCGGTTCATATTAAATGCCATTTTTTCGCCTAAGTTGTAATTATTGAAAGAAAACATTTGCAATACAAACAGTTGGGTTGGAAAATATCAGATCGTGCCAGATTTAACGGTGTTCACCAATCCGACGTTCGTTCTTTTGAGTTGAAATCCGTCGTGCGAAATAGATACAGTTGTTGGATTAAGACTTACGCAATTAATTGCATACACATATAATCTATTACAATAAAAATAAATGGCAAAAAGCATGTCCTAGATATCACTTGAAATGCATTACATACATTCAACTAAAACGGTAGTTCCGTTTTGAATAAATAAAACAAAACATTAATTTCTGACTATGTTATTAATTTTTGTTAATCAACCGACAAAATTTAAATAAATCTATATGCATCATCACCAAACAAACTTAATCCAAGATTAAATAACATATTGAAATCGAAATTATTTTCTGTTAATTATTAGGTCATATGATTGCAGACAGCATAATAACATGTATAATCTATTCCATCGAAATAAAATTTATTCATGTTCTTCAAACATTTATTAAACACATCATTTAATTGGAAACTCACCTTAACCTTTCACTGAAATAAAAGAAATAAAATAAAATAATTTTGTTGCTCAACGAATTGTGGAAGAAATTTTTAAACTATAAAGAGAGGTAGGTAGGTAGGTGTACAAAAAATCTTTGTTATGATATCTACAAAAGAAAGAGTTGATTAGTTAATTTTTTAAAAACTTTGTATTTTCAACGAATGTTTTAGTTAAGATTTGACGTTGTGAAACGCAAGTACAAATTGTGAAATTACTAAATCGCTTAAGTTGTTTTTAAGTTCTGTTACTTTAATATAATTTGGATAACTGTTATGGCTTTAAAATATCTCTTATATTTTGGTAATTATTTGTTTTAGTTGTTTGTCTTTAAAATGTTTGTTTTGACTTTGTGGAAATTATTATTTATTACATAATTACATAATTAAAAAAAAGGTTTTAGAAGTAAATGAAAGTGAAGTTAAAAGAAATTAAAATTTCTGTGTTGGTTCTGATAGGTAGAAGTTTTAACTGATAATGTGTTCAAAATTTTAATTAAAATCCATTTTTAATTTTTATGGTACATAAAAATTAATAATTAATTAATCTTGTTCATGCTTAATTAAGAATTATTATTGATTTGCAGTTGTGCAAGAATAACTTTTGCTCTCAATTCTGAAATAGTTTGAGAAATAAATTTAAAACATTTTGGAAATATCCTGTTTGGTGAAGTAGGATCATCGAATATGCAAAATTCTATTCATTATTAATTTAAATTTTATAAAATATAATTAGCTGACTGGTCTAGTGGCTAGCAAACTAACCTTGAACTCGGAGATCTCAGTTTCAATTGCCATACGGATCAAAATGTTTGGGCGCTTGTAATATTTAGTTCCTCTAAGGTTAATTTCCGGCAAAAAAATAATAAATTGTTTATGAAGTTATTAGTTTAGTGTATACTCTTAAAATTTTGTTAGTATCACCATCTACTTCATAACATCCTTTTAACATTTAAATTGATGTTCATTTAAATTCATCAAAATTCTAATTTTACAATATGATACAATTTACTTACTCTTGCAAAATAACTTTAAATTAATCAGTTATTAAATTTATTAATTTAATAAAAATGTTTCATTTTCTAACAACTTCTTTAAAGAAACTTTTAAATTTACATATTTAATTTATGAAATTTAAAAAACGTTCTCTTAGATAGATTCACTTTTTATCGTTACGACCTTTACCTTACGAGAATAGTTTGAGGTCTTTGACTTGTACTATGTATTCTCATTATGCTGTTTATGGGTTTCAATTATTTAAACGTTAATGTAGAATTTTAGAAATGTGTAGGTAGTTATTAGTGATTTAAATTGTTAATATTTTAGAGAAATTGTTTGTAATGAAAGAGAAATAGTGAATCATGACAATGACATTGTCAAAGATGAACTTTAATTATACTAGTGTAAAGGCTATTGTTTTATATTTATTTTAAAACAACAATAGTGTTCCATCGCATAAATAACTTTTATTTTTTTCACTTAATGGATGGACTAATTTAATTGTTTGTTGGGATAGGTGGTGTGCATTTTTAAATGCCAATTACTCCACTTTTATATGTCTTATATTTGCCCCTGTATGAAGTATTGTTGTCAAGTTTGGGGCGCTGTATTTGTGTCCATCCTGAATATTTTTGGCTCTGTTCAAAAGCGTTCTGTACGAATTGTTGGTGATCGAAATTTAACAACAAATCTTGATTCCCTACAACATCGTAGCACTGTTGTTGTACTTGTTGTTTTTATCAATATCGTCACCAGCAGTGCTCAGGTGAAATCAGATCCATTTCACCTGAGGATATATTATTTAAAGAAATTAATGGCTTCTAAAATCAGTTGATTTGTATTTCGAAATAATTGCTTTCTCTTGCAAACCAAAGTTGTGTTATGTTGTGTTTAGTTTGTTTTACTGTTGTTATAATATTATTATAATTGCGATTAATTTGAATACATAATTATAGATTTGTAATTCTTCATACATTCACAATGACAAAAGTTCTATTTCGTTTATGATTATTTGTTTACTATATCGTTCCGTAGCTTTCTTATGTTTCGTTGGAATAAATATGAAAATAGTTATATTTCGTGTATTTAAGTATTTTTTACGATCAAAAGCGATTACGATTTACGTTGTTAACACCAATATACTGATTCTCTATTTCGGTTAATATGTAAGTCTTTAAGACGTTCACCCGACGCCAGTTAGTTACTAGTAGTTACGAAGTGACGTTGATTGATGGTAGTATAAACTACCATTTCTTATTTGGCCAGATATATTTTATTTATTTATTTATTGACAATTAAAGCCTTTATTTACGATTATTTCCTTAAAATTATTCAGATTTAAAATTACATTTCGTTCACTTAACTACTATTTTCAAATAGAGTTTTCATTTTAAATTCAATTTTTTTCTTAAAACTACTTCTACTAATTTCATTATTATAAAAAACATTGTACTTATTGAAAATTCTTATACATTTATCAACTGTGTCATTAAAAGAAAAGTCGTTAGAATGATTTGCTTCTGTTAAGACTCTGGCATTTCTCAGTGAACAGTTCACTTGTCTAACTAAAAGTCTATTCGTCAAAGATTCTATTTTAATATTTTTCCGAACTAAATCAAATCCTAGTAATGCTAGCGCAAGTTCTCTTCTATTTTCTAAAGTGGTCATATTAATCAATAACAACCTATTCTTATATTTAGATAATTTATATCCTGAAAATCCTATAGGTCTGAGAGCAAATAACAAAAATTGTTTTTGAACACTTTCTATACGATTAATGTCTTCTTGTCTATAAGGAGACCAAACAATACTAGCATATTCCAAAGTCGATTGCACTAAGACCACGTACAGTGTCTTTGTTAAATATGGATCATTAACTTCCCTAGCTCGTCTTTTAATAAAACCCAAAACCGAATAGCTACTACTTATCACTTTATCAATATGACTTTTAAAATTTAATTTGCTGTCGAAAATAACGCCCAAGTCTCTAGTTTGACAGTCTCTTTTGAGAATTTTCCCTTCTATCTCGTAATCGTATTTGAAATAGTCACTTTTTTTATTGAAAGAAATGACTGAACATTTGCCAACATTTAATTTCATGCCATTCAATTTGCACCAGTCTGCTACTTTGTTAATATTATCTTGAAGATGTTTTGCATCTTCTACGTTGTTAATGGCTTGAAACATTTTTAAATCGTCCGCAAATAATAAGTATTGTATGTCATTGAATAGTTCTGGTAGGTCGTTGATAAATACTAGAAAAAGTAGAGGCCCTAAGACACTACCTTGAGGAACGCCTGAGGTCATATCAAAAGTTAAGGATTTTTTGTTTTTAAATTTTACTGTTTGTTTTCTGTCTTTCAAATATGAAGTTATTAATTGCAATAAAGGACCTCTTATTCCATACTTTTTAAGTTTAAGAAGAATCAGTATACCATGATCAACTACGTCAAACGCGCTTGAAAAGTCTGTATATACAGCATCGACTTGTTTTTTGTCATTCAGGTTCGATCTTATAAAAGCTGAGTATTCTATTAAATTTGTTACTGTTGATCTACCAGTACCGAAGCCATGTTGTCTAACGTTAAAACAACTGGATAAATTTGTTAACAACTGGATTTAATTTCTTAAATACAATTTTTTCAAATATTTTACTAATCGTTGATAAAATTGTAATTCCTCTATAATTCTTTACGTCGCTCCTATCACCCGATTTAAAAATAGGTGTTATAATACCGTTTTTCCAATGACTTGGAAAAACGCCTTCGTTAAAAGATTTTTGAAATATTTGAAGTAATTGTTTAGATATAGTGTTTTCTGTCTGCTTTAGAAATTCAGGAGTTATAAGATCATCACCTGCAACTTTGTTGATCATCACCTGCAACTTATCTAAGTCGTTAATTTCTTTTAAAATATCGTCAACGTCACAGTCAATGGATGAAAAAATTTCGTCTTTGTATGGAAGGTAGCTAAAACGATTATCATTAAAACTCATTGGTTCATTATATACCGACTTGAAATTTTCAGCGAACAATTCTGAGATAGCTTGCGTATCGCTTGAACTCTTGTCTGCCAAATGCATATTTGTAGGATAGCCTTTACTATTTTTATTGTCGTTTATATACTTCCAAAAGAGTTTCGTATTTGCCATTCTATTTTTATGTAGCCACTGCTTCTAAAATAATTTGACCACTTTTGGTAACCCTATTCGGAACCATTTTTCCTTTCGAATAACACGCGACTGTCGTGAGAAGAAATTGCTAAATCGTCTTAGTTTTTCCATCCACAAACAGTATGGGTACATAGAGTCAGTTGGAACACCATCCTGTGTGACTGTGGAGAGTCAAGGAATCAGAATTTTTCTTTCATTCTGTTTTTTTCACTGACGCTCATACATTCTTCTTTATCATCCCCACTATTCTAGTAGGTTTGTGGAAATAACTCCAGTTCTACAATAATAAATAGTTCCAACAATTCCATAATCATAAAAAAAAAATAAGACAGTCTTGAGGACTGCCGACAGAGGTGAAAACTTAAAACTGTGAAATAGCTTGCTTAGATCGTCTAAATACAATAACATTTTTACTTACTTTAAAAAAAAAAAAACCAAAATATGAGGTTATTCGTACTATCAATTGCGTTTTCTTTATTAAAAAGTATAAAGAAAAACACACAAATCAAAAATGACAAAAACATTTTTTTTAACATTTTTATATTTAATATTTATTTAGGCTTAGAGAGCTATATAAATTTTTCCCCATACAAAATCGCACAAAGCGCCTAAAGAAGTTTTCACTTCAATAATTCCAACAAATAAAAATAACAAAAATTTTCTTACGCACTGTATTGCGTTATTTATTTTATTTTCTTATTATTGTGATTCAGCATTATATTAAAATTCCTGGTAAAAAAGAAAGAAAAGTTGCCTGTATTGCTAAATGTGAATAAATTCAGTTTGATTATTCTTTAACCACGTGATTTATAAAGTGATTATAAATGTCGATTTTCTCCATTATTATTATTAATATTACAGCCCACGCCATTATTGTTAAGTGTTATAAAAAATGTAATATCTTTTTCACCATGTTTGAAGTATTTATCGGTGGTTCTATTTATATCAAAAATAATAGTTTGATTATGATTTATTAAAAGAAAAATAATAAAATTAGATTGTAAATACTCTGTGTTTGTAAGAACTCATTCGTTTTTCCAACATTATAAAAAAGCAGTACAAATCTTTAAAGTGATTAGTTTTAATGCATACAAACACCTATATATACAGACAAATAAATTTATTGGATCCTGAAAGGAAATATACGAAATGCCGTTTATTTTCTTCAAAATATTAATATTAACTTTATTTATATGTTTTTTCCATAGTAATATTATGTATTATTATATTGTTTTCTAACCTATAGATTAATGAACTTAACCTATTGTCTAATGAAAATTTTCCTATAAAAAATTATTATTATTTAATTAGTATGATTCAATTTGTCAAATTGTTTTGATTGTACTAAAATTATTTTTCAAATTATAATCACAATGGCTTTGCTACGTTTTGTTCAGAAATCAAATTTTAAGTTAAATTCTCTTATTTCTTTTAGTTGAATTTGGTTGATTGTATGGAATGGAGGTTTTTATCATCAGGGGTTTTTTTTAATCAGAAATTTATTTATCAATTAAAACAATAAAGATTTATTGCTTTAATTGTAGAAAACGTTTGTATTTTATATAATACATAATTCTTTGTCAGAGAATGAAGTAGACAGTAGTGTAATCAATTCGTGTTTAATGTATTTTATTCTCTCGCAAATTAAACTCGCATTTTAACTTTAGCTTAAGAAGAAACTAATACATTAAACACTTATTGGTTAAACTACTTTTATTCTGTAAACACTGTGTATTAACATTTACTATTGAACATTTTTTGCTTTATTTTTATTTGACTTTAACCCAATGAAATTCTCTAAAATTAATGACATCATTCAATTTGATCAATTACATTTGAATTATACTAATATTGAGATTATCAAAAAATCAAACCTATCACAGTTGATTTTCACGAATATTTTATCTTTTCTTATAGAAATATGAATTAATAGAATTATAAATTAACAAAAGTCTTCAAATAATATTTCTAGACTAATCCAATTTTTTTTCCGGCAAAATAATTTTTATAGTGAAGATATTGTATCTGCCATTTATAATATTTTTCTGGTTGTTTGTTTATTTTCAATTTTCGATAAAACTAATTTTGTTTAACGACTCGAGAGATAAATAGTAGGCCTGAATAAATAAAAACAATTCACGTTTGCATAAAACTTAAAAACAATATAAAGAAATCAAAAATGGTAAAAAGTTTTCTAAACGAATTCCCATCGACCGATACACGGATAAAGTGTAAAATTCACATATGTGATAAACGTTTTCTCCTTCTATTTAGTAAGGGAAAAAATTATCATTATCCCTAATGATAATAGTATATTTTCCTACAAGAGATGTTGTTTTTTCTTGAGGAAACATTTGAGAGATGTTTACGAACGAAAAACGTTTTTATCTCGCGTAGGAAATGCAATTTTTTCTATGATAGTATATATATAATCGATATTTACTATAAATTTTAAAATTGAATATCGACAAAATCACATTAAAAATTCATATTCTATTTTTTCATGGTTGCGTTGTTTAAAAAACTTTGTAAAATTATATAAAAAACCATAGCAACTACAATTTGTTATTCTTTTTACACTGTAGTGGAAAAAGAACCCATTTTCACAGGGCATTAAGCGTGATGAAAATAGACTTTTCATTTGCTATCATAGATATTTTTATCATTATCTGTTCATTTTATACGGAATCGCAATCTGGGAAAATATGAGATCACTTTATCCTTTCGCTTTATCATTTTGTGCATTTTTGTGTTAGGGAATTAGACCAAAGAAGCAAAATATCAAATAACTATCTATCATAGTAAAAATTATTAATCTATCTGTTTACATCGTAGTGGTTTGATAGCTATTTGCTATTATTTAGTCCGCATCATAGTAATCAAATCATCAAATCGTTTTGCAGAATAAAAAATCTGTAGAACAAAAGTTTATGTACCACCGAATTTCATATCATCGAATGGTTTTGAAATTGAAAAATCGTTAGATCGAAACATCATATCCTTGAACATTCATTTCGTCGAAAAGACATTGCATCGAAACATCACACCACCGAAAATCGAAAATTTAATCGAAAAATCATTTTATCGAAATTTGTAAAATAAAATAAGAAAATCATATTTTCGAAAATATCACAAATCATAACATCGAAATTTTTCGTTTATAGTGAATAAACCATTATATCGAAAAATTATTTAATCGAAAATAGTGTTATTTATTATATTGAGTTATATTATATTTTTATATTGTATTTTAGCCAGAGTTTTTTATTACTAATTTTTTTATTGCCGAAGAACTGGCATATCCAAATTAAATTATGATTTTTGGGAAACAATTCATCCAAGCGAGTTGTTATAATAGTTGATACATGTATTTTATATAATATATATTGAGGCTATCTGATATTTGAATTTACAATATCCCTAGCACTGAGTAGGGCGTATCTTTCGATTTAATAATTTTTCGATGAAATGTATATTTTCGAATCTTTTCGATGTTATGATATTTCGACAATATGATTTTTTATTCTATTTTATGAATTTCGATCATCTAATTTTTCGATGGTATGTTATTTCCAGTACATAAAAAAAATTGCATATAAGATCTTAATGAATCGTAATGAATATTTTCTTCAGTGCTTTTCTTCGGTGTTGTTATTTTCGGTTGGTTGATTTTTCGATAGGAGGATTTTTTATTTTTCGAGTTATTTCTATTTTTCGATGTAACAATTTTCGATGATATGGCACGATCGGCTATTATTCTATCATGATGTAAACTTAGCATGTTTCGTATGCTCTAGTGCCCGTTGTTTAACAGTTTTTTTACCTAAGTATTAATGATTAAACCTAAAACTTCGCTCTCATTTGACCCGGTACACTAAACTCACCATCACTTTTCTGCTAACACACCTCCTTTTTATTTATAAAAAAATCACAATCGCAATAATTAAAAATTAATTTTGATGTTTGCAATTAATAAATAATTTAAATTGCATTAAATAAAAATAAAAGTAAATTTATTTTCATTATTATTATTTGATTATCTTCACTTACTTGATTTAATTTGTTTCAATTCTATTTTATATGTCTGTTATACAGTCATTTTTTCTTTCTTCGTGGAGAAAGTTACACTTACACTTTTATTATGTTTGTTGATTATATGATGTTGCCTGAATGTCGCATGCTCATTTTTTAAAATTATTTTTATTTATTATTAATTTTTTATGCTTTGGTTGTTGAAAATCCGGTTGAGTCATTTAAAAATAAACGAATTTCTTATAGTATATATTTGCGATATTTCACTTTAAATCATAGATTTTTGGTTTTGCTTAAAAAATTAAATTGATAGCTTTGTATAATTTGTTGATTTAAAAAATGAATGTTTCATATCCGTTAAATCCATTTATTTCGCAAACTCTGGTAAAAATAAAGAGTTAAAAGTCAACATGTATTATATAAATGAAAAAAATAAGTTTAAGTTTGTTATTGGATTTCTTAATTATGAGGAAAAGGGTAATTTTAGGATGAAAAGCATCTTTTTTTTATAAAATGTGTTGTGTAATAAGGATTACAATATGTGTCATAACGACGCAACGAAACCTTTTAAAACCTAGGTCAACCACAACAATTATTCTGAGGTGTTAAGGTATTGAGTTTATTTTAATTGTTTGTTTGAAAGAATGGATAGCTAGACAATAAATCCTTACATATAATAAAACATAAGTCATTACTCATTATTTCATGATAGGATAGGATAGGAAGAAAAAAAAATTAAGTAAGATAAAACGTTAATTTTTTTTTAAAAACTTGCAGGACCAAATTTAAAATGGGGTTGAAAATAATCCAGCTGGTGACATATTGCTCGATCATGTGACACACTGTCTTTCTCATTGCCCATAAATAGAATAGCAATAACGTAACAACATCAAGGAATACTACATAACTTTTATTGAAGGTATTAGAGTTGAATGAATAAACTTCATCCGCAAGCACCATTAGATATCACCTTGACTATAGTGATCTCCCTGCTATTACTAGTGAAATTTTATATATAACGTTAGGTCGTATGTCAATAATATTGACTGAAGTACACGGAATTGTGGCGCCCATAGATCGGAAATTAAAAAAAACACATTAACAAAAACAGATCCCTCCATGGAGTGAATTATAAGAAAAACTGACGGTTTTTGATAACTTGGTTATGGTTTTTGATTGATATAGTAATTAGTTAACTATCGTTTGTAAACATTACTGGAGAAGCAGGTTCTAATTATGAGCATCTTCGTGGAGAAGTAATTATTTCGGGTCATGCTTCATATAAAAACAGCGGAACTACACGAATTTAAAATATTCGTGATCACCGGGAATTTAAATTGTAGGTTAGGTATTGAATGCAAAACAAAAAGTACTCGTACACTAACAAGAACTCTTAGTTGCTAAAGTCAATAATAGTTTTTGAAATATTTGTTTTCGCGTTTTCCGTTTATCTTCTTCGTAGTTTAGAAATAGAGTGCCAAGGTCAATATGTGCTGTGTAACAACCTCAGTGAACTCGAATGATAGCACTAAGTTAATAACCTTAAATAATGGGTTCATTTACCAAGATTCATTTAAATTTTTTGCAGTTACAAAGAACTGTTACAGATTCGGTTGTGATTTTTATGTGCATTTTTTGTTAATAAGCAGACGGAGGTAAACAGATGAGTTTGCAATTTGCATCCAAAGATGTTAAGTGGTTTTGGACGATTAACTTCTTAATGATTACATATTACAGTAAAGTAGATAAAAAGTAGATAACCTTTATTTTAGTTGCATACAAACGAATAAATTTTTACGCACAAACGAATCGTAAAACACATTTTACATCCTAGTTATCGTGGCTGAAAGTTGAACTTTACATCCGTAAAATAAAATCCCGTTACTATATGAAATATTAGTATATTTTTCTACTCAATTCATGGCATGTTTAGTATAGTTTTCAAAATGTCTAGCGAGTTTAAAAAATTCAAAAATTGATTAATACTACAATAAAGTTGTGCGTAAAACGTTGTACATACACTCAGGCTGAAAGGAAGATTACGCCCTTGGTTCAATAAAAGCCCTCGCTTCGCGTCGGGCTTCAATATGAACCGCTAGCGTAATCTTCTACTTTCAGCCCTCGATATGTAAATAACTATTGTATATTTTACATAAATTTTGGAGTATTCCTTATAGTTTACGGTTTATTGATAAATTTAATTTTTTTATAAATATTTATAGCGAAAGCTTAGGTTCTCAATACAATGAATTTTATAAAAAATTTTGTCGGAATTGTGATTTGGTTCATTTTCTTCCACTTCTAAAATTACAATTTCCTTAGTTAACGGATAAATATAGGGATATATAATTTTACCCACAAACGAATCGTAAAACACAGTTTACATCCTAGTTATCGTGACTGAAAATTGAACTTAACGCCGGGAAAATAAAAGCACGTTGCTATATAAAACATTAGTGTATTTTTCTACTTTGCCGCCCTTAAAATAATCGCCCGGAAAATAATCATAAAATTAGAACAAACAATATGAAGTTTATAGAAAAAATCATGGAATGTTTAGTATAATTTTCAAATTGTCTAGCGAGTTTAAAAAATTAAAAATTTATACTACAATTAAGTTGTGTAGCTGTGCGTAAAACGTTGTACATACACTCAGGCTGAAAGGAAGATTACGCCCTTGGTTCAATAAAAGCCCTCGCTTCGCGTCGGACTTCAATATGAATAATATATTACATACCTAGCGCTGTAAATAGCATTTTACATGCGAGTGAAAATATTGCGCACGAGACACGTAGCAGCGAGTGCAGTACCTTCACGAGCATGGAAAATGGTTTGCAGCTCGAGGTTTGTTATATACTTTTTCTACGACTTTGTTTTAATGCCCAAACGCATATAATGCCTTGAAAAAATGAACTATGCACTAATTATAAATTAAATGAAAATAGTTTACAAACTGTGGTAGGTTTTGCATTATTCTGTGTCAAAATGAATCAAATGAATCAAGTCAGAATGAATCAAATTTTTCTTTAAATAAAAATTTTTCTTTTCATTAAAAGTGTTTCGTAGTATATATATGAAAATCCATTACCGCACAGTTATTTTTACTTACCGCACACTTTTTGAAATAATCAATTTACATGTAATGGATAGTGTGATGTAATTTATAATTTACTGTGAGGAGTAGAAAAGTTATTATTTCGTTTTTAAATTAATTTAAAATCATTGATCGAGGTCTCCGATCAATGATAGCGGATCCAAAGAATTGCATATTTCACCTGTTAGACATCTTTATAAACAAATATTTTAACAAATGTGAAGGAAATATATCTTTCCTTCGCATTCCGGACAGGAAACTCTCTTTTACTTAACGCATGGCTGGGACTTACTTAACGCAAACCGGTTTTTAAAAACCAAACCCAAAACCGCAAAACCAGAAAACCACACCAAATCAATAAACCAAAACCATAAACACATTCTAAAAATGATCAAAACCGAAACCAAAACCATAACCACGTTTTGAAAATATCAAAACCAAAACCATAACCGAAACCAAATTTTAAAAATCAACAAAGCAAATCCGAACCCAAAACCAAATTTTAAACTAAACGAAACCAAAATCAAATCTAAAAATTTAGTCAAGTCAAGTCAAATAATATTGTTAAAAAAATAAGACAAAAATAAAATGCAACAACAAATACTCTGTGCTAAACACGGACGTGGTAAGTGGTAACTTACTTTTTTGTCAAAAATCAGTTATGAATCTAAGATGATATAAAATTAGTTGGTGGATATTTTTTTCATATAGTTAAAACATTTAATTTCTTTTTTCATTAAAAAATTACTTTATAAAGATGTCGTATCTTAATATTTGTCAATTATGTACTATAATAATTAGCCTATCTATCTATCCTAAGCTATTTCAGTCGCAACTTTGCTGTCTTACAGTTATTACTGTCTCTCAATAACTTTCCAACCCGAAATATAGGACAGTAAAAATGATTTAGTGATTATGTTTTTTAGTGAGAATTTTGTTGAAATTTCATTAATTTGGCTTTGGAAATTATTTTTGTTAGAAATAACATTTCGAATATAAATTTAAAGTTCATGTTTTACATTTATTTTAAATTCTTTTTAAGTATTAGCTCCGAAAAATGATTACTTTTAGAACTGTTTAGAGTCCGCAAAATTGTATTTTAGCGGCCTAGTACTTAAAGTCGTTATGATAACACTTTAGCGGATTCAAAATTTGTTTTCATTTTATATTATAATTATTTTCAAATTATAATCACAATTGCTTTGATATGTTTTGTTCAAAAATCAAATTTTTAGGTACACAAGAATACAAATTATGCAATAAATTAGAAAAAAAAATCCTAAGAGCTAATACAAAAAAACGTTGTATGCAACACGTAAGCTAAGCTATGAGTCTGCTAAAGCCATTTTTTAGCAGACTCATCTTCATATTACAGACTCTGCTAGCGCCTCGTCCGGAAACATTACGATTCGTCCGCAAAAACCATATTTTGCGTACTTGTTACATAAACTACTATTATTTGAATAGCAATGAATATAATGGTAAACAAACACGGTAGCAAGTTCGGCTTGTCGTATCTTGAAATGCTCTCGGCGCTACGCGAAAATGAAACACTTTCCCCTGGGTATGTAATGTATCATAAATTAACTCAACATTTTTTACTGAACATTTGCACTGTTTGTTGACAAATATTGTAATTTTTAATCAATTATCTGTTGAATACTCAAACAAATATTTCTTAGCTATAAACCAAAACCGAAACCAAAACCAAATTTTGACGTTTAGAAAAACCAAAACCGAAACCAAAACTGAAACATGTTGCATAGTAAAACCAAAACCGAAACAAAAACCAAGATTTATTATCTAGAAAAACCAAAACCGAAACCAAAACCATAATTGGCCGTTGAGAAAAACCAAAAACCAAACCATTAAAAATAATTTATGGTTTTGCAGCCCTGACTTAACCTCATGACACCTCAATTCTATTAGTATGAGCACAAGTTTCTTTATCCTTACAGTTTATTGAATGTTTCTTTATGTTAGATGGGTGAAAGTGCAGGTTATATCTATCTCATACTTACATACATAATGTAATTTAAAACGACAGGGATGAACGAAATAAAGTTTAAAGAAACCAAAAAAAGAAGAGAATGAATTTTGATGTGTAATAAACAGAGCTTAAAACTTAAAACGATGCTTATATCTCTAATTTGCTCTGTTATTTCAGAGCGAATAAGATAAGAAAAATAAAACTCCCAAAAACTGTCGCTCTTACCCCTAATTCGAAATAATAGTAATTTATTGTGTAAGTGTTTAATACTTTATTTTATTTTTCGAGCTAAAGTTCACAACGCCCGCGAGGCGAGGCACGAGCGAGGATTGCAAATTTGCTAGAGAATAAAATTCATTAAACACAAAGCCAATATAACGTTTTATCCTTTTGACAGAGTAACATGTATTAATTTAAATTGAATTATTTTAAAATTCATTGATAAAACAAGTAAAAAGAATAAAAACAACAAAATTTATTTTAGCTTTTGTTCCAAGCAATTAAATAAATTTTACCCAATATGGATCCTGTTAAATTTTTTGGTATTTTGAAAATTAAATAAACTTCAATGAAAAACACCAAAGTTGTAACTACTAATACTAATGAAAATTGAGAAACCATCAAACAATCGTAAAAAATGCTAATTTTTTCACAATGGAAATTTAATTCAATTTAATCATAGTTCAATATTCGAGGGAGAGACATGCGCAATAGTTTGAAGTTATTGTTTTTTATATAATCAGAGCGAAAATGTTTTTTTGATTTTTTATAAAATACAATCAAATTATTTGTAAAATAGCATAAAAAAATTATTATTTAAGAATTTAATACAATTAAATTGATTGTTTTATCCTAATCATCTATAAATATTGGTTTATTTTTGTTTTTTTTTTTAAATCATAATCTTAATAGAATAAAATAACCAGCTCTTAAGTTTGTTTTGTTGTGTGAATGCTGCGGAACACAATAAAACAATTTATTTGATTATAATGAACTCTGAAACAAATATTTTTGATTGTATTTTATAAATAATTTGATTGTATTTTATAAAAAAATCAACAAAAACATTTTCGCTCTGATCATATAAAACACGATAAATTCAAACTAATGCGCATGTCTCTCTCTTGAATGTTGAAAAAGGTAAAGGCTACTACGATGAAATTGAATTGAATTTCCATTGTGAAAAAAATTAGTTTTTTTATGATTTTTTGGTTTCATAATACTCATTAGTATAAAATTTGATGTTTTTCAATGTAGTTAATTTTCAAAATACCAAACAATTTAACAGGTATCGAAATTGAATAAAATTTATTTAATTTATTGGAATTAATGGTACAAAAATGAAACAAAAATATATATAGATGGTTTTATAAATGAATTAAAAAAATTTAATTTAAATTAATACATGAAGGGTACAAGGGAAAAACAACGTAAGTCCATTTTTTTCGAAATGGAGTTAGTGCTGCTATCTATTGAAGGAATACAAAACCTTTCAGTTAGTATATTCAATTTTGATGAATATCAAACCCAGCCCATATAAATCAATTGAAAAGAATTCGCTACATTTTTTTTATATCCCTTTTAGGTGAAAAACAACTTAACTCACCATTTTTTACCAACAAACGCCTCTGGTGGTCCCGGTCCAAAACACTTTTATGAACCATGTCTATTCATTGTTCAATCCGAATTCATAAATTTTCTTGCATTTTAAAGACTTCAAGCACAAAACTTCAATTTTCTCGAAATTTGATTTTATGGACTTACGTTGTTTTTCACCTGTACCCTTCACATGTTACTCAGTCGGAAGGATAAAACCAATCTTCTTTTTCAGCACATGGAATGAAAGAACATAATAAAATCGACACAAACGGAGTGAAATAAAAAAATAAAAAATTTACTGTTACGAGTAAGAACGATATTGAAAATATATAGTATAATTTGCTGCTTTTCCGTGAGTGAAAATTTGTTTACGTAAACTTAAAAGATTTTCATCTCACGTAGGAATTGTTATATTTTCTACGATAGTAAATATATAAACGATATTAATTATAAATTATTAAATTAGAAATCGACAACATAACATCCAAAAATCATATTCTATTTTTTCATGGTTGATTTGACTATTATATGAAAATACCATAGTAAAAACAATTTGTTATTTAAAACGATTTTACGCTAGTGGAAAAAAACATTTTCACAAGGGATTAAGCCCGCATGAAAATAGAATTTTAATTTCGCTATCGTGGAACAAAAATTTTAATTTGTGAAATAGTATTCACATTTGAGAAGTGAGAAAAGCGCTCAAATAAAATATAATTACAGCTGGTAATAAATATATAAAGAAATTCGCGGGTCACTAAACTTTGTATGCAGAAAACTAATGGTTCGCGGACCTCCGGTTGAAAAACGATGGTCTAGTTTACCCTACTGGTAAATAATCCTTTTTCTGTATTTGAGCCAACAAAATACGTTCGAAAGTTACACAAATATTTGTACCACTTTTTATACTAAATTAAAATTGATAGTTTATTGTACGAATAATAAGAAATGGGAACAAGGTCATTTCAAGTATTAAATCCGCTGTCTCATCTTATTTCTTAAAAACGTAAATTTTTAATTTAAAATTTCTTTGAAAGATAGCTAAGTATAGATATAAGTTAATTTATTTATTGAATACATTAAAACTAATTTGCATAACATTATCAACAATTCAATTTTTTTAAACGAAAAAAAAACTTTAGTTTAAATACACAAATTACCACTTAAAATTTTGCTTAAAATCAATTTTTATGTAACACATTTTATGTATTAATTCTCTGTACATGACTAATTCAATTTCTTCTTCTTTGTTTACCACATTACACCACTTGCAAAAAAATACAAGTAATAACTCTAAATTTAATCAAAGAAAATTTGTATTTTCTGATGTGACTTTCCGGAATTGTCTCATAATGATTTTGTAAGTTTCAATTTAAAAATGTTTGAATTTCTCTTTTGTGGAATCAATAAAACTTTTGTATTATGTGTATAGCAAAATAAAACATTTTACAAAGTTTAAAATATGATTGAGTTTGGTTATATCGATGACTTCTGTCATCTGTGTAAGACCTATAGAAGAAAAACGTGTTCTAGACCGAGTTGTGAAAGCTTGACCATTTTTTCCTGAAAGGCAAGTAGTGTTGACAAAATAAAAAATATAACTTATTTTAGAATTTTTTTAAAGTGCATAGCTTAAGGCTTAAGCAAAAGGGGCACCCCAACATGCATGAAAAATGAAAATTTTGCTAATCCGATGTAACTTTGAAATTAAATTGCTCAAGAATGGTTATACCGATTTCAAGAAACTTTTTTAGAATTTTAGTCGGACTGAAAATCTTTAAAATTAAATATCTCAAGAACACGAATTAACACCTCTTTGTCAATTTGGTTTATTTTAGAGAAAGGATAAAACTGTTTAAAAAAGTTAAAATTCAGTTGATCTATGATCCTAATGCCATCTTTGAAAAGTTTTTAATATTTTAATTTTAAAATTAATTACAAAAACGTTTAATTAATTTTTTTTCTAAAAGTTAACTAATCAGTAATCATCTATCAAACAAAAGAAAAATTTTCATTTTTCATGCATGTTGGGATGCCCCTATGCTTAAACTATTAAACTTTAAGAAACTTGTAAAATAAATGGAATTTTTTATTTTGTCCATACTACTTACTACATATGCCAAGTTCAGAAAAATCAAAAATTGTCAAGTTCAAATTTTTACTTTTTCACCTGTGTAGATCACATTTTTCATCCATATTACACATTATACTTCGTTTCTAAATGAAAAAAAAGTCAGGCAAGTGCGATATAATTCGCTCGCTGAAGGCTCCGTGTATATAATATTTAGAAAACAACAGTTTTTGTTAGCATAGTTTCACGTTGGGTTGCATCTTACCCAAAGCTGTTTCCATAAACAGAAAATGGCTAACAAAATTATGGCTAAAGAAAGCTTCAATAACCCCAGCTTATAAATTATTTATATTGGAAAATATATTATCAATATTTGTAGCTTCAACTGTTGTTGGCTCATGAATTTTTCTTTGTAAATTTTTTTTGTAGAAAATAGTTTGAGAGCCAGTTTTGAGGATTTTAGATTTAAACCAATATTAAAGTCACCTATCACAATAGTTTGAGGAAAAGGTGTCGTCAAATTATTGCCAATGAGTGGATTGTTAAAACAGTTGAGTGATTTGTCTACTGGACATTGGGGAGATCGGTATACCAACAGGATTTGAACTTCAGCTAGTTGAACATTCAGAATGACTGCAAGTGATGGTGGCTTCTATTTTTCTGCACTAGTGGTACTGTATCAGACCTAACGAAAAGAACAGATCCCCAACCTCGATTTACTTGACTGTAATAATTTTATAGTTCAATAGTTCAAAGTAGTTCAATAGTTCAACAATTTCAAAAATGTTTGTAATTAGTGACCAACCTCACAAAGAATATTTGCAACGCAACCATATTAAGTAATAATCTATCGAATAGCAAACATGTATGTTATAGCATAATTTTTAAACCTATCGGTTTTCGCCTGAAGTTGAGTTTTTTATTTTGTCCATACTACTTACTACATATGCCAAGTTCAGAAAAATCAAAAATTGTCAAGTTCAAATTTTTACTTTTTCACCTGTGTAGATCACATTTTTCATCCATATTACACATTATACTTCGTTTCTAAATGAAAAAAAAGTCAGGCAAGTGCGATATAATTCGCTCGCTGAAGGCTCCGTGTATATAATATTTAGAAAACAACAGTTTTTGTTAGCATAGTTTCACGTTGGGTTGCATCTTACCCAAAGCTGTTTCCATAAACAGAAAATGGCTAACAAAATTATGGCTAAAGAAAGCTTCAATAACCCCAGCTTATAAATTATTTATATTGGAAAATATATTATCAATATTTGTAGCTTCAACTGTTGTTGGCTCATGAATTTTTCTTTGTAAATTTTTTTTGTAGAAAATAGTTTGAGAGCCAGTTTTGAGGATTTTAGATTTAAACCAATATTAAAGTCACCTATCACAATAGTTTGAGGAAAAGGTGTCGTCAAATTATTGCCAATGAGTGGATTGTTAAAACAGTTGAGTGATTTGTCTACTGGACATTGGGGAGATCGGTATACCAACAGGATTTGAACTTCAGCTAGTTGAACATTCAGAATGACTGCAAGTGATGGTGGCTTCTATTTTTCTGCACTAGTGGTACTGTATCAGACCTAACGAAAAGAACAGATCCCCAACCTCGATTTACTTGACTGTAATAATTTTATAGTTCAATAGTTCAAAGTAGTTCAATAGTTCAACAATTTCAAAAATGTTTGTAATTAGTGACCAACCTCACAAAGAATATTTGCAACGCAACCATATTAAGTAATAATCTATCGAATAGCAAACATGTATGTTATAGCATAATTTTTAAACCTATCGGTTTTCGCCTGAAGTTGAGTTCATCTGACTTGTTAAACTTGTTTGATATAATCTGGATGGTCATATTGTTGGAGACATTTTTTCTCACGTGTAGACAATTAAAAAAAGTCTACATACCCCCACTTACATTTCCCCCCTATATGAATTCATTGCAACTAAAATGAATTTTTAAGGAGAAATGGTAAGGAATGTCAAAACAAATGTTTACGGTCCATTAAAAAATTAGGATTTTTTATAAATAAATCAAAAGATTATGTTCTAAAACTTTATAATATTCGGAAACTATAAATCTTTTCATTTATTGTTATAAAACTTTATTTATAAATGCCCACCGTAGACTAGGAGTTTGCTACACATATTTATTATTAAAAATAACACATCACTTACTAATGTTATTGTTTTTACTTTGTTTTTTTTAGTTTATAGTTAAATAACTTATATAACTTAAATATATATAATAAATATAACTATAATAAATATAACTTAAATGAAATAAAAATGAAACAAGTACGCACATAAAATTAAATATGTAAATATGTAATATGTCAAAATTGACAAACAATATTTTTTCAACTAGTGAAAGCAAGACAACATATGTTGCGCCTTTCTTCACATGAGAAAATTTAATGGAATAGTTCATCCACAATTTAAACTAATCAATCATGGACAAACGTCGTATCTCACGTTAAAATTCAACTAGAAATCTCACTAAGGAGAAACGCAACAAAATGACCATCCAGATCTTGTTTGTTCATTTTTATATTTCGTTTGACTCAATATTTTACTATAATACACATTTCATACAGCGTACTAAAATTTATCTTCTTCTACGATTATTTTACGTGAATAGTCCTTCACAAAAAAGCAATTTTAGAATTTTAATCAAATGAATCAAAAACGGTATTTTCGAAAACTACAAAAAAAAATTGTTTTGGGCTAGAAAAAAATTCACCTTGCATATGAAATGCATGAAATGCTTGCATATGCACCCCATTCGACAAGGTCAAAAATAATTTGTTTTCAAAATTTTCACTCTCAAAATAACCTTTGAAATGATGAGCCGACCGCTATAGTTTTCATTCAATCTTTACAACATTGCCCATAACCACGAATTTTTCCAAATTTTTTCTTGTCTAATGTTCGAAGTTAAGGGGGAGGGGGGACAGGAAAACAAACACTCGTTCTTGTAAATATCTAAATACCGTTCTTGTAAATATAGATAAAAACAAATATTTGAAATTTTTTTGTTATCAGCAAGCGTGGGAAAACACATTTAATAACTGTAGAAAATTTCAATTTGATAGCACTTACAGTTTGTGAGTTAATCGAATATGTATAAATTCGGAAGGACACCGAAGTCTCACCAATAGGGTACCGTTTTTACTTTTTTAAAGTACGGAACCCTAAAAACATTAACTTGAAATATGACAGTGTAATAACAGATTTAAACATAGCTGGCAGAAGCAAAAAAGCAAAACTTAAAATGAAATTACAAATAATACAGCTATTTTAACACTCCTCAATCACGTAACACACTTCCTTCACAATTAAACCCGACTCAAAGAGTTATATGAAGGCTCATTCCTCCGAGCAAGCAACGACATGACATTATCAAGAAATACTAAGATTGATACTAAGAAGTGCTGCTGTTGACTGAATATAGTTTATCCGACAACACTCCTAAAATATCACCTCTGCTATAGTGATATCTCACTGTTATTCTCAATGAGGTTAGTGACAATAAAATCACTTTCAATTATATAGAGCATGAAAGATTTGGTGCCAGAATTCAAAGAATTAACAGCAAACCTTTATCAAAAATTGACATAGTCGTAAATTTTACTTTGTCATTTTTCGCGTTTTTGTTTTCAACCTCGACATCAAATCGTGGTGTGGACATCAAAATTATAAAGGCATCAAAAGACAAACGACGACAACACAAATAAAAGGCTGGCAGAAACATTTGCCGCATCACAGAGCCTGTCTAAATTGTCAAAAGACTAACATTCACTCCTCGTACTGGCGAAAATAGAAATGTTCTTCTAGATCTTTATCTTACATCTTCCCCGGATATTAGAAGTGTCGATGTGTTGATTGCATATGTATGTCCTAGTGAATAAGTGCATTCAAAAATATCCAACTTATTGCTCTCATAATTTCGTATTACGAAATCTTTTCATAACACATGGAAAAATATATGAAAAAAAATATTAAATGTTAAACATATATACCTAATAGTGAATTTCACCTACGAAAATATTTATTGCACGCGAAGATCTAAAAGATGCGTTCATCGACGTTATTACAGACATTGAAACACGGCAGTCAGCTATGATGACATATTCAAAGCTACATTTACCGAAACAATAACTTGTGCGTTGACATGTGAGACAGCACAAGCAATTGTCAAACCATCAATCGAAGTATACGCCGTATAGAAATGGTGGAAGAGTATAGTTTCAGGTCACAGAGAAAATAAAGAGAATTCAACAAGAGATTCAGATACTGGGTATGTGATAAGCTTGGTCATATATCACGAGAATGCAGAGAAATCAGAGTAAACGAGAAAGTTCCACATCACCAATTAGACCGAGATCATCTGAGGACGAGGCTCAAGCGAGAGAGGAAGATTAAATAGTAGCGAAACAGTTAAATTAAAACGATTCAGATTTAAGGGGTGTCACTCAGGCGTATGCTGACTCCTACAATCGAATGCCCCGTAATATCCATCCCTATTTCAGGAATCATCACACTAGATACTGCATCAACGCACACAACTCTCCGTATAGATTTAAAGAAAGAAGAATTACAACCAGCAAAAAGATATCGAATACAAACAGCAACAGGAAAAGTGCAGCCATCAGGGGATTTTGGAGCTCCACTGAATGGTGTAGCCTCTGGTCATAGATGCAGCTTTTCCCTTTCGATGAAAACGTGTTACGAGTTTTTTATAACTCGGAGAAAAATTTCGACTCAACTTGTGTTCCCTGATGAGTTGTGATATAAATTATGAAGCTTAATTGTTCACCAGGATGTGACAAATAGTGTAAAGCGTTCAAGACAGTTTTTTGTAATGTTTCAGCGATGTATGTGCGATTTTTACCCGTTGATGTTGCGCATACTATTTCGAAACCTGGAAGTTTAAAAAGACGTTCTAGTTTCATTGATGAACTAGCGTGACATACGGAACCAGAAAGTAGATTCTGAAGTTTTAAATCTACTTTTTGTGCTAATATAATGCATCCGCGACCTTGTTGTCTTTACCTTGCGTATACTGGATAACGGTAGTAACTTTACTAATAAAATCTAAATGGCATTCACGCCATGGCATTTACGCCTTGGATAGCGTTCTGTTTTAGATTGTATCGCGCGTGTGAGAGGCTTGTGGTCGGTGTAAATTGTGAATTCGCAACCTTTGATAAAATGCCTAAAGCTTTTTATAGCTATAGGTAAATTCCGAATAGCTTTCGATGCGGGGTATTTAATTTCAGTGTCTCAAAGTTTCTTCGAAAAGAATTCTAATGGTTCTCAACAATCATTGTTACGTTGCATTGTTACACTACTCCGACGGCAATGTTCAATGCATCCGTAGTGATACTGTATTTAGAATGGCTACGTGGATGCACTATAACAACGTGATCTTTCCCAATTCCCAATTGCTTAAAGCTTGGCGAATTCCGTAATGGTATTAATTCGTTTTTGAGAAGACAAAATAACATTAGGAGTTATCGTGTGAATGAGGAAGTCGAGAGTGTTTACGTTAAAAACGTATTCGAACTCTTTATGTGAACGCCAAACTCGCTAAGTTTCTGGAAGAGTTGTTCCATATGAAGTTTGTGTTGTTCCTCATTTTTCAGTGCCACTAATATATCGTCGATGTAAACAAATACGAAGCATAAATCTCGAACGATTTCGTTGATGAAATGCTGAAACGTTTGTGCACCATTGCGTAAACAAATGGCATTCGAGTGAATTCGGAAAGGCCAGATGGAGTTGTGATAGTCGTTTTGTGAATATCTTCATTCACAACAGGAATGACACGATAAGAAAAAAATTTAGCAACCATACAAGTTCATCGGAAAATTTGGTATGTGTGGTATCGGATAGCGATCAGGAATCGTGACCGTGTTTAACCTGCGATAATCTCCACACGGTCTCCAGTCGAATCTTTCTTTCTTATTATGTATAGCGGGCAAAATATAGAAGGAGAAGAAGCACGAAAAATTCCTAATTCAACCATGTGTTGAAATTCTGTGAACGCATCTTCTTGACGAATTGGATCTAATCTGCGTGGTTCGTGACACAGGCAAGTACCCGGTGGTAACAATATGATGGACCACGTTATGTTTACTCGGTAAATTGTAGTTCGGTTCTGCTGTTAGGAAAGGAAACTTTTTTAATAGCAAACCGTAATCGTTGTCGTTCGTTTAGTGAATGGGTGTGGTTGTATCTACATTACCCATTGTGACATTGATTGACAGCTGAGTAGCCGAATAAATCAGACGTTTTCGTTTTAGATCGGTTTTAAAGGCCAAATTCACTGAGAAAATCAGCGCCATTGATCGTACGATTCATTTACGCTAATATGAAAGCGTGTGTGAATTATCGTTTAAGTCTGATGTCTATACATGTAGGAGTTTTGTTCCGTCGGTATTAAATATTGTACCGTTGGCAGCTGATAAGACCAGATCGTTTGATTTACAACTATTTGATATCGATGTACAAAGTTTAACTGGGAGCACCGAATGGTCTGCTCCCGTGTCAACTAGAAAAGTAAAATGATTGTATTTGTCTTGGATAAAAAATCGGCAGGTTCTAATAGTCTCATTGTTTACCGTATGGACCTATGGCTTTACTAGTTGTTTTTGCGTCTACAATTTTATAAATTTCTTTTCTAATTTACTACAGCTTTCTTTAATGAACTGATTTTAATAAAACTTTAGCAAAATACGGAGATTTATATGAGAAGTAACTGATGAACTTTTGACGATGAACTTTTGTAAAGTTAGATCTACTCGAAATCTATTACAAAAGTTAGCCATTAATTGAAGTATTTGAACAGCACATTTTGTTGCCAGAGCTGTGGTGAAGACAGTCTATACATCAGCGTCGCCAATATTTGTTTTATATAAATTGGTACTACACAGTTGAAAAAGTTACTGCAATTTTTAATACAAGCTTTGCAATATGGGTTATGTATAGCAAGTTATTATTAAATTGCAAAGCAAATGTTACATTAAAACTAATTCTAATGCAAAACTACAAATTTTAGTAAAACTCTACCATCATAATTTATTTTTTATAGTAATGGTAGAAGTTTGAAAACAACTGGCTACGCTTGAAGTTTGAATACAACTTGCTAATGCAAAGAGCATTAAATTTATTTTTAAAGCAAGCTTTGCATTGTTTTATAATGGAGACGTCCGTAGGACCTATATGTGTAGCAATTTGCATTACATATTCAGCTTATTTTTAACTATGTATATACAAGCATAAAAATTGCTAATTTTTGTGCATTAGGTATGAGAATATTGTATTTTCTGTCCACATAAGTCATTGGTAAAAGGCCTGTCCTGTCCAAAATGTATTATATTATTTTAATTTATTACATGGCGTTTGGGAATTATTCTCTAGTCATATGATCGAATTTCTATTCCTTCTGCAACCAAATTCTGTAATTGTAAAGCAATGAAGTGATAATTTTTTTACGGAAAAAAATGAAGATATTTTTAGCACTTTACCGCTTTACAATTAAAAAATTTAGCTGCTGTTCTGTTTGGAGAATAAAGAACGAAAACACCGATTTTATTCGCCTACATATTAAAGTGTTACTTTATTACTGTGATTTTGGGCCTTAAAGTGTTGCTTTTTAACCATATATTTTGTTGTCATAGTTACGTCCAAAAAAGCAAAAACAGTTGTATTTGTTTAAATTTTATAAAAAACAGAAATTTGAATCAAAGCATCCTTTCAATTCAAAATTTCATAATTCAATTAAAATATTTGTTATTATTTGTTCTCATAGTTATACATAAAATTATTTTGAAAAAAAATAACAGATATTTTGTCTTAGGTTACTTGTTCAAAATATTTTTATTTAAAAATTTATGCAAATTTATAATTTTGATTTAGAATAAACATTTTGTTTAAATATTTAAACAAATATTTAAAAAAATAGTATATGACGCACAGACGTAAGCTATTTTGGACTTAATGTGGGTGCAAAACTCGCCTCGCCTAGCGCCTCGATTTGCAAACGCCACATACGTCCAAAATCTTTAGCCTTACTTCCATGCATCATAATGTACTTTTTTGTAACACTATGAACAAATAATATTCAATTTTGTTCTAAAATAAAATAACCAAAAAATATATATGTTACACAGAGACCGAAAATAGTACATTATGATACAAGGACGTAAAATTAAAGATTTTGTACATATGTGGAGTTTGCAAATCGAGGTGCTAACCTTTTTTTGGAAAAACCAAAATACGGTAAGAAGCAAAAAGCAAATTTTTTAAAAATTTGCTGGCACAAAACTAACATTGGGTTTACAGTAATGCAGCTAATAGCATAATCCTTGATTCTCAATGATGATTCCTCCATTTTTCATATATGTCCAGGTATCCACCAAATTTTTTTGTCTACGTTAATTTCGACTTTTTTATGATATTTTTTGATTTTATGCGGTTATATTAGTCATCATATCTTGTTTTTTGCGATTTTTTATGTGTTTTTCTGATGAACGTATCTACCGCATAGAAAGAAAATTAAATGTATATATGAGTGCTCGATTCTTCGAGAAAGCCATAGTGTAGCATCATCAAGGCAACTAAGTTGCAGGATGCTACTGCTAACTGAGTAGAGTTCATCCTCTAGCACCCACAAGATATCGCCTTGGCTATAATTGACATCTCATTTAGTGATTGCAAATTACCCGATTTCAAATTACCCGGTTACTCGATTAGTATTTTCCAAATTACCCGGATTACCCGGATAACCCGGGTAGTTATAAAAAAATTAAAAGATGAAAAACAATAAAAAAAACTTAACAGTAGTAAACTAAAAATTGATCATTTTTTAATTGTAAAATAATATTTCAAACATATTAAAGCATTTAGGGTAGCTGTACTCATCCGATTTGTATTTTTTTTTATATTCCTGCAATAGAAAAACCCGCTCCGATAAAGTGGATGTTGGCTTCACGGTCAATAACGATTGATTTAAATTTTCCAACATTTTTTTCGCTTTCCTTTATTTACATACAACATTTTCAGCTCTTTATCAACTGTAGTACCACTGTTATCTATAGTAGATCTTGTGTAGACAGCAATACATTTTTGTAGTTGTAAATTTTCAATATTATAATTAGCCGCAGCATTATCCGATTTGATTTTTCATTGCTGACGTATTTCCCCATTTAGTTGAAATTATTCGTGCGCATCCAACTACGTGGCACCGAGATTTATCTGATGACATTTTCTTGAACTGGTCCCAAACTTTCGATGACACTTATTTTAATTATTAGCTTAAATCTTAAATAAAAACTTATGATAATATATTTACCGTTTCTATTTTAAACTAAATATAAACAAATAACCAATGAAAACCTTAATTTTGTATGACTTAATTTTAATTTTAATAAGAACTAAAATTCCATAAATTTTGTTATGTGTTCCTCGTCGTTTTTCTGTTGTTTTCGTAATCCAAACAATAATAATTAACTAGAGGGTAGTTTAATGTTTACGGATGTGGTTGGTTAACTGTTTATGGTTTAATGTTTATGGACATATTGCAATTTGTATGGTTAGAATAGAATCATTTTTCAACAACTAGCATAAAGAATAATTCAAATTTGCAAAAAGAGAATGAACTGAATTTTATTTTGTAAATTTTATTGAGGAAAACTGGACCTTTAGATGTTCGGGTACTCGACCAAAATATCCGGATATTAAATACCCGAAAAATCTTCCTAAATACCCGGGTATCCGGGTACCCGGATACCAAGATTGCAAACACTAATCTCATTGCTATCGCCATTGGTATGTGATAACACGGTCAGGTTAACTCGTTTTCCAATAGCGGGGGTTGAGTATATGCGAGGTTGTTCTCAATCGTATATAACAAATTTAAAAAACAATAAAAATTGGATATTAATTTTGTTGTGTTTTCTCACTAGTGAGATTTTAAGATTGTTTGTATAAGTGAATATATATATTTTATATATATTCAATATGTTTTTGTATTCAATATATTCAATATGTTTTTGTCTGCTTTCGCTTATGTTAAAAATATTGTTTGTTCAGTTTGACAAATAAAAGAAAAATATTAGTTTGGGTATGTAGACTTTTTTTAATTCTCTCTAATACTAAGTTTATACCGTCGATAGTTTAATAGAATAGTTTTTTGCTATTAAACTATCGACACATTGGGTGTTCATAGTTCATACCACATAATAGTATTATTCTATTATGTGGTATAAATGCTCGGCATAATATTGACAGATAGAATACGGCTACCGTATTTTAAATTTGAATATCAAATATTATCAATCGAAAACTATTTCATCAAAAAATTAGAATGCTAATACAACGGCGAAATCGATAGCGTATCTGCCTAAGAATTCGAACCATGCACTGAGGAAGAATGTTCGAATTCATCCGAAACACGAAAAATGAGAAGTGGAGTTTTTTTCTGAGAAACTTCCAACCATACCTTTAAATTGAAAAAAGTCCAATTACTTCTTTACTTACTTGAGTTTAATTGATCTCAAAAATCCCCAATTAGAATACTAATATTAATTTAAAATTAAAACTAAATTTTGAGTGATTTTGATGTTGCACATTTTTTACAATCGAATGAATTTTTCTTTTAGATTTTACGTTTTGACGGTTACATTTTTTTCGTTAAACTATTATACATACTATCGATCAAAAGTAAAATATCAAATAGCTACCTGTCATAGTAAAAAAGTATTATTCTATCCGTTTCCATCGTAATAGTTTAATTTTAATAGCTATTTCCTATTATTCTACCAAGGTGTAAACATAGTTCAAGTGAGCAAATTAAGAAAAAAATAAGGGAGATAACCATCAAAGATAACAAGAGATAACAAAATGACCATCCAGTTCCCTCCATGCTTTTTTATATTTTGCAACCATTTCAAATTCTTAACGGAACCAGATTACTTGAAACTTTCTTACAGTTAAACAATACAATACAATTAGCTCATATTCGTAATAACAATAAAACACATATTCAAAACAACAAACATATTATGTATGTACAAATTATTTTTAACATCAACAAAAAACCCGTTTCTAGTTTCCATTTCTTTGAAAGAAAAAGTGAAATTACTTTCATAATAATGACGTAGATCATTTTTGTTATGCTTATAGAAGAGAATGGAGTTGATTGGAACACTACATATTTTTATTTGATTAATTATATTAGTTGTGTAATCTCACTGTTAAATAAAATTAATGCATTGTGTAATTACCTAGTTATCTTTTTTTAGTGATATGTCATATTTGTTGTTAGAAAACTTTATCGGTCTGTCATTTTAGTAATTTATTGATTAACATTAAAAAGTTGATCTTGAAATACTTATGCTTTTTTTAAATTTTTTGTTGAAGTTCAAGGTCGTTTATTTTTGTATTAGCTGCAGCATGTATTTAACATAATTTTTTGTGTTAGTAAGAATATTGTCTTTTACAGTTTACTCTTAAATTGATTTATTAAGACTTATACTAAGTTTATACCACTGATAGTTTAATAATAATAGTTTTTTGCTATTTAACTATCGATACATTAGGTGTTTATACCACAAAATAGTATTATTCTATCATGTGGTTGGTATAAACGCTCAGAATAATATTGACAGATAGAATACGGCTACCGTATTTCAAATTTGAATCTAAAATCTTATCAACCGAAAAGTATTTCAACAAAAAATTATAATACTCATATTATATTTAAAATTAAAACTAAATTTTGAGTGATTTCGATGTTGCACATTTTTTACAATCACATGAAATTGTGTTTTACATTTTACGTTTTGACGGTTACAATTTTTTTGAATATATGTACTATCGATCAAAAGCAAAATATCAAATAACTATCTGTCATATTAAAAAAGTATTATTCTATCCGTTTACACCATAATAGATTAATAGCTATTTGCTATTATTCTATTCTACTACCATGGTGTAAACTTAGTGTTACTTAAAACTTGATGTTGTAATTTCGAATTTGTAAACCATTATGCCCTACTGGTCGGGTCATTAAACTTATTCTTAATGGTAACTTAGCCTAAAGTAGAAATGTAAACTGCACTTCAGTCTTCCCCCGAATATAAGAACTGTGGTGGTATGATTGAATAAAAATCCGACTCGGAAATATTATAACTATTCGGAAATTTAAAATGCATATGATGATGAAAAGTATTTTTCGAACAATCTGTCGGAAAAATTTTCGAATCTATTTTGCTTGTCGGAAATTTATATTTGACGTTTTGTTGTAAATTATATTAAGTTATAGGATATGTTTTTTTTATATATCATTTTTACATTTGTTTAATAAACATTTTACAACGGAAAAGCTATCCATAATCATAAAAAACCCAAACTCGCCATTTAAACTATATATTCTATCAATATCAACACAAAACAAATGATAAATACGAATATTAAAAGGTTTTGACATTTTTAAATTCTGCACTAAATGGGTGCGTTTATATGAGAATCGAAAATATTACGAAACATTTCAATCATACGTCGGAAAAATTTTGACGTAGTATTTCCGATTCGTATAAAAATTTCCGATCAAATTCAATCATACCATACCTGGTTCCTAAATTTGAATGAGAAGTTATTTTGAAAATAATAACATACAAAGCAAACATAGTATTTCAATTATTATCTCAATTACTATTATTTATTTACTATTTGATTTTGAAATTGAAAATCTATAGAAAAAATTATTATGCTTTGAAATTTGCTTTATGCTAAAATTTTAATACCTTCCAGGGTTGCCACATTTTAAAAGTTTCAAAGTAGGACACACTGCCCCTAGGGTATCAAAACTAAAAAACTCGTTGGATTTGTGCCACTTCATTTTTCAGTTAAAAAAATGAAAATTTTTTTTTAAAAACAATTAGGTTTCTATTTGGTGTATGTATGAATGTATGTGCCTTATTTCTGTAATACTAATTTACTTATTTATAATGATGGCATACAAATTCGCATTGATGTTATCGGCCTCCAATTCAGTAACACTCGAAAAACTTAAATTTAAAATGATGAAGTTTCAATTTAGAAATTAATCTGAACATGAAAATTAAAATATGGTTCGAAATCGCCGCTGTGACTAAGTTGTGTAAGACATACGGAATTTGAACGGCTGTCTCTGATGAGTGTGAGTTCGAATCCTGACACGAAACACAAAAAAAAATTTCTAACGGAGTTTTAGAGAAAATGACAAATTATTTCGAATTGCAAAATTCAAGTAATTTCCAATATGTACTTAGGCTGTATTCGAAACCAAAACTTATTTGAAACTTATTTGTGGAGACTTACTTACTCAAATAAGTAACCTAAGAAGGTGACTTATTTTCTATCTCTTTCTTACATAAAAATTTAATTTGATTTGTAATGTTTATATTTTATAAACGATAAAACGATTTTATAAAACGTATAAGTAAGTCTCCAAAAATAAGTTTCAAATAAGTTTTGGTTTCGAATACAGCCTAAAGCTTAATTGCCCGCAAAAACCCCTACAACTTAAATATAAAGTTTTTAAGAAATCAGAAATACAGCTAAACATATCATCTGCTGATTCATTGGAACTATCATAAAAATCAATAAGCTTAAGTTGTAAGCCAGTTACTCATAAACAATACTGTTTTATATATTTACATTATCCTTTAAAATCGAAATAGCTTTCTGTGTAAGATATTGTATTACAGTTTGCTTAAAGTAGGACATTTTTATAGCAAAGTAGGACAGAGGACATTCTTGCTCCAAAGTAGGACTGTCCTACCGAAAGTAGGACACGTGGCAATCCTACCTTCATCTGTCATAAATTGATTTGTTGTGACAAATTTTGGGGGTTCTACAATTATTGTACAGCAAAATTTTTAAGTCAGCAAACAATAAATTTTAGCCTTTAAACTTGTTTGCTTAGAAATAATTGTATACAATTATTCGTACATAATAAAAAATTTCTTAATAAACTTAAAATTTTGGCGTTACAACAATTATATCTTGAGTATTAATTTTTTTAACTTTTATGAATTTTCTTTGAATATAAGAATCAGTTCTTATAAACGAATAAACGTTAAGTGACGTTAACTTACCCCTACTATTCGTTTTGTTTTACTTAAGTCTCGTCTCCATTAACCGCGCCGAACGTTTGCTAACGTTTGCAATCATAAATTTGTTTAGAGTCGAACCAAAATTTGATCACTAATAAACGCTAACATTTGTTATGTCGCGTTCTTTGGATTGATCGAAGAAAGATTGATTCATTTGCTTGCCAAAGAACAGCATCAAATAAATAATCTACTTTTGTAAATGTAGTGGTAAATTGATTTTGACTTTACATTTAAAAATAACAAATTTTTCGTTTTATCATTTTATTTTTAATATCTTTTTTGGTAATTAGTAATTTAAATAATAATAAATTACTTTTAAACAAAATAGTAATAAAAATAAAAATAATTAAATGACTGTTTTTTTTTGTTTACATAAATTTGACAAGCAAAAATAATATTTCAATGTATTTGTAATTGATTTGAAATAATATACCAAATAATCTAGAATTTTAAAACTTATGTCGCGTTCTTTGGCTTGATCGAAAAAAGATTGATTTATTTACTTGCCAAAGAACAGCATAAAATAAATCAATCTACTTTTGTAAATCTAGTAGTAAATTGTTTTGACTTTTTGTTCTGTCAGTTAATATGATATGTGTGGTTATGTTTACATTTGAAAATGATAGATTTTACGTTTTATCATTTTATTTGTAATAACTTTATTATCAATGTTGGAATTCTTTATTTAATGAAATTAAGGCCCGCCATACACTTGAGCTAAGCTATGTGAACTATGCGAACTATGTTTTTTGTATATAACGTAATCAAATGGATGACTATACACTTGAGCTAAGCTTATAGCTTAGCTCAAGTGCATAGCCATCCATTTGATTACGTTATATACAAAAAACATAGTTCGCATAGCTTTGCTCAAGTGTATAGCGGGGCTTATACACTGTACATTTCTATTACAATATCTGTTTTACTACACTGCTATATATTTTGTATACTAATGCGACATTATTCATAATAGTGGCTGACATACAAACTAAAATTATAAAATTATTACAACAATTTGGCCATCCTAAATTGTAGACGTCCTCGTCATACCATATTATATAATTTAATTAATATAATGCATAGTTAAATACTAACTTAGAAAGTAAAAATTAAATATACTAAAATATTATGGTTTGTGTTTCATTAAATTCACATTCCGCTTTCTATTAACATTTCGTTACTTATTCTATATTAATTTGTTTAGTTATTCAAATTATTTATTTATATATGTTAGACCCATTTGAATCAACGGAAAAACAATTAGGATGATTTAGTTTTTTAATCTACCTATGAATTTCAGTCTGTCTATTGCAACAATTCCTTTATAAAACTTTCCTGATTGTCTCCTTCCTTCGATATCTTCTATAAGATATCTGTCGTTCCCTATACATTTTACCACTTTGTACGGTCCTCTATATTTTGTTACTAATTTTCTACTATCACCCGCAGCTGGAGCTTCGTTTCTAGTCATTACTATATCTCCTGGTTTAAGTTCAAGAGCTTTCCTCCTGTTTTTGTCGTATTCTTGCTTTTGGGCAGCTCTATTTTCTTCTAACAGTTGCGCTACATCCATAACTTCTTCTACATTACCATTCCTATAATATTCATTTAGATCCGCTATTTCTCTAGCTAAAGGATTATCCTTAAATGAATTAAAATTATATCTAAAGATTAATTCTGCGGTTTCTTTTTCGTTACTCTATGCACTGAATTATTCATGCCTAATTGTACGTCCATCAACTTGTCGTCCCAATTGTTACATTCAATACCGTCACTTACCTAAACTTCTGGTAATGATTTTGTTAACAACTTCGACTAATCCATTTGCTCTTGGACAACCGCTAGCAATCTTTACGTGAATTATGTTGTGTTCTTCACAAAAACTTTCGAAAATGCATGAAGTGAAAGCCTCTATCAGTAATAAACTTTTCTGGTTTATCGTAATTTCCTAAAAAGGTTTTGAAGAACTCCAAAGAACTTTCGGCACTCACGTCTTTTAACGCTCCTAATATTACATATTTACTATACCCATCGACTAATGTGGCTACATATTTATTATTATTTTTGGTAATCACATATGGACCTACGTAATGAACAACTTTAAATGGTTCAGTACCCTTTTCTAGTGGATACAAATAGTTGGTGGTTTACCTACAGTTTTCTTATAGTAAATGCAGTTAATACATCGATTTACATATTTGGTCACGAAAACTTTCATTTTTGGGAAGTAATAAGTAGTTTTTAGTTTTTTTATTGTCTTATCTATACGAAAATGTATAACGCTTTCGTGTGCATCTGTAACTACATCATATTTGAAATCATATGGTACGTAAAATCGCCATTTATTTTTAGTATACTTGTATACTCTTGAATTGACCAACGTAAATTTTTGGAAAGTATTAGAATATCCCTGTTCTAATAGGTCTCTGATCTTCATGATTTCGCTATCCGTTTTTTGCAATGCTGCAATCCAATCTGTATTCACCTTGATTCCTAGAATGAGGTTTCTATCTAGATTAATTTCTTCTGAATCCGTAACAGGGTATCGACTTAAAGCATCGGCCACTAAGTTCGATGAACCTTTTACATTTTCTACTGTAAAATCAAATTCAGATAATCTAACGAATTATCTTCCGATTCTAGAATTATTGTCTCGCTTTTTAGCCAGCATTTTAATGCTGTTGCAGTCGGGTTTGACAATAAACGAAGTACCTAGTACTTAGTAGCTTTATTATGTTCTTCGGTGCATATAAATATCTTATTTTTTGTAATAAGTCTGTTAATGGTCTAACAATAATTGCGTAGTCTTTTATAAATCTTTTAAAATAGCTAGATAGCCCTATGAAACTTCTTAAATCTCTCAAATTTTCCGGTCGTGGAAATTGTTCTACAGCAAAACTTTCCTTAATCCCGGTTTACTACCGTCTATAGATATTTGAAACACTAAGTAGTCTATATTATTTAAAAAGAACCTACATTTAGATAAATTTAGAGTGAGACCTGCATCTCGAATTATATCAAATATTATTTTTAGATTGCACAATTTTTCTTCTATATTTTTACTTGGGATAATAATGTCATCCAAGTAAGTCATAGCGATTGAATATCTAAAATTGCCTAAGATTGTATTTATAAGCCGTTGGAACACGGCTGACCTATTACAGAGGCCAACTGGCATTCTTTTGAATTGATACTGACCATCCGGAGTTACAAAAGCTGTTTTTTCTCGTGACTCTTTGTTTACCGGAACCTGGTAGTATCCACTAGCCAAATCTAAACTAGTAAAATATATGTTAACTCTAAGTCTATCTAATTGATCGTCTATCAACGGTAGAGGGAAATGATCTTTAATAGTTTTCTTATTTAACGCTCTATAGTCGACCCACATTCTTATATCACCTGTTTTCTTTTTTTCTAAAATAATTGGACTTGCATACGGTGAACAAGAGTCTTCTACAATATTTGCATCCTTTAAATCTTTTATGTATCCATCCCTTAACGTAATTTTTCTCTGATTGTGATAACCTATAAGGTCTATAGTAAACTGGAGTATCGTAACTAACTCGAATTTTCATTTCAATTTTGTCTGTTTTACCTATTTCTGTAATATCCCCAGCAATTAAATCATCATAATCGTGCAATAGTTTAGTTAATTCAAATAAATCATTACCTGTTAATTCAGTTATTATTCCTTCAATCAGCTCTTCTTTTGGCCTTGTATCTGAAGAGATATTAAATGCATAAT
Organism: Diogma glabrata; assembly: GCA_963693315.1. Taxonomy (NCBI): domain Eukaryota; kingdom Metazoa; phylum Arthropoda; class Insecta; order Diptera; family Cylindrotomidae; genus Diogma; species Diogma glabrata. The sequence continues at coordinate 143,965,028 of OY856188.1, read as the reverse complement.
TATCTTCGTTGCAAGTAATCCTTGTTGAATTGCAAGCTTCTGCCCTGGTTACCTTGTCAGATTTGTTGAAGATTAGATCGTTGTCTGCTAGATTAATTATCGGCACCATTGTTTCACCATCGCTGTTGGTTTTGAGAATACATCTAGGTATCAATTCACCCATTTTCCTAATTCCTCCTTCTATATATAGTTCCTTATCTTTTTCACTAGTTGATACACTTGTATGCCTAATGTAATTCGTTGGCATTATTGTGTTTTCCTTGACTACGAGTGTTGTTTTGGAATTAACTTCTGGTTGCATGACATCATCTGCGTACGAAATATCTAATTCCGATGCATCACTTATAATTCTGACTTTGTCATTTTCTGTAAATTGATGCCCAACGATGATTGGAATTTGTTGAACATCATCTTCTACCACTTGTAACTCGACTTCGACTTCTACTCCCGAGATGTTTAAACAATTTTTGCCGCTATCTATTGGCTTTACTCTGCCTGAACCATATCCTACAACAGAGGGCATTTCTTTCTCGTTAAAATTAATTCCTGTTGCAATTGCTTCTGATTTATGAATTAGAGTTACGCTGGATCCCATATCGACATAACCTTTTATCGATTTACAATTGATGACACAGTCTTTTATAAATTTTGAATGTGAATCTTTGCTAATGTGATTTACGTTAGTTTTAAATTCTCCTACTGGTTGTTTGTTGTCCCGATATTTTTCTTTGCAAAATTTGGCTAAGTGTCCTTCCTGCTAACATATAAAACACCTAACTTTTGACTTGAGTTTCGGCTCCACTTTACACACAGATGAACTATGCCCCAGCTGATGACATTTTCCACACACTTCTTTTGTAAATTTCTTTTCGTATTTTATTTCTGTTCTCCTGTCAATATAATCGCTTCCCTTTTTTAAATCCCTTCCCTTTTTTAAATAGGAGGTCGCTACTTCTATTGTACTTTGATAATGGTCCTAAAACATCTCTATATCTGTCATTTTTCAGGCCATTCACAATCCATTCTATTTTTTCTGATTCTTCCATTTCTGCTTCGTTGCATAACGCCAATTTTTCGAAAAAATATTCGACAATATTTTGATTGACAGTTCTGATGTAATTTAGAGCTTCCAACTTTTTTTGTACTATGGAGTTATCTGTTGGAAACGTTTCTATCAACAGAACTTTCCATTCATCCCATGTGTAATTTCTTCTATCCAGGGAGTCTCTCCACCTCCTTGCTACTCCTGACAACGTTGCTCAACAATGGTACACTACGCGTTCGTAGTGTACCATTGTTACATCATCCCAATTGTATAATACACCATAATCTTCTAAACTTTCAATCCAGCGTTGTATACTTGTATTATTGACTGGATCGACTAGGAAGATTATCTGTCATATTGGCGAAATTGTACCTCCTGTCGTATTTCAGCTCTACAGAACCGTCTTCAGCTTTCTCCAAACTTTTCATTCTCATATTTAATTATCTGCTTAGTAGAAATAATCACCTGTTAATCCGCTACAACGAAATTAACTGATTTTCGTTCTAAACAGCAAGGCCACTTGAATACGTAAACCTCGTGTTCAATATTTTTTTGAAATTTTGAAATCGAATTATTTTTCCAAAAATAATTCGACTACGTATTATTAAAATACTTCAACTCTTTTTCCACGGCAGAGTTTCGAACCGGAACCAAACCGTAAACCGAAAACCGTTATTAACCGAAATTTATGGCTGAACCGGAACGTAACCAAAACCGTAATTTTTATATGTAATGACCCGTAACCGGAACGAAAAAATCATTTTATTTACGGTTCATGTGAAACGGGCAGTGAAAGAACAAAAAAAATATTCTAACAAAAAGCTGCTCATATATTATGAGTAAAAGATTTTCATTTCGCATGTAAAATTAGCTATAGGTACTACATTTTTGGTTTATAATCTAGTCCAACATTTATTACATTTTTTTAAAATACCATGAAACCATGCAGCAAATTTTGAGAGGCATATTGAACGGCTTCATAAAAAAGAATTTAAAATTTTAAAATGTCTTAAAATATCAGCAAAAGCTTCATGTAAACGAAATCTGCCATCAAAGTTAAGCTCAAGTAGTGTAATGTCGCTTACTCCAACGTTATTAGACATGAAATTTAAACCTCAAAATATTACGCTCACTATGTCTGAAAAACTTTCTTACTGAAGCCTGTATCGAACTGGTTACAAAAAATGGTTGCTCGTTTAATTTTTTAGAATGTTCTAGATTCAACAATTACTGAAGTTGTTTCTTTTGAATTTTTGCATAAGAATACTGAAAATCCTTGATTTTGACATCGGAACTGAACCGGAACCGAACCGAAAACCGGAACGAAAAAATAAACTAAGGAACAAAATCGAAAACCGGAACGAAATAATTGTCGGAACGAAACCGTATACCTGTTTTCCAGCTTTCGACGATTAATTTTATTTTTTGATTAAATGTATAAATTTGGATTTTTATATCCCACTTCTGATATTGTTGGAATTCTTTATTTAATGACATTTATACACTGTACATTTCTATTACAATATCTGTTTTACTACACTGTTTTACTACATTTTGTATACTAATGCGACATTATTCATAATAGTGGCCGACATACAAACTAAAATTATAAAATTATTACAACATTAATTAGTAATTTAAGTAATAATAAAATATTTTTAAACAAAACAATAATAATAATTAAAATGGCTGGTTTTTTTTGTTTACATAAATTTGACAAATAAAAATAATATTTCAATGCATTTGTAAAATCTACCGAAAAATCTAGATTTTTGAAACTTGATCTAGATAAAAAAAAATCAATCTTTTTTTTGCCAAAGAACACTTTTGAGCAAATCTTTTTGATCTGACAGCTAATTTTTTTGATCTAAGATCAATTTTTTTTGCCAAAGAACGCGACATTAGTTTACGGAATGATATGGAAAACAAAATGGTTTTGCTTGTTTGTGCTCGTTCGGTGGAGACAGGTTTTTGTTTATTTACGAACTAGAGCTGTCATGTATATTCTTTTATTGCTAATTTAATTTGATTCTGTTTTTAAAGTGAAAATTTAGAGTAAAACAAGAAATAGTTTTTGTTAAAATATTATAAAATGGGGTAATTGTTTTTAATAATGGATTTTATTAATTTTTTGGCAAATCACAGTTGTCAAAGTTTTTATTATGAAATTTTCAGAACTCCAACAAATGTTAGCAAACATATGTTTTTAGATGATATTTGTTGGTGGAGACAGATTGTTAGTAAACATTAGCAAACGTTTGTTGTTTGTGTTCGTGCAGTGGAGACTAGCCGTTAAAGATTAAGTTTATTCTAGTTTATTAATAGCATTTTCGATTGAGAACCAGTTCATAACTACATAGTTCTTTTTTTCAATACAAAAAAATTATTTCCCCCCCAAATCATGTTCGATTGAAGCAAAATAAAAAAACTAGTTCTGAACTAGTTGTGCATTTTTTCCCCTTTTGAAGAACTAGTTTTATTTTCAGTTATTTTTGAGTTTTACTCATACTATGACAAAAAGTATACACTCTACAAACGTTAAATGAAAATGTTATAACTATACCGCAGCATGATATTAATAATTTTATTTTATTTTTAGTTATTTAACAATATATATATTGTGAAATTAGTTTTTTTTTCACAAAATGTATTGTTTTTTCATTGCTTTTCAAACAAACCAAAATAAAAGAATTAATAAAATAACCAATTCATTTACTCATACAGTAACACTGAATGTTTGCATGTTCGATTGAAAAAAGAACTCGTTAAAAACTAGTTATTAACTATAGTTCTTCAATCGAAAACGACATAAGGTTATTTTACGTTTATAAAGTGAATGATTTTTTGGGGTTTATTATAAAAAACTACGAAAACCTTAAATAATAATAAAATAATAAACGCCTTATTCTTGTTAAATTGAGTTTTATTTGACTAAATACGTATTTCGAAAGCTATGCTTTCATCGACAGTAGTATCTAAAAAACTTAATCTTAAAGTAAAAACAACACGATTATATATAGTACAAATTTAACTAATTAACCCTAAGGAAACACTTTAATAAACTTATGGAAAAACCTAATTCAAATTTAAAATATTGTAAAGTTATTGATAAATATACAAACAAAAGAAATTTGTTACTGCAATAAGTGAATTAAAAAAAGGAAAATAAAAATTAAATGGGTGGATATTCTAAATTAGTTAAACTAATTTTGATTTTATATTGCCTCCTTTTGTGTTCTTTAATATTTCCAGATTTCTCTTGTTTTCTTTTTCAATGAAGTATGATTCATATGCTTCTAGGTGATTTGGATTATTAACTTGTTTAATGAGCTCTAGATTTTGTACAGAAGTTTTATGTTCATTTTCCAACATATGTGCTGCCACGCTAGAATTATCTGGTTGCGTAATAGGACGCAATACATTAAAAAATGGAAAACAATTAAAATTTTGTAAGAATAGTAGATTCTTGTATGAGCTTAGAATGAAGGCAATTTTTCACGAGGATGAAGTTTCCCGGAACGAGCGTAGCGAGTGGAGGGAATCATCCGAGTGAAGAATTGCCTCCATCCTAAGCGAATACAAGATACTATTTTATCCACGACTACAAATATTTCAAATAATTTCATTCAAGTTTTCCTGTAAAAGTTTATATCGCCATATTGAATGAAATGAAAAACAAAATAAAACATGTTTGTTTATTTTAGATTTTATATATGTATTGTTCTTGTTTTAACTGGTTTATATTACTATACCAACAAAACAAGTTTTTAATTTGTTAGGGGAATTTTTAATAAATAAAATGTAATGAAATAAATAAAGAAAAATTTTATATATAAAAAGGAATGAACACAATTACAATGAAAGATATACGCATGGCAAGTATATATTCTTTAGTAGTCGTGGATAATAATAATTTACAAATATACAAAAGTATGTAATATACAAATTTGCAATAGTGTGTCATAATTAAAAACAAAAACATTCCTCGAACTCTTGTGTGACGTGATCGAACTCTTGAATCTACAATCTGTCTGACGATTCTTCTTGAAGCTCTATAAAGAGGATTCGCACTTAAAAACGCACTTGTCCGACGTGATCGAACTCTTGAATCTTCATTCTGTCTGACGATTCTTCTTGCAGCTCTATAAAGAGGGTTCACACTAAAAATCAACGAATTTTTGATATTTTAGTCTAGAGAGTTGTGGAGAATCTAGGTTTGATGTAAACTGCCTTTACATACAAATTTAGATTAAGGTGTACATACCATTAGTGTTGTACTAAATAGAATTGAAAACTCAAAAAAGAAAAAAAGGTTATGCGAATTGTGCGGCGGAGTTAGAGTCACCAAGATTAAAAAAAGAATTTTTCCTATATTTATTAGTTGGTTAAGTTCAATGGAAAGTTATATTAAAATTCGTGTTTATTTGTGTAAACTGTAAGGAATATCGAAATTATATAAATTGCTATAAATAAATTGAAGTAAATTAAATAGAGTTTTAATAGTTGTGCTATAGTATATAACGCTAAAGAGTGTATTAGCATAAATGCTTTTTTCTACACCCGTACTATAAAAATACACTTCACTTATATGACCAAAATCCGTTTTATAATGATATTCATTTCGATACAGATTTTATTACGATACAGATTTTTAATCAATAGAAAGAAACTATGGGTAGTTTTTCAAATGGGAAAAAAAATTGAACTTTGAAATTTGAAAATTGAAATTTTCAGTTGTAATTTCCAAAGGGCGGTGATAATTCGAAATAATTTTTTGCCAAAAATTTGGAAAGCAAGTATATTGACAAAAGCACGAGGGCTATTATCAATACCACTTGCTTGAGGAATTTTTCAAAAAATTATGAGAATTTATCAACGAACGAGGGAACTCGGTTAGAAAAATTTTTGCCCTCTAGTTCATAGTTTCGGATGCAGCAAAATTCCGTTAACATTTTCCAATTAGTTTTCTTGCTCTTGATCGTATTTATTGGGGTATTTTCATGAATTAGTTGGTCGATTGAATAATTTTCTTCTTTACCAAATCGTTCATCAGACATTTTTTTGAATTTAAGTATGTCAACAACTGCGTTTGTTTACAAATTACAATATAAATAAGATTTATTTATATATTTTTTATGAACTATACGTCTGGCCAACTAAGATAACAGTTAATTATTTCAAAATTAGACTGATAATTTTAGGTAGATTTCATATAAAAATCTACCTATTGCAATGGGCTTCATCTTGGAATTTCGGAAAAATATTTGTGCCAAACGACTATATATGATAAGTGGAGACGAAAAAACAAAAAAAAAATTTAAATATATATAAATATATATAAATATATATATATATATATATATATATATATATATATATATATATATATATATATATATATATATATATATATATATATATATATATATATATATATATATATATATATATATATGTATATATATATATATATATATATATATATATATATATATATATATATATATATATATATATGTATATATATATATATATATATATATATATATATATATATATATATATATATATATATATATATATATATATATATATAAACGATATGAGATATAACGAAAACGACCGGCACTCTCACGGTCGCATTTGTTGAAGTAGATCAAAAACATTTTCTGTACTTGTGTGTTCTAATAATATCTTGGACAAGTTCGTGAATCAGCAAAATCCGACACGTGGTTAAGAAACTAGAGGCTTTTTTCTGAAAAAAATTGATTTTTTAAAACCGTTATAACGGCCGTTTGGATACTAATATTTCAAAAAAATTAACAAATTTAGAATATTTGGAATTTTTTTTATCAATTTGTTTTAAAAATAGACCTCTGCAGTAAGAGGTTCCTGAGTGAGAGGCTCCAACAAAAAAGTTTGCAAAAAAAAAATTTTTTTTTGAAACAACTGGCACTCTCACGGTCGCATTTGTAAAGCCAGATCAAAAAACCTTTTCTAAAAATGTGCGTTTTAATAATATCTTGAACAAGTTCGTAAATCAGCCCAATCCAACACATGGTTAAGAAACTAGTGGCTTTATACTAGAAAAAAACTCTGGTTTTAAATCAAAGCAGTCATGAAAAAGTAGAATTTGAATTTTGAATGATGTGTTGCCGATTTTTAATTTAATAATTTACAATAACTATCTTTTATATATTTACTAAATACTATTATTTCGATACAATATTCTTTGTTAAGCAATTTTAAATATTTTTTTGTACTAACTCATATGTTGTCATTGCTTTCCTAGTTATGAATAAATAATATTAAATACATTTAAAATCATTTGTTTTGTAGTCATAAAATTGTAAAAAAATCGCATGGCGTGTTACAAAAACAACCTGAAATAAATTAACTTTATGCCAATTTTTATATGATGTTCAATCGCACTAAATCTGTGCTATTGTTTATTAGAATAAAAACTTTCTCCAGTGATTGATGGGTGTAAGGTGAGGAATTTGTATGTGATTAGCTATTTTAAATCATTAACAAACAGATTGATTAAATGTCAAAATGATAATCTGATTTACAGTGTTGTAATGTAAATTCGTTACGAAAACATATTATAGTTTTACTAAGTCGAAAAGGGTAGTTAAGAATTGTGTTTCTCAATTTATTGCATGCTACGGACCAATAAATATTTTACGGACCCGTTTTTTAATCCTCTTCGCTTTTAGAGCTTTTAAAGCTTTTTTGCTGTAGAATAAAACAACAATATATTTTAATAGCTTGGGGTAACTTATGAAATTTTTTTGCAATCCATACAATTGTCGAACGATCTAGTTTCAAACCAATAAGAAAATTTTAAACTTAAGAAGTTTATCATTCTCATCAGGGGTAGCCAACTAGATAATCTACCAAAAAATGTTAACGTTTATATACCAAAAAGTCGCTCTAGCGAATTTTAAAGAAAAGAACAAAGTAACATAAACATGTATTTATTAGATCCAGCTTTAATCAATTAATTTTTCTAGGGATCACTGTTGTGTTATTATACTCTAGCCATGTTAGTATTGAATAACAAGCTTGGATTATGAGATTGTGGGATAACTTTCCATCAGAGTGAAGTTGTATCACAACTAATTCATTGAATTAATTTTAATAGCTATTTACGTATTAAGGGCCTAAAGTAGATATTTTTAGCTTGAGAAGAGAAATTGTTCCTCGAGTCGTCAGTCGAGAGCCATAAGCACTTGAAAGTATAAAAAAGACATTTTCAGCCCGAATTAAATACAACATTTTTTGTACAAGTAAAATTCTGTATTGTTTGCAGAAAATAATACATATTGTGACGATTATGGAAGACGATAGAATACAACACAATAGAACATCTTTCGAGAAAATACTCTTTAGAGAAAATAGTTCCACTAAAGAAATATAAAAATACAAAAATCAATAAAAGAGAATATAACGTAAGCAAAGTAAACACGTAATAGGAAGTTTTTGTTTATCCTATAAGAAGGTAAACGCAATCTATTAGAGAATAGGTAAATAAACAAATTGAAAAGAATAGATCTCACACCTATGTGTCAATATTTGAAGATCGTGCTATTATGTTTATGTTGGTAAAAGAAAGAAAAAAAGTTTGTGTTCTAGAATATGGTAGAGATATCGAGGCTATTTCATGTAGTTGGAGGTACAACATAAGAGGTTGTGTTAGAGAATAAGATCAGTATAAAATTGTCAGCGATAGAAAAAGTATACATTTTTAACAGTGATATAAGCGAGTTAAATTAAGTGTTACAACTTGAATAAGATAATTGTTAGAAATTACTATAAGTGTGATAGAGTGATAAAAGTGATATTGTGAACAATTGTAATAGAATTATAAGTGGTCAATTATTGTTAGTACAAGAACAATTAAGGGGAATCGTAGTAGAAGAAATATTTTTATACTAAATTCTTGAACGAATAAAATTATAACGTTTAGAAAATCCATTGTGTTTTAATTTCCTGATTTAGTGATCGAACTAAATAATTGTAACTAGGCTAAGAAACGTTACAATATACATATGTATTTACATAAATATCTCTCTTCATAATTAGTGTTCTGCTTGCGCAGGTCCCTGGTGTATCCGCCAGTGGTCTCTCTCCTGAGCCGTCTCTTTCATCATTTCGTACCCTCCGTAACCCGTTTTTATACTGTTCATCATTTCTCTCTTTCTTCTTCCCCTTTTAATTTGTCACTCCACAGATCCTTCCAAAACATCTTTTAACAAATATTGCCTTCTTAGTACGTGTCCGATTCAATTCCTTTTTCTTTCCTCTATTGTCTTTACTAGACTACGTTCCTCTCCCACTCTTCTTAGAACTTCATCATTTCTCACCTTGTCTATTCACTTGATCTTAAGAACTCGTCCAAATCCACATTTCAAAATTCTCTAACTTACTAATTTCCTTTTTTGATAAGGACCACGTTTCACATTCGTACAAGAGAACACTCCACACAAAGCACTTTATTATTCTTTTCTTCAATACCATGTCTATTTTACTGTTTAACAGTATCCTCTTCGCTCTAAAAGCCTGATTTGCCATACCAATTCTTGCTTTTATTTCTCTTATTCCACTCCAGTCTTCCGTCACCTCAGTTCCCAGATAATTAAACCTTTCCACCTGTTCTAGCCTTTCTTCACCTACAATGATGTTTAACATTTCTTTCTTTCCTATTTTCATTGCCTTTGACTTTCGCGAATTAATTCTAAGCCCATACACACTTTCCATATCCTTTAGATGTTTCAACATTCTGTTCAGTTCTTCTTCACTTTCTGCAAAGATCACCATGTCACCAGGCTAGACTTTAAAAGATCCCATCGTCTAGTAGATACAGAAAAAAAGAATCATGCTGTTGAATAGTTTTAAAAATCAATAACGTGCTGTTTTATCGAAAAATCAAACCATCGAAAATATTTCAATCACTTCATTTAATCAAAAAATCGAAAAATACTAAACTATTTTTCAAAGCAAAGAATCGAAAATCATTTCAACGAAAATTTACACTGTCGAAAATTCATTGCACTGAAAGATCATTGCACCGAATTTTTTTTGACGAACTGCAAATATCATACCATCGAAACATCGTATCACGTATGGTCCAAGTTCCTTAACGTTCATAAATTTCTTAAAGAAACTTAATTTATTTAAACTTAATCCTAATTCCTAGTTGGCATGGTATCTTCTGATATTTAGAATCGTTAATTTATAATTTATTACTAAACATGTCGCTTTGTATGAAATAAAAAACGTCACTGATCACTATTTTATCTCATCAGTTATCAATACTGATTTACTAAAAGTGATAGTTCCTAATTCTCCTAAAATATTTTCCTTCTCTAGAAAGGAAACTATTCGTTTGTAAAGGTTTCTCTAACGCGTCTTTTTGGATCATCATTGTTTTCACACTGGTAATGTAAATGTTTCTGCGTTTTAACACAAAAATATGGAGGGACTGAAATCTTACAGTTCTGAGATATCAAGACTTCGGTCTGGGTTAAGGATTTTGATTTAGTTTTCGGCATAAAACTTTTATGAGGACATTGTTTTTAGTTTTGGGCAGCGATGTATATCAAACATAACTCTTTGTTAAAGTTCATGTATTTTGTATCTCTGTTTAGAAATTTATTACAAAACTTACACGAAACATCTATACGTTGCCGGAAAATTATAACAGATCACAAATTAACATAATTTAGTGAAAAGATGATACAATCAGCAAACTACTCAAAAACCTCTACATTTAGCGTTTCGAGAAAATATTACAAAATCATAAATCCATATTTCTTTCAAATTCCAAAAAATATTGTAAAAACATTTCTTGAAATTCTAATATATTCCAAAAATTATTACAAAATCAAAGATTAAACTTTTTTCCAAAACTCTGAAAATATTGCAAAAATTATAAAATAATCAAAAATTGAAACTTTTTTTAAAATTCCAAAAATTATAATAAAATCAAATATTTAAACTTTTTCTAAATTCTAATAATATTCCAAACATTCTTAAAAATTTAAACTTTTTCCAAAATTCTAAAAATATTGCAAAAATTATAACAATATCAAAAATTGACTTTTTTCAAAATTCCAAAAAATTTAAGAAAATCAAAAATTAAAAATTTTTCAAAATTCTAAAAATATTCCAAAAATTCTTACAAAATCAAAAATTGAAACTTTTTCCAAAATTCTTAAAATATATATATAAAATTCACAAATTCAAAAATTCAATTTTTTTCCAAAATTCTAAAAGTATTGCAAAAATTATAACAAAATCAAAACTTAAAACCTTTTCCAAAATTCTAAAAATATTGCAAAAATTATAACAAAATCAAAAATAAAAACTTTTTTCAAAATTCCAAAAATATTTCTAAAACTATAACAAATTCAAAAATTTCCCTGTCACATTTACGTCATACAAACAGCTAAATTTTTTTTTCCAAAAAATAAAAATAAATGACATTTTTTGACATACTTGACAATATTTTTTTGACAAACTTATAATGCAATAAAATTCTCAATAATAATAATATCATGTTTATTACATTTCATTTCATACAAATAACTAATTTTATTTTTTCAATTTTTTTAATTTTTATTTTAAACAGCTAAATTTTTTTTTCCAAAAAATAAAAATAAATGACATTTTTTGACATACTTGACAATATTTTTTTGACAAACTTATAATGCAATAAAATTCTCAATAATAATAATATCATGTTTATTACATTTCATTTCATACAAATAAATAATTTTATTTTTTCTAAAAAATAAATAAAAATCATTCTTCCAACACTTCTTGCAACACTTTCATTCGTCAACACTTGACATTATTTTTTTTGACAAACTTATAATGCCATAATTCTCTATAATAACAATAAAATTTCATGTCATACAAATAATTAATTTTATTTTTCCCTCAAAATTGGGTAAAATAATAAATAAAAATCGTTCTTTTGACAGATTTGACTTTTTTTGACAGACAACATTTTTTTAACAAACTTCTAATGCAATAATCTAACTTGATCTCACATACCAATCCTAACCATCAAGATTTCTCCACATTCTTTGTTCCTTCTCGTAATCACTTAAAATGAACGTTTTTAAAGCCAAAAGTATGAAAATTTGCTATTTTTGACACACTTAATGATTTTTTTGACACACTTCCGATACAGCTATCAAACACATCGTCCGTTCGAATTGAGAATACCTATTTTTAGAAATCCCTCCCTTGAAATTCCTCCAGCGGCTTTCTAGATTTCGTAAGTAATGACGAACGGACGGCCGGCAGACAAATACATTTTTTTGTTGCTTGTTTAGAATCAGTAGGTCCTAAAACGTCAAGAAATGCCAAAAAAGTGGGGGTAAGAATTTCACTTTTGGCTCATGCATACTTTGGTTTTTTCAAAACCGAAGTAACTGTACGAAATTCGTTTCTTATAGCTAAACTCCGAAGAAATTATTTTTTCTCCAAGGTTGTCATTTTGACTGTTAGAAACAAACGTAGAATATTTAATTTTTAGATTTAAAACAAAACTCTCGTAATTCGATGTCAACCAAACCAAATTGTCAGAGCGAAAGCGTCCTACGCACAATTAGTTCAAATTCTAACAATTTTTACACTGATTTTAGTGGATGATTTCATTATATGTATATTATACTGCTGTTAATACCTTTAATGCCCTTTTACTAAATCTTCTTTGAAAAGTCAACTTGTTTATATGAACAAATTTACAAAATAGTTGAAATAAATTAAAGGACATCCAACACATTATTCTAAAACTTTATTCACTTTTCTAAGTTTAAAGTTTAAACATATATCTTATAACGTTTAAACATATATCTTCTATATATTATAGTTTAACACATATCTTATAATTCTTGTATTATACCTTGTGCTGGGTAATGTCTAATGTCGTTTACCAAAACAGAACGAAATATGATTTCTCAGATTATACGCCAAAGGCTTTATCGTTTTTATTAAAAAGTGGAGAGTCCTCGAATGTCTCAGAGAAACGTAAATAACTTATAAAACCCTCAGCTAGCAAGGTATCTTCGACTATTCAGAGACTTCAATTTATTTATTCAGAGACTTTTATTAAATGACTACATAGTTACATAATTACGTGAAACGCATGATAAAGAAAAAAGCTATGTCAAAGAGATATAGTAATAGAGATAATAAATAAATTTGGGAATACTTTCGGTGTGATTAAAGCTTAAGTAAGTATTGGAATTCACTTGAATTTTGCAATTCGAAATCTTTGTTCATTTTCTCTTAGGAAAACTCCTTTAGAAAAACTTGTGTGTGTTTCATGTCAGGAATTTTTTTAAAAGAGTTTTTCGAAGAGAAAATTACGATGAATTCCAATAGTTACTTAAGCTTTAATCACTTACAAAAGCTTCCCAAATTAATATTCCCATAATCTTGTCTATATATGGAACCATATGTCGCAATATATTGACCGTATCAGATATTAGTTTCTCATTGATTGGCAACAATCAATAATGACTCTACACTCGTGATATAGGATGTTGACAAAATAGAAATATTCTCATCCTATGAATTCACACATAGTAATGTCTAGAAATTTTATACAAAAAACTGCCAAAAAATAATAAACAAAGTTGTGTGAAACAGTAAATTTCTTTTATTATTTTATTTATAGTAATCGTTTCGTGTTTATGGAAATTCATTTTCTCACAAACTTAAAAGCTTTTGCAAATTTGTAAACTTTTCCACTATGTAGAATAAAGCACTCCATTAAATAATTTACAAATAATATACATACTATTATTTTTGAACATGAATTATAAAATAATCATAATTCAATTATAATTGAATTCTTATTAATTTTCTAGTATTTAATACAATTTTGTTTTATTTATTTAGTCACAATCTGTTCATATGACTGGATACATAAATGCACCTGCGAAAATCTTGAAGGATTTGCACCAGTAAGCCATGGAATAGGTAATGGAATTAATATATAAAAAATATAATAAAACTATTTTAAAAAATATCTGAATCCTAGTCTATGTTTAAAAAAGGGTTTTATTCGCAGAAGGACCGAAATACAATTTAAATAATAATCAATATTTACATCAAAATAATCGAAGATCATTTATACCAGTAAGTTACGACAGTACAAATCGAGCAAATTTTGCATTTGGTTCTCCAATATCACCAGTACAGTCACTACTCGAAGATATTTTTGATGTTGACGGTACATATCAACATGTTCGTAACAGACCACGCTTACGTCGCGATGACAATAGCGATGAAATGGGTAGGCTGTTGTCTCCATCCGCATTTGACAAAATTTCTGAAACATTAGGAGCATTAAATACAGTTGGTCGATATATAGTTAATATGACACGTGGTGGTCAAGACCCTAGTTCTAATATTGTATCATCCGAAATTGATGGGACAACAGAAAGTGTACCAGATGCCATTTTAACATTAACCAAAAACGTCTTGGGACAAAATGTAGAAAAATCAATTGAACCATTAATAAAAGGAGTGGGAAATAATGAAATGTTCCATCAAAAGTTACCATCAAAAGACACAGATGAGAAAATGAAAAAGAGAAAACACCAACAACAATTACAACCGCAACAGCAAACTCAAATTTCCAAAAAAGAAGACAAAATTGTTGAAAGCGTTTCTTGTATGTTTTTTTTTTTAAAAATAATAGTTGAAATTTATTTGCTAAACATTTTTATTTGTTGTTTTATTTCTAGCTAAAGTAGAAGAAATCCAAGAAAAAGATAGTCAAAATCGTTGTCGAACACCAGATGGCAAACCTGGTAGATGTGATGATCTTAGTAGTTGTCCAACATTGTTATTAGATTTAACACATCTTCGTGAATCGTTATGTTTTAAGAGTTTATTCGTTCCGGGCGTTTGTTGTGCATTTGAGGAGACAACTATATTAACAACACAAAAACCTTTAAAATTAACAACACGTCCACCTTATATCACTTCACAAAACCTAATTTTAAAACCACAGAATCAACCACTTACAACTTCTACTACTGTTAGACCAGTTCCAGCTTTTACAATTCCGGATATAGATACAAATGGATTGGAAAATGTTGAAGACAGTGGAGATGGAAGTTTTATTGATCCAGATGATTGTGGACAGCAAGAATATTCATCTGGTCGTATTGTGGGGGGTATTGAAGCTCCAAACGGTCAATGGCCTTGGATGGCAGCCATATTTTTGCACGGACCGAAACGAACTGAGTTTTGGTGTGGAGGATCTTTAATAGGAACAAAATATGTTTTAACAGCCGCACATTGCACTAGAGATTCAAAACAAAGACCATTTGCGGCACGTCAATTTACTGTCAGACTAGGAGATATTGATTTATCAACTGACAAAGAACCATCAGCACCGGTTACATTTAGAGTAACAGAAGTTCGAGCGCATCCTGAATTTTCAAGAGTTGGATTTTACAATGATCTCGCAATTCTAGTACTCGAGAAACCAGTAAGAAAATCTAAATATGTTATTCCCGTTTGCTTGCCGAATCCAGTCCAAACATCAAAAGAAAGATTATCAGGACGGCGTGCAACAGTTGTTGGTTGGGGTACAACGTACTATGGAGGTAAAGAATCAACGTCACAACGACAAGCAAGCTTACCAATATGGCGAAATGAAGACTGCAATCGCGCATATTTTCAACCAATCACAGATAATTTCTTGTGTGCTGGTTACTCAGAAGGTGGTGTTGATGCATGTCAAGGTGATTCAGGTGGACCATTGATGATGCAGGTTGAGACCAGATGGACGCAATTAGGCATTGTTTCGTTCGGAAATAAATGTGGTGAACCTGGATATCCAGGAGTTTATACAAGAGTTTCAGCATATATAAATTGGATAAGAGAAAATACCTTAAATTAGCAATTATAACTTATTTAGATTTTTTAATAATTTATGTAATATAAACTATGTCTATGTAAGAAATAAATAGTTATAAGAATAAACATTTTAGTGTCCTTTACTAGTGGCAACAGCAACTCGACAAAACATATTTATATTGTTAATAAGATTATGTGTGTCACCTTTATTTATTTAACATCCCTCGTATATTTTTATTGCATGGTACAACACTTATACACTTTAAAAAAAAACAAAAGTTACCTAATAATTCTTACCTAATTTAAATAAAGTTACATAATAAATCTCTAATATATCCACTTCGTTATATTATATTAAAAACTTGCAAATTTTTCTTCATTCCAAACACTTTTTAAATTTTTCGATTCGTAAAACAAACGAAAACAACTTTATTTATTTTTGAACCCACTATCTTGTATAAAACGATAAGTTTTATACGCATGTCAAACTTCAAATCCATTGGATTTATATAGTTGCCAAAATGATCGATAAAATGGGAAAACACATTTTACTCTCGTATAATTTATCTTTTTTATGGACCAAAAACACCTCTCACCGCTGGACCAAAAAACATCTCTCACCGCTGGATCAAAAAACATCTCTCTAATAATTGCAACTTTTGTTAAAAAAACCACACTTAATCTGTAACAAAGCGATATTTTCCAACTATTTCTATTATTCACAAAAGGAATAACACAACCTGGAATAACACAAAATATCTCTAAAAAGTAAAAATACATCTACCTTATAATAACATTTTTTGTAAAAACGACATTTAATCTGCAACAACATAACATTTTCCAACTTTTCGTATTAGTTGGGAGTAGCTGAAGTTGGATAGAACCTTAATGTTCAATTACATGAAGGACATGGATCCAAATAATTACTTTTATGTTTTATATGTTTCTAGTTGAAAATGTTTTCCATATAAATTGTTTGCCAAATAAATTGTGTAAAAAAATATATGAAAATCATTCTTTTGACACACTTATCGATTTTTTTAAACATATTTATAACACAATAATCAAGGTCCTGGTCTCATATACAGATGCCGATCATCAATATTTTTACAGATTCAATGTTAATACTCATTATCGCTGAAAATAAATGTTTTTAAGTAAAAAAGTCCAAGCGGCACGTATATCCGCTAGAAATAGGTAGATTTCGAGATCAGACAGTTTTGTATGCCAGTAGAATCTGATGTATCAGATTAGTTTAAACAAAACAAACTAATTTCAAACAAATATCGAACAAATTTTAAAAAGAAAATTAGCTACCTACAAGCAAAATTATATCTATCCAATTTTGCAACAAACAAATATCAAATCTACCACAGAACGTGTGTGTGAGAATTTATGACACAAACCTACTCTATATCATATGTCGTGCAATTACTGCAAAATATCAAAATAGTTTATTTCTAAGAAAAAAAAATAATTTCTTCTATTCAAATCTTTTATTTTTTTGACTGTTATGAGGTTGACATTGACTGTTACAAGGTTTTTGGAAATTGTAGTTGGGGATTGTTGCAAATTTTTTTGTTGAAGCCAGCAGGTCAAAAACCTCTAACTGCAGAGGTTTATATTTATAAGAAACGAATTAAAATAATTCCACAGATTCTAAATTTATGAAGATTTTAAAAATATTAGTATCCAAACGGCCGTTATAACGGATTAAAAAAAACCACTTATTTTTCTAGTATAAAGCCTATAGTTCCTTAACCATGTGTCAAATTTTTCTGATTTACGAACTTGTCCAAGATATTAATAAAACACACATTTTTAAGAAAGGTTTTTTGATCTGGCTCTACAAATGCAGCCGTGAGAGCGCCGGTTGATTCAAACGCATTTTGAGTTTTACAAGCTTTTTTGTTGGAGCCGCTTACTCAGAAACTTCCGACTGCAGAGGTCTTTATTTTGAAAGAAACTGATTAAAAAGGTTTTAAAAATTCTAAATTTATGAAGTTTTTAAAAATATTAGAATCCAAACGGCCGTTATAACGGATCTAAAAAACAGAGTTTTTTTCTAGTATAAAGCTTCTAGTTTCTTAACCATGTGTTGGATTGGGCTGGAACGAACTTGTCCAAGATATTAATAAAACGCAAATTTTTAGAAAAGGCTTTTTGATCTGGCCTTACAAATGCGACCGTGAGAGTGCCGGTTGCTTCAAAAAAAATTTTTTTTGCAAACTTTTATGTTGGAGCCGCTCACTGAGGAACCTCTAACCGCAGAAGGTCTATTTTTAAAACAAATTGATAAAAAAGATTCCAAAAATTCTAAATTTGTTAAATTTTTTGAAATATTAGTATCCAAACAGCCGTTATAACGGTTTTAAAAAATCAATTTTTTCAGAAAAAAGCCTCTAGTTTCTTAACCACGTGTCGGATTTTGCTGATTCACGAACTTGTCCAAGATATTATTAGAACACACAAGTACAGAAAATTTTTTTGATCTACTTCAACAAATGCGACCGTGAGAGTGCCGGTCGTTTTCGATATATCTCGTATCGTTTATATATATATATATGTATATATATATATATATATATATATATATATATATATATATATATATATATATATATATATATATATATTATATATATATATATATATATATATATATATATATATATATATATATATATATATATATATATATATATATATATATATATATATATATATATATATATATATATATATATATATATATGCATATATATATATATATATATATATATATATATATATATATATATATATATATATATATATATAATATATATATATATATATATATATATATATATATATATATATATATATATATATTTTGATTTTTTGTGGATCAGAAAATTCTTTTAGTTGTTGTATTGAATCGTCTTTTCCACCCGGTCTTAATTTTATATTTTCTTTGTGTTATTTTAGAAGATTATTTGAATTGTCAGTTCAAATCGAAATTCATTCGGATTCTAGAATCCGAATGAATTTTAATTTGAACTGACAATTCAAATAATCTTCTAAAATAACACAAAGAATATATATATATATATATATATATATATATATATATATAATATATATATATATATATATATATATATATATATCTATATATATATATATATATACATATATATATATATATATATATATATATATATATATATATATATATATATATATATATATATATATATATATATATACATATATATATATATATATATATATATATATATATATATATATATATATTAGGGTGGCCCTTAAAAACAAAAATTTTTATTTTTTGTACGGCACCCTCCCATTTCGTGTGAATACCTATAAAAATATTATTCGCAAAATCTGATATCAATCGGTCAATTCTAAGACGTGCCTCCGACCACTTAAAGTTGAGAAATTTTGTTCTGGACCCTAATAAAAAATTTTTTTTTTTTTTGTGCGCCACCCTCCCATTTCGTGTCAATACTCATAAAAAAATTATGTGTAAAAATTGAAATCAATCGTTCAACTCTAAGGGGTGCCCCCGGCCACTTAAAGTTAAGAGGTTTGGTTGTGGCCATTACAAAGAAAAATTTAAATTTTTTGTACGGCACCCTCTCATTTGGTGTCGATACCCATAAAATTATTATGCGTAAAATTTGAAATCAATCGGTCAACTCTAAGGGGTGCCCCCGGCCACTTGGAGTTGAGAGGTTTTGTTGTGGCCTTTATAAAGAAAAATTTAAATTTTTTTGTACGACACTCTCTGATTTGGTGTCGATACCCATAAAAATTCTATGTGTAAAATTTGAAATCCATCGGTCAACTCTAAGGGGTTCCCCCGGCCACTTAAAGTTGAAAGGTTTGGTTGTGGCTATTACAAAGAAAAATTTAAATTTTTTGTACGACACCCTTCCATTTGGTCTCGATACCCATAAAAATATTATTTGTAAAATTTGAAATCAATCGGTCAACTCTAAGGGGTGCCTCCGGCACCTTAAAGTTGAGGGGTTTTGTTGTGGCCATTATAAAGAAAAATTTAAATTTTTTGTACGACACCCTCCAATTTGATGTCGATACCCATAAAAATATTATGTTTAAAATTAGAAATCAATCGGTCAACTCTAAGGGGTGCCCCTGGCCACTTAAAGTTGAGAGGTTTGGTTGTGGCCATTACAAAGAAAAATTGAATTTTTTGTACGACACCCTTCCATTTGGTGTCGATACCCATAAAAATATTATTTGTAAAATTTGAAATCAATAGGTCAACTCTAAGGGGTGCCTCCGGCCACTTAAAGCTGAGGGGTTTTGTTGTGGCCATTATAAAGAAAAATTTAAATTTTTTGTACCACACCCTCCTATTTCATGTCAATACCCGTAAAAATATTATGTGCAGAATTTGAAATCAATCGGTAAATTCTAAGACGTGCCTCCGGCCACTTAATGGCCAGAACAAAACCTTTCAAGTTTAAGTGGCTGGGGGCACGCCTTAGAGTTGAACGATTTATTTCAAATTTTGCAAATAACATTTTCAAGGGTATTCACACGCAATATGGGGGTATCGTACAAAAAATTTAATGTTTCTTTGTAATGGGCAGAACAAAACCTTTCAAGCTTAAGTGGCCGGGGGGCACGCCTTAGAGTTGAACGATTGAATTCAAATTTTACACATAATTTTTTTATGGGTATTGACACGAAATGGGAGGGTGTCGCGCAAAAAATTAAAATTTTTTTTTTAAGGTCCAGAACAAAATTGACCGATTGATTTCAAATTTGGCAAATAATATTTTTACGGTATTGACATGAAATGGGAGGGTGTCGTACAAAAAAATTTAAATTTTTCTTTGTAATGGCCAGAACAAAACCTTTCAAGCTTAAGTGGCCGGGGGCACCCCTTAGAGTTGAACGATTGATTTCAAATGTTACAAATAATTTTTTTATGAGTATTGACACGAAATGGGAGGGTGTCGCACAAAAAATTAAAATTTTTTTTTTAAGGTCCAGAACAAAATTATTCAACTTTAAGTGGCCGGAGGCACGTCTTAGAATTGACCAATCGATTTAAAATTTTGCAAATAATATTTTTACGGGTATTGACATGAAGTGGGAGAGTGTCGTACAAAAAATTTAAATTTTTCTTTGTAATGGCCAGAACAAAACCTCTCAACTTTAAGTGGCTGGGGGCACGCCTTAAAAATGACCAATTGATTTCAAATTTTGCAAATAACATTTTCAAGGGTATTCACACGTAATGGGAGGGTGCCGTACAAAAAATTTGAATTTTTCTTTGTAATAGCCAGAACAAAACTTTTCAACTTTAAGTGGCCGGGGGCACGCCTTAGAGTTGAACGATTGATTTCAAATTTTACACATAATTTTTTCAATACCCATATTGACATGAAATGGGAAGGTGTCGCACAAAAACAAAAATTTTTTTTTTTAAGGTTCAGAACAAAATTTCTCAACTTTAAGTGGCCGGAGGCACGTCTTAGAATTGACCGATTGATTTCAAATTTTGCACATAATATTTTTACGGGTATTGACATGAAATGGGAGGGTGTCATACAAAAAATTTAAATTTTTCTTTATAATGGCCACAACAAAACCCCTCAACTTTAAGTGGCCGGAGGCACCCCTTAGAGTTGACCGATTGATTTCAAATTTTACATTTATGGGTATCGACACCAAATGGAAGGGTGTCGTACAAAAAATTTAAATTTTTCTTTATAATGGCCACAACCAAACCTCTCAACTCCAAGTGGCCAGGGGCACCCCTTAGAGTTGACCGATGGATTTCTAATTTTAAACATAACATTTTTATGGATATCGACATCAAATTGGAGGGTGTCGTACAAAAAATTTAAATTTTTCTTTATAATGGCCACAACAAAACCTCTCAACTTTAAGTGGCCGGAGGCACCCCTTAGA
>OY856188.1:143822973-143942933 GCA_963693315.1 Diogma glabrata | reverse complement strand
TAGTCTTTCATAAATAAAAAATACAAGTTCTCTTAGAATTTTTTTTTTCGACCAGGGGTCTTCACAGGGTGCCCCTCAATTTTTTGTTATTTTGTGATGTGAGTGCATTTTGACGAGCGATTGTAGAAAAACTACTGAATCGATTTTCATAAATGATATGTCGTTGAATAGGTATTAAAACAAAGTTTTTAAAAATGTACACTGTTAATTTTTTGAAATAATTTTTAACGGTGTAACATAAGAAAAAAACGGTGTAATTGAAAAAAAGATGGCATAGCCTCTTTTTTTTTTTTTTTAAACAAAATTGAAGCTTATTTTATATCTAACAACTTGTGAAAGTTTAGGACTAGCGATATTTTTTGTTTTAAAGATAAAATTCGTTGTGCATATGACTGTCGGGAATCAGTTTTTTTTGTTCTGAAGGAAAATTATAAAAATGGCGTTATAAACTAAGAGATTTTTTTTTATGTTAAATATCAAATATTTTATTATTAAATGAACTTTTTAAAAAGCAATTTCAGTCAAGTTCAGCAAAATTTTGCGACATTTTAATCGAAACACACTAATCGAAATATCTTTGGCAAACTCGGTCGTTGATCTGGCAACAATCAATAGTCATGTTTTGGTTGAGTTAAAATTGAACATATTTCAGTCACCCCAATTGGAAACTTTCAGGCTATCATTTACATTTATGGCAGAGTCTCTCCGGGCGGGCTTTATTCGTTCATGCCTTTTCCCTTTTAAAGATAGGAAAACAAATGACTTGTACAGTGTACTATCATCTGAAAAATTATTTATTGGGTTGCTGGTGATTTTAATTTAAAAGTAAAAAATTAAAAAAAAAGTGGTGACAAAACTAAACCTTGTGGTACATCAGCGTTAGTTAATTTAGACGCAGAAGAAAAGCCATCAATGGATACCGAAATGTATTGGTCGGTGAGAAAGTTTTGAATAAACTACGCAACTGCGGGGTTAAATCCGTACGCTACGCGCTTGCTGATCAGGTTTGCAGCCCGGATTTAATCAAATGCAAATTGACGACCAAATTGTAATTAAAGTGGAAAATATTATTCAACTTTGCCTTAAACAACAGAAAATTACTGATTATTTTTCAGTAAAAAAATTGTCCATCGCAGATTAATCTGAGTAGGCCAATATTCAGACATTCTCATCCGAAAATATTAACATACATTTGTCATATTAACATAATATTAACACATATTAACATACATTTGTCATTTATTTTAAAAGTGCCACAAGTGAATATATACAGCACCGAAGTTTTATACTCATTTCGGATATAAACGATCACAACAGTACTACAGTCCATCTTTTCATTACAAAACTTATTGAATTCATCAAAACGCATATAAATTCTAATATTACAAAAATAATTTATAACACTGACGGTGCACCTTCTCAATACAAAAATAAACATAACCTAACTAACTTATGCCACCATAAAGAAGACTTTAAGGTTGATGCTGAATGGTAATTTCATGCTACCAGCCATGGAAAGGGACCTTGTGATGGAATTGGTGGTACACTGAAGCGTGCTGCACACCGTTATAGTATGGCGAGCGAAGATAATATTATTGTTGTTAGATATAAAATAAGCTTCAATTTTGTTTAAAAAAAAAAAAAAAAAAGAGGCTATGCCATCTTTTTTTCAATTACACCGTTTTTTTCTTATGTTACACCGTTAAAAATTATTTCAAAAAATTAACAGTGTACATTTTTAAAAACTTTGTTTTAATACCTATTCAACGACATATCATTTATGAAAATCGATTCAGTAGTTTTTCTACAATCGCTCGTCAAAATGCACTCACATCACAAAATAACAAAAAATTGAGGGGCACCCTGTGAAGACCCCTGGTCGAAAAAAAAATTCTAAGAGAACTTGTATTTTTTATTTATGAAAGACAATCTATAAACAAAAAATAATCAAAATTAAAAGGGGTCAAGTCAAAACGTTGTTGAATCTTCGTGAAATTGCTCATATATATATATATATATATATATATATATATATATATATATATATATATATATATATATATATATATATATATATATATATATATATATATATATATATATATATATATATATATATATATATATATATATATATATATGTATATATATATATATATATATATATATATATATATATATATATATATATATTGTATATATATATATATATATATATATATATATATATATACATATATATATATATATATATATATATATATATATATATATATATATACATTTTTTTTTTGTTTTTTCGTCTCCGCTTATCATATATAGTCGTTTGTTACAAAAATTTTTCCGAAATTCCGAGATGAAGCCCATTGCAATAGTAGATTTTTATATGAAATCTACCTAATATGAAAATTTCCTTTTTTTGACACACCCAATGATTTTTTGACACACTTCCGGTACAGTTTTTGAACCCATCGTCCTTTCGACTCTTGCCATTAACGTAACCTATATTTAGATAAAAAATGTTTGAAATCGATCTAGTAGTTTTCTTGTTTTAGTTGGCTGTGACGGCCGACAAACAAACGGAATTTTTTTGTTTGATTTTTTAAAATCGTTATGACCTAAAATGTCGGGAAATGTCAAAAAAGTGATAACACCTTTCAGACCGAAGTATAATTATTAAGTGTTCTTATAGTTGCATTTCTTAAACATGACATATAATATTTCCATTGTGGACAGAAAATACAATTTTATCGTTTACCAAAATAATGAAATTTATAAAAATAAAAATAAATTTAAAAAGGTTGTGTTTATTTAAACATGCCCTGAAAATGGGAGAATCTTTTGTTTTTGAGAACTGTATAAATATTAACTTAACTTAACTCATGCCCTACAATTCAAGATAGGAGAAAAAATAATGATTCACAGACCGTGGGACAACAAATTGTTGATTCCACATCATTACCATTATTAATGTGCAGCACAGCCATTGTTTTTGTTTTTAATTTACTAAAACAAACATCGTACATGCAGATATTCTTGCAAAGCATGAGAAGATTGTTATTTACATCAAGATTTCAAGAGATCAAGAGATCTCACAGTCAATTCACAGTCAGATCAGTGACTCTCTCGTCATGTATAAGGATTTGAACTTTTATAGAAACTATTAATATAATTTATATTATTAATTTACACCGGATAGCTCAAAAACTATATTAAAACTAAGAACACTGAATTTATAACAGAAACACTTACACTTGGAAATCTCTTATATCACATAAAAATACTATTAATTTACTAACATGAGAACAATTTAATCAAAAAACCAAAATCAAAAATTATACAAAGTAAAATTTACAAAATAAGCTTACATTTATTTTCTTGATGAATGTTGTCTTCCATCGTCATATAAAGTACGCCTTGATACTTGAATTCAGAACAACCTCTATCGCTGTAACAGTTTTCCTTCATCAACGCAACATATGAATGGATAAAAAACTACCATCACAAAAACTTCATAATATCACCAGTGTGAACAACAATATTTTCTTAATTCACTACAACTGTTCCATCTTCTAGTGTCCTTGTATAACTAATGACACATAATTCCCCTCGACTTTTCATAAGTTGTCCATTTCCAAACATATCACATAAACATTAACATTAACATAGAACCTTCGAACATCTAGTGATTTTCCCAATGATGCTAAAAAATATTATGCGAAATAAGAATACCGTACATGGTGACAATACAGTTTTTTTGAAAATGATGAAAGTTTGAACGAATAAACTCATTTTTGTTTCTCTGCTTTAATTTATAATTCGCTTCTTTTCCCACAATAATCAGACTAAATTACTCCTTTATATGTATTATCTTTTTCTTTCCAATAATTTTGAACCAATAAATTTCTTTAATAACGACATCATCACTATTTTAATGGAAAAAAATAAATTAACACAAAAAAAAAAAACAATCATAATTTTTTTCATATCAGTTTTACACAAAAACATTGATTTTTTTATTTATTAAACATTTAAAATTATACTGCACTAACTCGAGTTTTAAAATTATACTAATCAACACAACTAACATAATATATAATATCAAATCGACTTTTAAATATATACTGATCTCTTGATCAGAGAGTCTCTCTGACAAGAGATTTCACAGTTCACTGAAAGTTCGGGATTATTGATAGTTTTATTTGGTTCATTACCATCGCTCTCGTTCTTCAGCTCAGTGGAATCATAATCGTCAACATTATCAAAATCAAGTAAACCTTCATTGTATTGAATTTTGTCACCATCTAACAGGACACGTCTCACTTAGACTCAACTAAGAAATTGTTGCAGGGTGGGCCTGGCCCCGTAATATTGATGAGGAAAATAATAAACATTTTCCGTATTTATTTCTTTTTTTAATACATAACGGGTGTTGCTTTGGTTAATTTTCAGTTTTATCATTAAGATTTGTTTGCTAGAGTGCAATGTATTATTTAAGTTATTTAGGCATATATTTAAGTAAATAATAAATCAATAATCTATAAAAAAAAAATATTGCGACGCTGATGCATAGGCTGACTTCACCACAGCTCTGGAAACATAGTGTTCTGGATATATAATGAGCTAATATCCATAAAATACTTTAATTAAAAGCTAACCCATATTATGGGCTTCGTAGTTCTAATAATAAAAATATTAAAGCAGGCAGTAGTATTCCAACAAACATAAATTCTGTTGTACGAGAAAAAGTAAAAAAAATTTTATCGGAAGTGACAAAGCGGAAGTTAGGATGCAGAACTGTTGTAAACCGTACTAAATGTGTATGTACCAAATTTCATCCAACTCGATTATCAGGTACAGAAGTTATTGAGCTTCCAAAATAACAGGTGCTTGGAGGACCAAGGACCACTTATCCCAATATTGTCCAAAAACTAGTCAATTCTTTGTCAATAAAGTTTTTATCTTTTTTCAAAGTGCCATTCAAATTGATTAATGAATGAAATCTGTATGCTCCCAACAAACTTTAAAAAACCAAGTGTGAAAAGTCAGCAGTTGTATGGTAGATCCCCCGCCACTTTGATCAATGTGTCCCAAAAGATGAAACACCGAAAGAAAAAATCTTGCTTGATTCAAACATGTTGCATTGTTAATTGAAAATTAAGTGAAAATTGGGGAACTAAATACGTTAGTGATTGTATCAACCAACGCTCCGTATTTAAATTAACAATTTAGCCGTTGTTGATATATTTTTTTATAAGTATCACAAACATATTTGATTTAACCATGTTTGTAGTTGAGTCAATTATGATTTAATTTTCAATTGACTACAAACGTGGTAAATTAAAAATTAGACTAAAAATAGTGATATTGAATACGTTTGTGATAGAATCAAGCAATACGCCGTATAAAATCTTTTGGTTTGGTACATCTTTGTTTTGTTTTTGCTGCTATCGATGTTTGTATGGGTTCGTTTTTTTCGTAAATATAATATTTGAAATTTTTTATATTAGAAGTATGTATTTCGCATCAATCCCGACAAACATTTTTATGTTTAAAGCTAGCGTTCGTATTTTTACGTTCTAAATAGAAAATGTATGAGTGTGATTTTGTTTGTAAAGGATGTGTCCATTTTTTCGCCATTTTTTTAATGATACGATTTAAAAGACCAAAATTCAGAAATCAAAAAGTTTAAATATTTGAATTATGTGTAGAAAATTATACTAATTTTCCATAATTTTCTCATTATTATGAAAAATTAAATTAAAATATCGATAAATGGACATGAAACAAGACAAATAAAAAATATTAATAAAATATAATAATTTTTTTAAATCACCAAAATTAATTATAGAAAGGGCCTGTTTCACTAACGATATTTTTGTTATAACATTAACTGAAAAATTTCTTTCGCACATAATTTTATATGCATAATATGAAAATTATTTAAATCAATTAAACACATCTAAATTATTTCCTAAAGTAAAATGTTAAATAAAACCAGCCATGTTAAAATATATAAAAACTTTTTATTTTTCTATTCTTTTGTTTATTAGTTTCTTTTTTCCTAGTTTTTTATTTTAACAAACACAATAATTTTCAAACAAAAACATGAACAAACTGAACTGAAAAATATGAACAAGAAAAATTGATCACGCCGTGGTTGATTTAAATAATGATAATTGTTACGTTTTTTAAAATAAATTGACAATGCTACATTGGTTAAAATAATTACGTTCGTATTAGACGCAAAATCAAACAAGCTTTGTAGTTGATTCTACCAACGTTTTTTTTCGGTGTAATTATCTTCTTACACTAATTGAAACCTTTCCATAAGTTTTATCATAATCACTTCATTATTGTAGGCTGTAGTGTGCATAAAGATACTGAAAAAACTGCCAACAATTAAAAAAAATTTTTTTTACCGGAAGTAAAAAACCGGAAGTTGGGATGCAGAATTTTTGTAAATCATACTAAATGCTTATGTACAAAGTTTCATCCAATTCGATTATCAGGTACAGATGTTATTGAGCTTTTTCTTTGCCATACATGTTTGCATTTTTTTCCAAAGTGTCATCAAAATTGGTTCACGAACGAATGCTGTGTGCTTTCAACAAACATTGAAAAAATGATGACACAGTAAACAGGTGTTCGGGAGACACCGTACCACTTATCCCAATATTGTCCAAAAACTAATCAGTTCCTTGTCATTTAAGTTTCCATCTTTTTCCAAAGTGTCATTAGAATTGATTAATGAATGAAGTCTGTATGCTCCCAACAAACTTTAAAAACAAAGTGTGAAAAGTCAGCAGTTGTATGGTAGACCCCCGCCACTTTGATCAATGTGTCCTAAAAGATGATAATTATCTTCTTACACTGATTGGAACCCTATTCCATAAGTTTCATCATAATCACTTCATTATTGTAGGCTGCAGTGTGCATAAAGACACTGAAAAAACTTCAAAAAAGTACAAAAAAATTTTTTACCGGAAGTAAAAAACCGGAAGTTGGGATGCAGAACTATTTTAAACCGTACTACACACTCATGTACCAAGTTTCATCCAATTCGCTTATCAGGTACAGAAGCTATAGATCTTTCAAAAAAACAGGTGCTCCAGCGACCCCCCACCACTTTGTTCACTATCGCTCAAAAACTAATAAGTTATTTGCCATACATGTTTGCATCTTTTTCCAAAGTGTCATCAAAATTCGTTCACGAACGAATGCTGTGTGTTCCCAAAAAACATTGAAAAAAGTGTGACACATTAAACAGGTGTTCGGGAGGACCCCCACCACTTATTCCAATATTACCCAAAAACTAATCAGTTCTTTGTTACTTAAGTCTCCATTTTTTTCCAAAGTGTCATTAAAATAAATTAATGAACGAAGTCTGTATGCTCCCAACAAACTTTAAAAACAAAGTGTGAAAAGTCGGCATTTGTATGGTAGACCCCCCACCACTTTGATCAAGGTGTCTTAAAACATGATAATTATCTTTTCACACTAATTGGAACCCTATTCCATAAGTTTCATCATAATCACTTCATTATTGTAGGCTGTAGTGTGCATAAAGTCACTGACAAAACTTCAAAAAAGTACAAAAAAATTTTTTACTGGAAGTGAAAAACCGGAAGTTGGGATGCAGAACTATTGTAAACCGTACTACATACTCATGTACCAAGTTTCATCCAATTCGCTTATCAGGTACAGAAGTTATAGAGCTTTCAAAAAAACAGGTGCTCCAGGGACCCCCCACCACTTTGTTCACTATCGCTCAAAAACTAATCAGTTCTTTGCCATGCATGTTTGCATCTTTTTCCAAAGTGTCATCAAAATTGGTTCACGAACGAATGCTGTGTGCTCCCAACAAACATTGAAAAAAGTGTGACACATTAAACAGGTGTTCGGGAGGACACCCACCACTTCTTCCAATATTATCCAAAAACTAATCAGTTCTTTGTTACTTAAGTCTCCATCTTTTTCTAAAGTGTCATTAAAATAAATTAATGAATGAAGTCTGTATGCTCCCAACAAACTTAAAAAACAAAGTGTGAAAAGTCAGCATTTGTATGGTAGATCCCCCACCACTTTGATCAATGTGTCCCAAAACATGATAATTATCTTTTCACACTAATTGGAACCCTATTCCGTAAGTTTCATCATAATCACTTCATTATTGTAGGCTGTAGTGTGCATAAAGACACTGAAAAAACTTCAAAAAAGTACAAAAAAAATTTTTTTACCGGAAGTGAAAAACCGGAAGTTGAGATGCAGAACTATTGTAAACCGTACTACATACTCATGTACCAAGTTTCATCCAATTCGCTTATCAGGTACAGAAGTTATAGAGCTTTCAAAAAACAGGTGCTCCAGGGACCCCCCACCACTTTGTTCACTATCGCTCAAAAACTAATCAGTTCTTTGTCATACATGTTTGCGTCTTTTTCCAAAGTGTCATCAAAATTCATTCACGAGTGAATGTTTTATGCTCCCAACAAACATAAAAACTTTGGGGAAAAAACCACCTGTTGTATAATGGACCCCCCAACCCTTTATCCAATGTGCTCCAAAAGCTGATAAAATCTTTCTCATGTTATTTAAAAGCTTTTCGCAACGTTTCATGAAAATCGATCGGTAATTGTAGGCTACAGTAGGGATAAACACCTGAAAAAAAACTTTTTAACCGGAAGTGACAAACCGGAAGTTGGTATGCAGGAATATTGGAAACAGTACTAAAACCTTATGTACTAAGTATTTCTTTGGTATTTTTTGTATTAAATTTCTAGATATTACGATGTGTGAATTCATAGGATGAGAGAATATTTCGTTAACATCTAAGTCAACATTCTAATCAACATCCTAAGTCACGAGTGTAAAGTCATTATTGATTGTTGCCAATCAATGCGAAACTTAATATCTGACGTAAAGTCAATATGTTGTTATATTTTTGGTTAGGAAATATAGACAACATTAGGGGAATTTTTAATTTCAGATTGGTTTTTGAGAACAATTAAGCTTAAGTACATATTGGAAATCACTTGAATTTTGCAATTCGAAATAACTTTTCATTTTCTCTAAAATTCCTTTAGAAAAAATTTTGTTGTGTTTCGTGTCAGAATTCGAACTACATTCATCAGAGACACATTGTTCAAATTCCGTGTGTCTTACACAACTTAGCCAAAGCGGCGATGACGAAACATATTTTAATTTTGATGTTCAGATAATTTCTAAATTGAAACTTCATCATTTTTCGTATTTACTTAAGTTGAATTTTTCATCTATGATTACATATTGAAAATTGTATTTCTTTGGTATTTTTTGTATTAAATTTCTAGATATTACGATGTGTGAATTCATAGGATGAGAGAATATTTCGTTAACATCTAAGTCAACATTCTAATCAACATCCTAAGTCACGAGTGTAAAGTCATTATTGATTGTTGCCAATCAATGCGAAACTTAATATCTGACGTAAAGTCAATATGTTGTTATATTTTTGGTTAGGAAATATAGACAACATTAGGGGAATTTTTAATTTCAGATTGGTTTTTGAGAACAATTAAGCTTAAGTACATATTGGAAATCACTTGAATTTTGCAATTCGAAATAACTTTTCATTTTCTCTAAAATTCCTTTAGAAAAAATTTTGTTGTGTTCCGTGTCAGAATTCGAACTACATTCATCAGAGACACATTGTTCAAATTCCGTGTGTCTTACACAACTTAGCCAAAGCGGCGATGACGAAACATATTGTTACGTTTTTCTTAACCTCCTTCGAATTGGCCTAACTCACAATTCGATAAACGCAATTCCCAATCTCTTCCGAGTTCGATCACTGATTAGTTAGCACAAACACCAGGTTTTATTAAGTATTCAACACCTTAATTGTTTCACAACAACAGGAAACAATACAGCGAACAATATTCCTAACTAGAATATTCTTTCAACAACTTCAGAAACTCCAACGGTTTATTGTAGAAATTTCCAGTTCACAACGTTGAAAATAATACACAAAATATTTCTACTCAATAAAACTTATAACTTTATTACACTTATAAGTTATAACTTTACACAAAACTAATTTAAAGATCACTTTTATAATTTTAACTTCACTATCGCAGGTTTAAAATAAACTAATTCTACATTTAATTTCACTTTACTGTCGCAGGTCTAAAATAACACTAATTAAAAACTACAAGAAACAATTTCCTTATATACCTTCTGCTTAATCTCTAGAAATTTCTAGGTAACTTTTTAGAAACCTTGAGAAAATAGTAGAATATTCGATTATTTTACGTTACGTTGATTTGATTTATAAAATCATAAAACAAATAGACCTTAATTCTACGAACATGTACAACAACAACAACACTATTTCATTCACTTTCTGTTGTGTTTTGTTGATTTTATTTTCCTAGAAGTAACCGTAATCGTCTAGATTTTTCTGTAATCGTAACAATACCCTCCACTTAAGCCTGTTCGTCCCGAACAGGATCTAGCTCTCCTTTGTATAAGGCCAATCTTTCCAAATGTACTACTTTCGCTTTGCCTCGATGTCCTTTCTTAATTCTATAAACCACGTCATTCAACTTGGTTATAATGTTGTAAGGTCCTTCCCATGCAGCTTGCAGTTTTGCTGATAACCCTCGTTTTCGTTGTGGGTTGTGTAGCCATACTAATTGTCCTTCTTCAAAACCTTTATTATTAGATCGTATATCATATCGGGCTTTCATTCTATCACTGGTCAGTTGTATCTTCTGCCGAACAAGATTGTGAATATCCTCAAGGTTCTTCCTGATTCGGTTGACGTATTCTTGCGCAGACAATGATGTTGATGGTACCGCTCCAAATTTGAGGTCACCAGGAAGTCTTAAATCACTTCCAAAAATAGTTTGAGCTGGTGTCATGGTCGTGGTGTCATGAGCTGCTGATCTGTATGCCATCAAAAATAAAGGAATGTGTTGATCCCAGTTACGTTGATTCTTACTGACCACTTTTGCTAGAAATTTCTCCAAAGTAGCATTGAATCTCTCAACCATCCCATCTGACTGTGGATGTGAAGCTGTCGTCCTCGTTTTGTTAATCCCCAGCATTTGACAAATTTCCTGGAATACAGCTGACTCGAAGTTCCGTCCCTGATCGGTGTGGATCTCCATAGGAACTCCATAGCGGCTAATCCAATTATTTATCACAGCTTCAGCGATTGTGGTTGCTTCCTGGTTGGGAATCGCACACACTTCCGGCCACTTACTGAAGTAGTCCATGATCACAAGCACATATTTATTCTGATTATCAGTTGTTGGAAATGGTCCCGCTACATCCATTGCGATCCTTTCAAATGGAGCTACCTACATTGTATTGCTTCATTTTTCCATGACTTCTTCGTACGGGTCCTTTCACCGCCGCACATTTATCGCATTTTTGACACCACTCCACAATTGATTGCCGAGTCCCTGACCAGTAAAACCGTTGTCGTATTTTTGCAAGAGTCTTATTGATCCCAAGGTGACCTCCACTCGTTCCTTCGTGATACTCCTTCAGTACTGCTTCTATTTTCCCTTTTGGTACCACTGTAAGGGATTGCTTTATCTTGCCATCTGAGCTTTCCCATATTCTCTTTAGGCATCCATTCTCTAACTGGAGACTGTCCCATTGCGCCCAGTACGCCTTCAAAGTTGGAGTTTTATCAGAAATTTCTCCCCATACTGGTTTGCAACCCTTTTCCTTGAACTCGATGATGGGTGCAAGATCCGGATCTTCTAATTGATCTTTTCTTATGGCTTCAGCTGTCCATTCATCGTCAGGTAGCACTTGTAGTAATCGTACATCGATGATGTTCTCCTTATTTTCTTGACGACTGCAATGCTTGCATTCAACTTCACAGGGTCGTCTCGATAATGCATCAGCGTTCCCATGTGCAGTACCCTTTCGATGTTCAATGTCCAAATCGTACGCCTGCAACCGTTCGATCCAACGTGCTACTTGTCCCTCTGGATTTTTGAACTGGAGTAACCACCTTAACGCACCATGGTCAGTTCTGAGATGAAATTTCTGACCATACAAGTATTTATGAAAATGTTTGACGCATTCCATAATGGCCAATAACTCCTTCCGGGTAACACAATAATTTCGCTCCGGCTTTGATAACATTTTCG
This sequence comes from Diogma glabrata, assembly GCA_963693315.1. Classification (NCBI taxonomy): domain Eukaryota; kingdom Metazoa; phylum Arthropoda; class Insecta; order Diptera; family Cylindrotomidae; genus Diogma; species Diogma glabrata. The sequence goes on along the minus strand of OY856188.1, from coordinate 143,930,781 downwards.
AGAAATAAGCTATCACCTTTTCCTGACCATCTATTTTCTGCGACAATACTCCTCCTATACCTTCATTACTGGCATCAGTATCCAAAATAAACTGAACATTTGGTATAGGATAGGATAGAATTGGAGCCGTACACAATCTCCTTCGGAGCTCCACAAATGCTTGTTCCTGAGGTTCATTCCATTCAAATGCTTTATCTTTTCTTGTTAACTCATGCAGACTTTTGGCAACGTTGGCGAATCCTGGCACAAACCGTCTGTAATATGTGCACAATCCAAGGAAGCTTCGTAGTTCATGTAGATTCTTTGGTCTTGGCCAGTTCATAACTGCTGCAATCTTGTCGGAATCTGTATGAATTCCCATTGCCGTAACCTTGTGTCCCAAATATTTTACTTCTTCCTTGAAAAGTGAACACTTTTTGGGACTTAATTTTAAACCAGCTGCTTGCAACCTTTCCAGTACCTCCGCCAAGTTCTTCAAGTGGTCATCAAAGTCTTTACCCATGACGATGATGTCATCCAAATATACAAGGCATGTTTTCCAGTGCAAGCCTTTAAGTACCCGTTCCATTAATCTCTCGAAAGTTGCGGGAGCGTTGCATAACCCAAATGGCATGACATTAAATTGCCATAGTCCATTACCTACACTGAACGCCGTTTTCTCCCGATCTTCCTCTGCAACTTCCACCTGCCAGTAACCACTCTGCAGATCCAGTGTTGAAAACAATCTTGAACCCGATAATGTATCTAGTGTATCATCAATCCTAGGCAATGGGTAGCTATCCTTCTTAGTAACTATGTTTAGTTTCCTGTAGTCAACACAAAATCTCAAGCTCCCATCTTTCTTGCCAACCAACACCACAGGTGAGCTCCAGGGACTGTCTGAAAGCTCAATTACACCAGCTTCTTTCATATCTCTTACCATTTTATCAGCTTCCTCTCTTTTAGCCAATGGTAATCTCCTTGGTGCTTGACGTATCGGCTTTTCTGCTCCGGTATCAATACGATGTTTCACCATATTGGTTCTGCCATTTCCTTCAGGTGAACTGCAGAATACAGACTTGTGTTGCTCCAACAATTGACGTACTGCTTTCTTCTGCTCTTCTGAAAGCCCTTCTGTCCATTTCTGCACAAGTTGTTCCATTTCTGCCTTTTGTTGTTTTGTATTGACCGAGCAATTGATGTTTTTCTGCTCGCACTTTATTATTTTAGCTACCTCTTCACATTGTCCTATGATTGATCCTTTCTTCATTGTTTTCTGGGTATCTGACAGATTTAAAACTCTTACTGGTATTTTGTAATCAGCATCCGATCTAACTAAGGTTTTCCCTATAACGACTTCTTTACAATTTTGATGTTCTTCTTTGTTGGCCTCCACAACCCACAACCTGGGTGACCCAGAATCTCCTTCCAATTTTCCCCAAATAATTGTTTCTGATTGGGGTGGCAGCTTTTCCCTGTGATCTAATATTATTCGACGAACACAATTTGAATCTTCGCCATTAAACTGGAGTGGCAACTCAACATTTCCGTACGTGAGTACTCCTTTGCCAGCATCAATAACGAATCCATTTGGCCTCATGAAGTCCATGCCCAGGATGACTTCATCCACAATGTCAGCTACAACCACTTCATGTTGAAAGTGAGTATTCCCGATTTCAAAGTTGACCACTTTATTTCCTTTAACACTTGCACTTTCGCCAGTAGCTGTCTGCATCCGGTATCTCCCTGCTGGTTTTAGTTTCCCTTTCACAATATCAGTGCGGACAATTGTATTTGTTGCTCCCGTATCTAACGTGATGACACAACTTTTTCCATCAATATTAGCCCTAACAGTAAGGCTGTCACCTCCCCTTGTCAATCTCGAAACATGGATGAAGGTTATGGGGCAATCGGTTGTGGGAGCCAGCTTCCGCCCCTTTAGGCTGACTCGTTGTAGTTTAACTGATGCGGTGCTGCTCCATCGTCTTCCCTAGCTTGCTGCACCCGTTCTTCTGCTGGACGTCGCTGCATAGGCGATGCTGATCTTGTTCGTTTCCTTCTCACATCTCTGCATTCCCTCGAAATATGGCCCAACTTGCCACATAACCAGCATCGTATTCTATCACTTCTGACACTCTCTCGTGGTCTTGACTTGTAGTTGTTTTCATCAGCCAACTCCACCCGGCGTATTTTAATTGATGGTTTAATAATTGCTTGCGCAGTTTCATTTGTTAAGGCATAAGCAATAGTTTCTGCGAATGTTGCTTTTGGCGGCAACATTACTGCTTTTCGTGTTTCTGGATCACGAATACCATCAGTAAACGCCTCGATCTTCATTTTATCCATAAAATTCGGTGGAGTATTCGAGTGTGCCAAATGTACAAGGCGTTCTACTGCCGAAGAATAGTCCTGAATGCTTTCTCCATTCCGTTGCAAGCGACCCTTTAACTCGATCCGGTATAGCTCCTTTTTGTGGTCGCTGCCATATTTTCGTTCCAACGCATTCATCACTTCAGCATAACTTTTGCGATCGTTTTCTGGTACTGCCTGTAATGCTTCAGCTGCTTCCCCTTTAAGTGCAACTATCAATGCAGCAAGACGATTTTCGGCGTTCCAAACATTTTGATCTGCTGCGGTCTCGAACTGGAACTTGAAGATGCCGAAAGATGTGGTACCGTCATACGATGGTGGTTTCAATTTAATATTTGCTATCTGTTGTACCACCTGTGAAGTAACTTTAGCTGTTTCAACATCCTGCAACCTCTTCTCAAAATCGTCAACTTTAGTTACAACTTTATTCAAGTCACGCTCAAATTCTTCAATTTCGTTTTGAATTTTCTCGACTTTTACATCAAATGCCGTTGACATTTGTAGAAGCTTCTCGTCTAAGTGTTGATTTATGCTAATATTCAACTCATTTATTTGCTGGTTCATCTCATCTTTATTTGCAGCAAGAGTTGCAGTAATCTCTTCTTTATTAACAGCAATGTTATTGTTGACTGTTTCCAGCTGTTGATTGATGTTGCTACTGATTTCTTCCTTAGTAGCAGCCATTTGTTGATTGATGTTACTACTTTGTTGATCAAATTTTTGAGTCAGCTCGTCTTTGTTGGCAACCATATTTGAGTTTACGACATCCAATTTCTGATTCATATTGGCATTTACGGCATTTAATTGCTGATTCTGTTGACTGATGTTCAAACTCATCTGTTGCATCATAGCCATTAACTGCGTAAAATCGAAATTTCCAGATGGCAATGAAGTTGTTGTTTCCGCAACAAAACTTTTCTCCTCATCAGCTGCCACTAGATCATTATTTGTACTAATCACTCCAAACTGGTAACTTTCCACGTCCATTCCATTGGCTTCCATACCTTGTCGAAGCCGTAGCATTAATTCAGTTTTGTTTCCACTTGTTGACAATCCACGTTGTTCTAGTTCTTTCTTTAACTCTAGAACCTTCAAATCACTTAATAAAACCATTATTAACAGCTAGCTAATCCGCCGATGTCACCAATGTTACGTTTTTCTTAACCTCCTTCGAATTGGCCTAACTCACAATTCGATAAACGCAATTCCCAATCTCTTCCGAGTTCGATCACTGATTAGTTAGCACAAACACCAGGTTTTATTAAGTATTCAACACCTTAATTGTTTCACAACAACAGGAAACAATACAGCGAACAATATTCCTAACTAGAATATTCTTTCAACAACTTCAGAAACTCCAACGGTTTATTGTAGAAATTTCCAGTTCACAACGTTGAAAATAATACACAAAATATTTCTACTCAATAAAACTTATAACTTTATTACACTTATAAGTTATAACTTTACACAAAACTAATTTAAAGATCACTTTTATAATTTTAACTTCACTATCGCAGGTTTAAAATAAACTAATTCTACATTTAATTTCACTTTACTGTCGCAGGTCTAAAATAACACTAATTAAAAACTACAAGAAACAATTTCCTTATATACCTTCTGCTTAATCTCTAGAAATTTCTAGGTAACTTTTTAGAAACCTTGAGAAAATAGTAGAATATTCGATTATTTTACGTTACGTTGATTTGATTTATAAAATCATAAAACAAATAGACCTTAATTCTAAGAACATGTACAACAACAACAACACTATTTCATTCACTTTCTGTTGTGTTTTGTTGATTTTATTTTCCTAGAAGTAACCGTAATCGTCTAGATTTTTCTGTAATCGTAACAATATTTTAATTTTGATGTTCAGATAATTTCTAAATTGAAACTTCATCATTTTTCGTATTTACTTAAGTTGAATTTTTCATCTATGATTACATATTGAAAATTGTATTTCTTTGGTATTTTTTGTATTAAATTTCTAGATATTACGATGTGTGAATTCATAGGATGAGAGAATATTTCGTTAACATCTAAGTCAACATTCTAATCAACATCCTAAGTCACGAGTGTAAAGTCATTATTGATTGTTGCCAATCAATGCGAAACTTAATATCTGACGTAAAGTCAATATGTTGTTATATTTTTGGTTAGGAAATATAGACAACATTAGGGGAATTTTTAATTTCAGATTGGTTTTTGAGAACAATTAAGCTTAAGTACATATTGGAAATCACTTGAATTTTGCAATTCGAAATAACTTTTCATTTTCTCTAAAATTCCTTTAGAAAAAATTTTGTTGTGTTTCGTGTCAGAATTCGAACTACATTCATCAGAGACATATTGTTCAAATTCCGTGTGTCTTACACAACTTAGCCAAAGCGGCGATGACGAAACATATTTTAATTTTGATGTTCAGATAATTTCTAAATTGAAACTTCATCATTTTTCGTATTTACTTAAGTTGAATTTTTCATCTATGATTACATATTGAAAATTGTATTTCTTTGGTATTTTTTGTATTAAATTTCTAGATATTACGATGTGTGAATTCATAGGATGAGAGAATATTTCGTTAACATCTAAGTCAACATTCTAATCAACATCCTAAGTCACGAGTGTAAAGTCATTATTGATTGTTGCCAATCAATGCGAAACTTAATATCTGACGTAAAGTCAATATGTTGTTATATTTTTGGTTAGGAAATATAGACAACATTAGGGGAATTTTTAATTTCAGATTGGTTTTTGAGAACAATTAAGCTTAAGTACATATTGGAAATCACTTGAATTTTGCAATTCGAAATAACTTTTCATTTTCTCTAAAATTCCTTTAGAAAAAATTTTGTTGTGTTTCGTGTCAGAATTCGAACTACATTCATCAGAGACACATTGTTCAAATTCCGTGTGTCTTACACAACTTAGCCAAAGCGGCGATGACGAAACATATTTTAATTTTGATGTTCAGATAATTTCTAAATTGAAACTTCATCATTTTTCGTATTTACTTAAGTTGAATTTTTCATCTATGATTACATATTGAAAATTGTATTTCTTTGGTATTTTTTGTATTAAATTTCTAGATATTACGATGTGTGAATTCATAGGATGAGAGAATATTTCGTTAACATCTAAGTCAACATTCTAATCAACATCCTAAGTCACGAGTGTAAAGTCATTATTGATTGTTGCCAATCAATGCGAAACTTAATATCTGACGTAAAGTCAATATGTTGTTATATTTTTGGTTAGGAAATATAGACAACATTAGGGGAATTTTTAATTTCAGATTGGTTTTTGAGAACAATTAAGCTTAAGTACATATTGGAAATCACTTGAATTTTGCAATTCGAAATAACTTTTCATTTTCTCTAAAATTCCTTTAGAAAAAATTTTGTTGTGTTTCGTGTCAGAATTCGAACTACATTCATCAGAGACACATTGTTCAAATTCCGTGTGTCTTACACAACTTAGCCAAAGCGGCGATGACGAAACATATTTTAATTTGATGTTCAGATAATTTCTAAATTGAAACTTCATCATTTTTCGTATTTACTTAAGTTGAATTTTTCATCTATGATTACATATTGAAAATTGTATTTCTTTGGTATTTTTTGTATTACTTATGTACTAAGTTTCAATAAGACCATAGCCCGGGATCAGGAGTTATTCAAGATTTAAACTTAGAGGTGTTCGGGAGACCCCCCGCCATTTTGTCCAAATTTGAAATGAATCCAGATCTTCCATTTTCAAGTGAACCTGTATCATTTGCCAAAGTTTCATCAAGATCCTATGCAGAAAACTCATCCAACTACCCACCCAAACCCACCCACCCACCCACGCACACACAGACGTACACCAAAATTTTTTTTGGCTATTTAGATAGAGGATGCTCCAAAACAAAAGATAAAATAAAATTTGGGGTATATAAGATTTTTTTTTTTCACGATAGATTGCATTACTTCACACAATTTAAAATTGTGGTGAAGTAATAAAGAAAAAAAGTCCTTTTAAGATAGTTATGTTTCACAAATTAAAATTGAAAAAAATCATATAAAAATGTAATGTTTTTTATCAGTATAAAATTTTTATAAAGCCTTACTTAGTAGCTTTCAAACAAAAAAAAATATCAAAATCGGTTAACCCGTTTGAGCACAATATAATTTTAAACTTCCCTTTGCTCTAAACATATTTCGTGCCACCCGGTGTCAAATCTAAGGAAAAAACTAAATAACGTCTTAATTTTTAATTATATATATTCAAACGGTTACCGAAGTTTCATGAAATCGGAAATGGTCAAGTCAAAGAATTAAGAGAATAGAGGAAGTGAAATTGATGTTAAAATTTGAAGTAATTTTTGCACCGTAAATATTTTCATTATTGTGGGGTTTATTGTTTTTTATTTCTGAGCAAGGCAGCTTAATATAGTTTTCATTGGTGATGATAATTCATTTTTACCAATTTTAATTACAATTTCAATTACAAATAATTTATTTTTACCAATTTTCACCAATTTTAATTACATCGATTTAAACGACAGCTTGCATTAAAATTTTTGCATTTTTTTGCCTCCAAAATTAATATAAAAACATGAGACGCCATTGCACAGCAGAACAAAAGGCCATCGCTGGTATTGTCAAAAACAAAAGTTTGACAATTCTAGCGCTAAGCATTTTATTATGGTTTACATAAATTTTAAATTACATTTGTTGGCGAAAATATTAAAAAAACTTCAACTTTATTAATCCAAAAATAAATTATAATATCAATATGAATTACGTCTGATAAGAAATCGCATCTTTTGTACAGATTTGGATATTTTTTTAAAGTTTATATCTAGTCCAGTAGCTTTGTCGCCTGAGTGTATGGGGTAGTATGCGTCAAATCCGGTAGTTCTGATTTTTTGCAGACTTGTTTATGATGTTGGCCTAATGAATAATCCAAGTGTGGATGACCTCGAGCGCTGAACGCAACTTCGTCAAAAATCGCAAAAACCGCGAAAAAATCGTTATTTTTTCAAATTTTGGCGATTATAACCCTAAAGGGCTAGTTTTTTCTTTAACCTTTTTTAGGCCGTTTTTAAAGTAGACTAAATTTGCTACAATACGATACTAGAACTGTCTCTGCAGATCCACTAGTTTCCGAGATTAAGCCTTTCAAAGTTTATCACTTTTTTCGAACTTCGCAATTGCTTGCAATATACCTTTGTAGAGTTTTCTACATCCCTGTCCTAATAATTGTATTAATAGATATATGTGTGTGGTGGCCGATGAGAAAAGAAGATTATGTAACTGTACCTGATCATTTTTGTGGTTGCAGTAGCAGATATCCCAGAAGGTGACGATCTCTCTGATGTCGAAATGGAGGATGACTTGAGGGCATACGACGTCGACGATTCATCACCATCCCCTGATGGGGATATGCCATCCCAATACGTCGATCCAGATACGGACGACCCTCAATCGGAACCTTCCAAGAGGGCTTAATTAATTTAATTTTTTGATGTAGTCCAGTAACTTTGTCGCCTGAGAGTATGAGGTCTAATCCGGTAGTTCTCATAGTATGCGTCAAATCCGGTAGTTCTGATTTTTTGCAGACTTGTTTATGATGTTGGCCTAATGAATAATCCAAATCCTCGAGCGCTGAACGCAACTTTGTCTAAAATCGAAAAATCGAAAAAACCGCGAAAAAATCGTTTTTTTTTTTTCAAATTTTGGCGATTATAACCCTAAAGAATTAGTTTTTTCTTTAAAATTTTTTATATGTTTTTAAAGTAGACTAAGTTTGCTACAATATGATACCAAAGCTGTCTCTGCAGACCCAATAGTTTCCGAGATTAAGCCTTTCAAAGTTTATCATTTTTTCGAACTTCGCAATTTTTTGCAATTCATACCTTTGTAGAGTTTTGTACATCTCTGTCCTAATATTTGTATTAATAAATACATGAGTGTATGGTGTCCAATGAGAAATAGTAGATTGTATTACTAGTGCGAATGTGTTTTCCAAACAAGAGTTAGTTTGCAGCATGACCGTAGGGAGTGCTGCAATAACTCGCGTTTGGAAAACGCATTCGCACTTGTTATACACACCATTTTTTGTAACAAATGCATAAAATTTATAAAGATTGATTTAATTGTTAATTTAATCATTTATTTCCTTTTGCTGAACAACTGTTTGGAGAATATCAGTGTGGTTTCCAGCGGGGCCGAGGTACTACCGATGCACTTTTCTCGATAAGGATGATTTTGGAAAAGTATCGAGAGTTAAACATACCTCTGCACACTGTTCACACTTCTCATTTTCTTTTTTAACATCCCATCATAAAAGTACAGGGCTTCGATAGTATATTCAGGATCAAAGTTCATTTAGAACAACAGAATTGCAAAAAATTGCGAAGTTCGAAAAAAATGATAAACTTTGAAAGGCTTAATCTCGGAAACTAGTGGGTCTGCAGAGACAGTTTTAGTATCATATTGTAGCAAATTTAGTCTACTTTAAAAACGGCCTAAGAAAGGTTAAAGAAAAAACTAGCCCTTTAGGGTTATAATCGCCAAAGTTTGAAAAAATAACGTTTTTTTCGCGGTTTTTGCGATATTTGACGAAGTTGCGTTCAGCGCTCGAGGTCACAAACTTGGATTATTCATTAGGCCAACATCATAAACAAGTCTGCAAAAAATCAGAACTACCGGATTTGACGCATACGGTAATGTATAAAGTTACTCGACTAATCACGCACTCCATATTTGAGGTTTTATTTAAAATGTTCACTAAAATATTTAATTTTTTTTATTTTTGTTTTAAATTATGATAGAATCACAAACATTTTTTATATTTATTATAAATTCACTTAAATATTACCACAATAAATTAAATAAAACAATTTTATTCAAATCAAAACAATGAAAAGTTCACAATATTTTAATTTTGACAATTCTAGCGCGGTGAATAAAGAAAAAAATTGCTTCAAATATTTTTGTGCATATATATATTAGTTTCATTCAGGGTTGTTAATATACACGTATGAAACGTTTTATACTTTACACGTATAAAACGAAACGTATAAAACGTATATAACGTATAAAACGTACAATTTTTGTTTTTTAAATTCATTCATAAAAAATTAAAAATACTTCTTATACTTCAGATATTAATCATACATATTTTTAATTTTTATACTTAGTAAAAATATAATTAGGTAGTTATAAATTATTTATATATTTGCTGCGTTTTTTTCATTTGGGTCAGTGTCAAGGTTTGAAAAAAACGATGTGGGTCACGCAAAAGAAAAAAAAATATTATATTTTAAATTGTTGGCAACACTGAGCTGAGAAGAAAAAAAATTGTGAAGTTGTAGCGCCATTTTGAAATTAAAACTCAATATAAAAAAAATTCAAAAAATATTTAACGTCTCTTGAAAAATAAAACTTCATATAAAAAAAATTCAAAAAAATTTAGTCAGAAACACAAATCTATTTTTTTTACATATGGCAATGTTTATTGATTATTGCAAATGGCGTGAAATAAAATAATTGATAATTAATAAAAAATTGAAACATCTTTTCCTTAAAAAATATGGATTTTACATCGTAGATATTGCTTTAAAATTAATTTTAAGCAAATTTATTGAAATCATGCTGAAAACAAATCATATTAAAATTGATTTTAAACAAATTTAGCAAAGTATCTTTGACAGTTTTTTTATTTTGAATAAATTTTCTTTGACAGTTTTAAGTTTTAAAATGACCATACCAACCTTATAAAATCAAAACCTACGTTTCGCCATCTCTTGCAATTTTATGTAACCAAAATATTTTAGATCATTGATCTAGACCCAGATAAATATCTGGGTTATGTTGTTGTTGTTTTTACATGTAAAAAATAGAGTTGATCTAGACCTTGACCCTGACCCAAATGAAAAAAACGCAGCTAATAGCAGCTAATAATAATTCATAATTCAAACGCAGCTAATAATAATTCATAAAAAAAAACTATATGCTTGGAATTTTCTTTTCTTATGCCCGATTTATAGTCGGTAACTTTAACTTAACGTTAACTTAACGTAAAGTACAAATGTATGAAAATGCACTAGAGCATTTATAGTCGTTAACGCAAACTTAACGTTAACTTAACGTAAAGTTCATTTCATAATTCATTTTATCTTAAAGATTTTGTTGAGAATTTTTTGACGTTTAGTAAAAAAACTGAAGAAAAGTAATATTTAATTGCAAGTGTCCATAAAAATAAAATTTTATTTATTAAAAAATGCAAAGGATATAAAAAGAGCGACGTTAAGCCAAATATTAGCATGAAATTAATATTAAAATAAGTTTTTTTATTTTAAAATTTTGTATTTTATGTTTCTTTCGACTTTTATTATCTGAAATTTTGATTTTAAAATCAGTTTGTTACTTTTAAAGAATTGATTGATTTATAAAATTGATTACAAAAACAAAATTAATATCAAATCAAACGTCAATGAATACGTAATTTCTTACCGACTATAATTCAAAATTTTGAGGTGTCTTAAGTTACTATAAGAACTGAATCTAAAAAATTATGGTGCAAATTATGAAACATTTTGCAATCCATACAATTTTAGAGCGATCTAGTTTCGAACCAATGAGAAAATTTTAAACTTTAAAAAAGTCTATCATTCTCATCAGGGCTAGCCGACTAGATAAACTCTACCAAAAAATGTCAACGCTAATGTATATAACCAAAAATTAGGTTACAACACTAGCGAAGTGTAAAAACAAAAAATTTACATAAACATACATTTAATAAATTCAGGTTTAGTCAATTAATTTCTCTGGTGATCACTGTTTTGTTATACTCTAGACATTCTAGTATTGAATAACAAACTTGTATCTGTGAGAAGAAGATGACTAGTCTTCACTTGTGTCTATTGACACATGATCAACAATTAATTCAGTAAATTATTTGTGATATAACATCACCCCGATGGAAAATCTCCCATCAAGAATAATATAAGAACTGAATCTAAAAAATTATGGTGCAAATTATGAAACATTTTGCAATCCATACAATTTTAGAGCGATCTAGTTTCGAACCAATGAGAAAATTTTAAACTTTAAAAAAGTCTATCATTCTCATCAGGGCTAGCCGACTAGATAAACTCTACCAAAAAATGTCAACGCTAATGTATATAACCAAAAATTAGGTTACAACACTAGCGAAGTGTAAAAACAAAAGCCCTGATGAGAATGATAGACTTTTTTAAAGTTTAAAATTTTCTCATTGGTTCGAAACTAGATCGCTCTAAAATTGTATGGATTGCAAAATGTTTCATAATTTGCACCATAATTTTTTAGATTCAGTTCTTATATTATTCTTGATGGGAGATTTTCCATCGGGGTGATGTTATATCACAAATAATTTACTGAATTAATTGTTGATCATGTGTCAATAGACACAAGTGAAGACTAGTCATCTTCTTCTCACAGATACAAGTTTGTTATTCAATACTAGAATGTCTAGAGTTTAACAAAACAGTGATCACCAGAGAAATTAATTGACTAAACCTGAATTTATTAAATGTATGTTTATGTAAATTTTTTGTTTTTACACTTCGCTAGTGTTGTAACCTAATTTTTGGTTATATACATTAGCGTTGACATTTTTTGGTAGAGTTTATCTAGTCGGCTAGCCCTGATGAGAATGATAGACTTTTTTAAAGTTTAAAATTTTCTCATTGGTTCGAAACTAGATCGCTCTAAAATTGTATGGATTGCAAAATGTTTCATAATTTGCACCATAATTTTTTAGATTCAGTTCTTATATTATTCTTGATGGGAGATTTTCCATCGGGGTGATGTTATATCACAAATAATTTACTGAATTAATTGTTGATCATGTGTCAATAGACACAAGTGAAGACTAGTCATCTTCTTCTCACAGATACAAGTTTGTTATTCAATACTAGAATGTCTAGAGTATAACAAAACAGTGATCACCAGAGAAATTAATTGACTAAACCTGAATTTATTAAATGTATGTTTATGTAAATTTTTTGTTTTTACACTTCGCTAGTGTTGTAACCTAATTTTTGGTTATATACATTAGCGTTGACATTTTTTGGTAGAGTTTATCTAGTCGGCTAGCCCTGATGAGAATGATAGACTTTTTTAAAGTTTAAAATTTTCTCATTGGTTCGAAACTAGATCGCTCTAAAATTGTATGGATTGCAAAATGTTTCATAATTTGCACCATAATTTTTTAGATTCAGTTCTTATATTATTCTTGATGGGAGATTTTCCATCGGGGTGATGTTATATCACAAATAATTTACTGAATTAATTGTTGATCATGTGTCAATAGACACAAGTGAAGACTAGTCATCTTCTTCTCACAGATACAAGTTTGTTATTCAATACTAGAATGTCTAGAGTATAACAAAACAGTGATCACCAGAGAAATTAATTGACTAAACCTGAATTTATTAAATGTATGTTTATGTAAATTTTTTGTTTTTACACTTCGCTAGTGTTGTAACCTAATTTTTGGTTATATACATTAGCGTTGACATTTTTTGGTAGAGTTTATCTAGTCGGCTAGCCCTGATGAGAATGATAGACTTTTTTAAAGTTTAAAATTTTCTCATTGGTTCGAAACTAGATCGCTCTAAAATTGTATGGATTGCAAAATGTTTCATAATTTGCACCATAATTTTTTAGATTCAGTTCTTATATTATTCTTGATGGGAGATTTTCCATCGGGGTGATGTTATATCACAAATAATTTACTGAATTAATTGTTGATCATGTGTCAATAGACACAAGTGAAGACTAGTCATCTTCTTCTCACAGATACAAGTTTGTTATTCCATACTAGAATGTCTAGAGTATAACAAAACAGTGATCACCAGAGAAATTAATTGACTAAACCTGAATTTATTAAATGTATGTTTATGTAAATTTTTTGTTTTTACACTTCGCTAGTGTTGTAACCTAATTTTTGGTTATATACATTAGCGTTGACATTTTTTGGTAGAGTTTATCTAGTCGGCTAGCCCTGATGAGAATGATAGACTTTTTTAAAGTTTAAAATTTTCTCATTGGTTCGAAACTAGATCGCTCTAAAATTGTATGGATTGCAAAATGTTTCATAATTTGCACCATAATTTTTTAGATTCAGTTCTTATATTATTCTTGATGGGAGATTTTCCATCGGGGTGATGTTATATCACAAATAATTTACTGAATTAAGTCTTAAGTTACTGTTAAGTTAAAGTTAACGTTAAGTTAACGTTACCGACAATAAATCGGGCATTATTCTTTGGAAGAGGTCCTTTGATACCTCTATATTAAAATAATAAAAACAAATAATTATTTATAAATAAATTATAAATTATCAACATAATATACCCATGTATACATTCAATTCAATTATGCAATCTAAAATATTAAATTATGAACTAAAAATAATATATTAATTGAATAATATATTAATAAAATAATATAATAATAAAATAATATAATAACATTTCATGAATTTTCGTTCAATTTAAGTGATTAGTATGTACTCAATAGTTTCTTGGAACTTTCTGATGTCTGCAACCAAACTGCTTCGAAGAGATTAGATATATGTATGATTGTATGACCAGCTAATAAATACTGTTTCTAGCTGGCCAGTTGACACTTGTAAATTTAGTAATTTATTTACCATACCATTCCATGATTCTGGGCTGTTATTAATTAGTTCACATATTATAGGTACAGTGACCATCAGTCCTGTATTTTACCGTACTGTCCTGTTTTTTTACAACGCTGTTCTCTGAGATTTTTTTACAAATACAAAACATTACAATGTCCCTTATTTCTTAATTTTATATGCACATATTCGTTTTTGCATAAATTTTACACGAACATGAATTTAAAACTATAATTTTTCTAAATTTCAAGCATTACAATCTCGAGCCACATGTCAAAATCGTATGCCCACTGTTTTTGCATTGCTCGGCTTTAGGTCATATAGATACAAATTCTAAAAGAGCAAACAAAAATATTAGTCTGTCTACTGACCGGCCCGCCAACCAACCTAACATCAGATGAAAACTACTGGAGCGATTTAAAACATTTTGGGAAATGGGAAATCTTGATGGTTGAAATTTGTATGTAAGACCAAGAGCTTGATTATTATAAGTGGGTCAAAAGAATGATTTTCATTCATTTTCATTCATTTTGACAAACATTTACATTTGTTATAATAGTTAAAATATGTATATACGTCAAACGGAAAAATATAGTGAGAAGTTTCTTGAGTGAATTCAATTTTGGTCATTGATGAGTATTAAGTACGATTGGAAATGTCAAATTGTTGCGGCCTTATTTTTTTTTTAAACAAATAATTATATTTTAAAAAGAAGCATTTACGTTAAATGTGGAAGTTTTCTGAACTAATAAGAATAGTTGGGTAAGAAATTATCATGACGACGTTATATTTTCTAAAGCAACTGTTCCTATTACTTCAGAAAACTAGGCTTTATAAATATTAAATATCACGACTACAATGAATAATACGCCCGCGATAGTATAAATGTACATATTTTTATTTATTAAGGATTTTACTTTTATACGATATAAAACGTTTATAATTGTGTGTTTCATACTGTACGTTTTATACGTTTTATACGTTTTAAACGTACGTATAATACGTGTTTTATACGTTACATTATTATACGTTGCAACCCTGGTTTCATTTCCACTATTCTCTTAATTCTTTGGGTCAAGTAAATTTTTTTTTATTTTATCGACGTTTTTATTCGATTTTCCATCTATGGTTATCTAGATATATGGTTGCGTACTTGTTGTTGAAAGCAACTTTGAGTTCGAAAAATCTTACGCAGAAGTTGTAAAAACCCATATAGAAGAAAAACGTGTTCTAGACCGAGTTGTGAAAACTTGACCATTTTTGATTTTTCTGAAACTTTGCATATAAGTAGTATGGACAAAATAAAAAATACAACTTGTTTTACAATTTTTTTAAAGGTTTGAGCATGGTTTGAGCATAAGGGGCTCTCCAACATGCATGAAAAATGAAAATTCTGCCAATCCGATGTAATTTTGAAATTAAATTGCTCAAGAACGGCTATACCGATTTCAGCAAACTTTTTTTTGTTTGATAGATGATAAGTTAGCCGTTTGAAAAAAAATTAATTAGAATTTTTTGTAATTAATTTTTAAGTAAAAATATTAAAAAACTTTATTAAAGATGGCGCTAGGGTTGAAGATCAATTGGAATTTAATTAATTTTTTTCCTGAAAATAGTTCTATTTTTATTCTAAAATATATAAATTTACAAAGAGGCATTCATTTTTGTTCTTGAGATATTTAATTTTAAAGACTTTTAGTACGACTAAAATTCTAATTTTTCATCATGTTTTTAAACAAATTCTATTAACAAAAAATGTTAAATTCAAATAAATCTTAATTTTTTTTTAAATGTAGTTCTATTTTTATTTTAAAATATATCAAATTTACAAAGAGGCGTTAATTCGTGTTCTTGAGATATTTAATTTTAAAAATTTTTAGTCCGTTTAAAATTCTAATTGTTCATTATTTTTTCGAACAATTTTTATCAACAAAAAATTTTAACCACTGAATTTCGAAAAAATGATGAACAATTCGAATTTTAGTTGGACCACAAATCTTCAAAATTAAATATCTCAAGAACACGAATTAACGCCTGTTTGTAAATTTGATATGTTTTAAAGTAAGGATAGAACTACATTTAAAAAAAAAGTTAAAATTTAATTGAATTTAACATTTTTTGTCAATGAAAGTTGTTTGAAAAATTAGAATTTTAGTCGTACTAAAAGTCTTTAAAATTAAATATCTCAAAAACAAAAATTAACACTTCTTTGTAAATTTGATATATTTTAGAGTAAGAATAGAACTATTTTCAGGAAAAAAATTAATTAAATTTCAATTGATCTTCGACCCTAGCGCCATCTTTAATAAAGTTTTTTTAATATTTTAATTTAAAAATTAGTTACAAAAAATATTAATTCACTAGCTGGACCCGGCCACGCGTTGCAGTGGCTTAGTTTGGTTGAATATAAGAAATAAAGAAAACAAAACACTCACCTTTCTAATATGTTTTATTTCATAATACTTGAGGGTATACAATGTTTTTTGTTGATCCATTGACTGTGTGGATATAGAGATTGCCTGGTTTGCCAACTCTAGAACACGCAACATATAATTGTCCATGTGAGAAACAATCTTTATCTAGATCTAAACCAGATACTTCCAATGTATGGCCCTGAGCTTTGTTGATGGTGATTGCAAATGCCAATCGAATTGGGAATTCATAGTCATTATCATAGTCATTATCATCACCAATTCATATTCAATATCATAGGCTAAGCTCCCGCTAAGCTGCGCGCGTGCGCGCCCGCCCACATCTTATTATATAAGCGCGCAGTGAAAAAAATTATGCGCGCAGGAAAAAAAATATGCATACATAATGTTAAAATATTAAAATTAGCATAATAACATAATTTTGAACATAATTTTGAACATAATCTTAAAATTAAAAATATTTTGAAAACATAACATGAAAACCTAAAATTTAATATTTGTTTCAGGCAAATTTGGAGCCTAAGCCCCAAAGAATAACGTTATTTATTTAAAAATACTAGTATATAAGTATAAAGTATTTACTAGAATTAGCTGTCGATATATAATTTTGTACAGGGTTGTATCGTATAATACGGTAACGTATAAAACACGTATTATACGTACGTATAAAACGTATAAAACGTACAGTATAAAACACACAATTATTTACGTTTTATACCGTATAAAAGTAAAATCCTTAATAGATAAAAATACATTTACACACATTTATACATTAAAATACTTTTAACATTATCGCGGGCGTATTATTCATCGTACTCGTGATATTTAATATTTATAAAGCCTAGATTTCTGGACTAATAGGAACAGTTGCTTTAGAAAATATAGCGCCGTCATGATAATTTCTTACCCAACTATTCCTATTAGTTCAGAAAACTTCCACATTTAACGTAAATGCTTTTTTTCAAAATATAATTATTTGTTTTCAAAACAAATTAAGTCTGCAATAATTTGACATTTCCAACCATACCTATTATTTATTCATCAATGACCAAAATTGAACTTACTCAATAATCTTCTCAATAAACTTTTTCGTTTGACGTAAATACATATTTTAACTATTACAACTTTTGTATAAAAAGAAGGTTTGATCTGCAAGAACCTGTTATTTTCAAACTGTGTCTATTAATTGGAAGTGGTGCAACCCGGATTCACACAACAAAATTTTTTAAAAACATCTCTCTAATAATCTATAATAATTTCCCTAACTGCTATGAAAAAAACGACATTTATTCTACAACAACATAATATTTCCAAGCTGTTCTTATTAGATGGGAGGAGCTGAAGTAGGATTGAACGATATTTTATATATTCAATAACATTTCATGATGCCAAATAATTAAGTTCATGAGCCAAATTTTTCTAGTCCAAAATATTTCCCATTAAGTAAATGTTGGAATCAAAATGAATGAAAATCATATACTTAGTATACGTGTTGAAAAATTCAAAAATAATATAATTGCTTGAGTTTAAGTGCTCAAAAAAATCTCAAAAAAATCTCTTCAAATCTAGTGAATTAGAAATTATTAACCAGTTTAATGTACAGTAACATAGTCTTTCGTATAAAGTATAAAAATATACATTCAAATAACATGTAGAATTTAAATAGTTTTTGTTATAAATTATAAAATATATATAATAATTTAAAACTACGTAATTATATTTTTACTAAAATATATATATTTTTACTAAAAATATAATTAATATCTGAAGTAAGAATTATTTTTAATTTTTTATGAATGAATTTCAAAAACAAAATCATATTATACGTTTTATACGTTATATACGTTTTATGCGTTACGTATTATACGTGTAACGTATAAAACGTTTTATACGTGTATATTAACAACCCTGATTTTGTACATACTTTTTTAACGGAGACTAAATGATACGACATTACTTATGCTAATACAATGCAAACTCTATTTTCCTTTATTAACATTTATAATGAGATTTAGTAGTAGTAAGATTAAGTGACTCTAGTGTTTTTTCTACGATAGCATATAAAAAGTCTATTTTCAGGCAGGTTTAATCACATATAAAAATGTTTTTTTCCACCAATGTAAAATCACTTTCGCTTAATAACAAATTGTAGTTGTTTAAAACGTTGTAAAACAAGTAATTTTACAATGTTTTTAAGCAAAGGAACCATGACAACATAGAAAGTGAATTTTAAATGTTGTGTTGTCGTTTCCTAAATGAAGCAAGATGGCTATCTCGACAGCTTGCTATAGCTGCTATTGTAAGACATTGGTTATGTGGTTCTGATTCAATTTTTTGAAGACGAAGTAAAGTAAGACCAAGAAAATAATAATCCAATCTCAAAATATTGTTTAAGTGCTTTGAAAAACAAAACCAATCATTTTGCATTAATAGTTTTGAATGATGTTTTGTACGTACTAGGGCAGCTCTTCAAGTTTCTACAAAAAAGTGAACAATCACCCATGGAGTCAATGAAGAAGTTAAGTCCACAAGTCGATTCTGGAGCCGAGAATCAGAAAATGTTTTATCAAAATCATTAGAAAAAAAAAACAAAACGTTAACACTTTTTATGTTATTTATTACATTTATTAACGAACTATGTCATCATCTAACAAAGCGATTTCCATCAGAAGAGATGAAAGATTGGTATGCCTTTGATTACAATGCAATCGCAACCAACGTAACAGATTTTAGTTTTCGACAAAAATATTCTGAAATTTATCCCCTGAATGATGAAGTAAGAGAAGAAGTGTTAAAAGAATACAGCATGTTTAAGTTTTCAATTGCCGAAAAATTACAAAAAACAAGAACTACAACTACAACTACAAGAAAAAACTGCTAAAAATTTCAGTAGTATACTATCCGTCGGGCTTAATGGTGATGAGTTTAGTAAAATTAGGTTTCTTGTGGAAATATTTTTTTTTTTTTTTTTAATTTAATAAAATGTGATGTGTAGTAGGCATTACAATATGTGTCACAACAACACATAAAAACCTTTTAAGACCAAGGTCCCACAACAACATGCGTTCACAGGATGTTAAGGACGCAAATCTGTTTTTTTTTTTTTTAATATTTTTTGTTAAATAATGGATAACTAAACCATAAATCCTATCACATATAAAATATGACATAGGCCAATATTTCGTGATAGGATAGGGAAAATAAAAATAAAATAAGAGATAAAAAGCAAATTTGTTTTAAAAATTTGCAGGAACAAAACTAAAATTGGTTTGCCAATAGTCCATGCTAATGGCATAATCCTTGATTATGGGACGCAGTATATTTTTCAATGATTAAAGCTCAGATATATAGTTATATGAAGGCTCGTTTCTTCGAGCAAGCTACAGCGTTCCAGCATCAAGGAATATTCATTAGCTAAGATTGAGAGTGCTACCGATGACTGAATACAGTTCATCCGCCAGCTCCCCTAAGATATCACCTTGGCTAGTGATATCTCACTGCTATTGCCAGTGGTATGCGATATCTCACGTTAACTCATATGCCAATAGCAGGGACTGGAGTACGCGGGGTTGTCACACCCGTGGATCAAAAAATAGAAATTGCCGAAATTGGTTTAGATGTCGTTTATTGTCGTCGTAAATTGCCGAAATTGGTTTAGATGTCGGCGGGAAGAAAATTAAATTTTGTATAACTTTTTGAATAATAAATTTTTTGAATTATTTTGCTTTTATTAATAAATGCCTTTAATTTTTTGCTGTCTTATAATCGTTATGACCACGTTATGAAACGTCGAGAAATGTCAAAAAGTGGGCAATTTTCACATTTGGCTCGAGATTGTAATACTTGGGTCTTTCATACCGCATAGTAAGTAATATATATATTAATTGTGAAAAATATTACTCATTTATAAGTATGTTGTAGTTAGAAGTATTTATAAAGTTTATTAACACATACCAAAGAAAATCAAATTGATAAAAAACAACAAAACATTTATAGAAATTGAATTTATATATGTTTGATTTATCCGCGCCTTTATTTATTTTTGAGAAAAAAGTAGCGCACCAATTTGTTTTTGCGCGCATCGGAAAAATTTCTTACAGGGAACATTGATCATGGGTATGCGAGGAATGAGGACATTTTCGCTTTTGAAAGGTCCATTCAAGATTGTTGCTTCTACTACGTTGCTCAATAATTTTTTTACTGTGAGTCGCGTGCCATTGCAAAGTTTTGGCTGATTGATATTACGCAACATGATGATTGGCACGCCGATTTTTATTTGCAGTACATGTGGTGGCATCCCTGGTAGACCAGTGAATTCAAAAATTCTGTTGGATAGCTAACTGCTTCATCTGCTTTCATGACAGTGTCTACGGACTTGTATGTGACTTCCTCGCTTTGAATATTAGACAGAATTAAATTGTTAAGTTCATTGACGTTTTTGTTTTTGGCCGCAAGAATGATTCGTTCACTCAGCCAATCGTGATTCTTATGATTAATTTGAATATCAGGAAATGCTTTTTCAATTAATTTCTCTTTTGACGACACTAAATTGCAGAAGTTATGAGGTAATAAAATTCGTCCTGTTGTTAAATCAACCGGCACCTTTCCGTCACCAATTCTCAGCAATTGATATGAGAATATCTCAGCTGATTTATCTTTTTGGAGGAGAACATGCATGTTTGTAGATAATTTTAACCTTTTCACGTATCGCCATAAAGTAGAATATTTCAAGCAAGCATTTATTTCATCCGCTGGTGTTGATCGGGGAACTACAGCTAATGTTTGTCTGAAATCTCCTGCAAGCAATATTAATGCATTCCCAAATGGTCTGGTATTTCCACGCAAATCTTGCAATGATCGATCAAGCGCTTCAAGTGATTTTTTGTGCGCCATTGTGCATTCATCCCAAATGATTAGTTTACATTTCTGCAATACTTTTCCCATTCCCGATCCTTTGGAAATGTTGCATGTGGGCGTTTCAATGAATTGCATGTTTAATGGCAATTTCAAAGCGAAATGAGCAGTTCTTCCATCTGGTAGCAATGTCGCATCTATGCCTAAAGCTATGCTATTTTATGATCGAATTACTGCTAGAATCGTTTAAGAATTGATTAAGAATCGTTTTAGAAACGTTTTGCCAGTTCCTCCTGGCGCATCCAAGAAAAAGATTCCTCCAACCCCGTTATCAACATTTTGCATTAGTTGATCGTAAATTGTTTTTTGTTCAAACGTTAGCTTCGGAATATTTGATTGCACATACGACAATTACTTCTGTAATCCTTTTATTTATTTATGATGGATGATAGCATGCAAATTCCGATTGATGTTATCAGCATTCAATGGTACTGCTACACTCGAATCACTTAAATTTAATGTTTTTAAGTACTCAAAAATACAGCTAAGCTTACCATCTGATTCATTGGCACTTTCATAAAAATCAATAAGCGCAAGTTGTTAGTTAGTTATTCATGCACAGTACTGTTTTATATATTTAAATTTCCTTCAAAATGGTAAGTTTTCTGTAGCCAAATGCTTTAATTTATAACAATCACAAATAATATGCAGATCAGCTATTTCGTTTATAATACTAAGAACAGATAATTAGTAACAGAAGTTATTTAAAAAAAACAGATGTTTAAAGGTGGATTGAATCCAAAATTGCTTAAACAATGGTTCACCACCTGATCGTGCGATATGGTAAAAGTAAAGATATTCACATATATTATAGAGCAATGTTAATTAATAGATATTGTTACCAACCTTGCGACACAAATTTTAATAATCAGTTACTTTGATATAAGTAAAGGTGCGATTCACGTGCGAAATCACGATTTTTTATTTTCCTGATCCGTTTATTGGGAGAAATATGTAGCAAAAAGATCTATTTTGTTCAGTGTAAAATAAAATATTGTAAGCAATTTGTATTTCTTCAAGGAGAATGTTTTTATAGTAAATGAGAACTGAGGACATTTTTACTCCTACCGAGGACAGTCCTACCGAAAGGAGAACACGTTGCAACCTTATTGGTTTACAAATTAGATAAAATAATCTTTGGGCCTATCAGTATACAATACTAATCGATTAAATTGAGCATGAAGTTAAAATCGACCATAAACTTGAGTGATTTGAGAATAAAGCAGGTGAGACACTTGTAATTGTTGACAGCCTACGTTATAAAACATATACATATGTATAACGAAAAAAAAAAAAAAAAAAAAAAAAAACTATGTATAAACCTTCCTGTATTTGAATGCAACGTTGTGTCCAAATTTCAAAAGATTCGATCAAGTACTTTCGGAGATTACCTATTTTGAACAAACGAACATTTACATTTTTATTTATATAAATTTTTTTTCAAACGGCTAACTAATCAAACAAAAAAAAATCCCAGCGGCAGGTATATCCGCTAGAAATAGGTAGATTTCGGGGTCAGACGGTTTTGTGTCCAAATAAAATTAGATAAGTCAGATTAGTTTAAATAAAAAATATAAGTAGAAACAGAATAATTCAAAAAAATTATCGAACCAAATTAAATACATTATCCGAACTAACTTCATCAATACAATTTCGGAACAGTTTTATTTAAGTTGGTTCAAACTACTTTTAATAACATATTAAATCCACCAAAGATCAAATGAACTACGTCACAACTACAATTATACCATCACACATAATTTAAAATCAAACATTAACAAACCATTTTATTTCAAAATCATCTTTGTGTTGTATTTTTTGTTTTTATTTAATCGTTTTTCAAATGGTTACTTGGTAAAAAAAAAAAAACAAAAGAGATTTTGATAATTTTTCTATGGTATTAAATGGCTTGATATTTTTCTTGTAAGGGGTGCATTATAATGCTTATAAAAATGGAACCTTTTGGGTTAGAAAGCTGAAATTTTTTAAGGCTATAGTTTAAAAGTATGTTTAAAAGTTAAGATGAATTTAAATAACATAAACTGAAACATGATGAAAACATTGCCTTTTGCGTTTGTTTTCATTTCAACAGCCTTAGGGTCTCAACCGTTAGACTTGAACTATTTTTTTGGAAAATTTTGGAAAGACTTATATTTTAAGTACGTAAGAAAAAGTTTTCAAATATGAGCTTGGCCATTTCAGCTAGATCAAGGACAGCAAAGTTTAGTAAATTTTTAAAACAGCTGATTTTTGTGGAACCTGAAATGCCAAGGTTGTCATCTGGAAAAAAATGATAAAAAAAGGTTTAAATATTCAATATTTTTAAATTTTATTAAAATATTATTATTCAAACGGAAGTTATAGCGCCCTAGATTATTCGACTTTTTAGGCTCTAGCCGCTTAATCGGTACCCGGATATGGCCAGTTCACGAACTTGTCCAAGACATTATTTGCCGAAACATACACAGAAAATTATTTTGGTGCAGGTCGAAAAATGCGACCGTGAGAGTGCCGCTAAATTCCGTTATACCTCATATCGTTATATATATATATATATATATATATATATATATATATATATATATATATATATATATATATATATATATATACATATATATATATATATATATATATATATATATATATATATATATATATATATATATATATATATATATATATATATATATATATATATATATATATATATATATATATATATATATATATATATATAATATTTTTTTTTTTTTTTGTTTTTCCATCTCCGCTTATCACATATAGTCGTTTGGCATCAAAATTTTTCCGAAATTCCGAGATGAAGCCCATTGCAATAGGTAGATTTTTATATGAAATCTACCTAAAAGTTTGCTGAAATCGGTATAGCCGTTCTTGAGCAATTTAATTTGTAAGTTACATCGGATTGCCAGAATGTTCATTTTTCATGCATGTTGGGGGCCCCCTTATGCTCAAACCATGCAATGTAAAAAAATTATAAAATAAGTTTTATTTTTTAATTCGTCCATACTACTTATATGAAAAGTTTCAGAAAAATCAATGCAAAAAACATTTCCAGCCGAATTTGTTGAATAGCTCCAGTGACCAGGCCACATGTTCCGAGCTAGTGGACTCAGCAGGTCCATTATGTAAGTACCCTCCCCCAGAGATTAAAAAAATTCCGACTGTAACCGACAACAACACGTACAATCCGTAATTCTATTGGCCTAATATGAAAGGGCTTCATATCAGTATTCTTTAAAAATTTATTTTGCAATTTTACATCTCACCATTTTTTGTATAAGTTTGAATAATGACGGTTTCTTTATGTTTTCTTACTCCGATTAACTCCAAACCTACCTGATCGAAAATCTTCAAATATATTTCGAATGGTAGAAAAATTAGTAAGTTTTTAATAAAAAATATATAAAGATGTCACATACTCATAATTATATTTATTAGGGGGTGGAAATGAGAAGGGGTAAAAACACTATTTAAAGGGTCAATTGGTCAAGTGGGTCAAGTGGTGTCATTTGAAAGAGCACCTAATTTAGAACACATTGCAATTTTTTTTTAAATTTTGCGGTGCACAGTTTATGAGTTATTGTCTAAAAAGTGCGACTTTCAAACCGTTGCTCCCACCCCTACATATCGACACTGATTGACAGAAAAATTTTTAAAAATTCACTGAGTAAGAAAGTTTGGTAAATTTTGAATGAAAATCATAGAGAAGTCTCAAATAATTATATTTCTGTGTGTTTAGGGGACGGGGTGGAGAAGGTTAAAAAACCTTTTTTGTCCCAAGCGAATGGAAGAGCACCCAATTTAGAAAACATTGCAATTTTTTTAGAATTTTGCGATGTACAGTTTTTGAGTTATTGTCAAAAAAGTTTAACTTTCAGACCGTTAACCCCCTACGTTTCGACACTGATTGACAAAAAAATTTTGTAAAAATTCCCAGCTAGAAAGTTTGGTAAATTTTGAACGAAAATCATAGCGAAGTCTCAAATAGTTATATTTCTGTGTGTTTAGGGGA
The DNA here is from genome assembly GCA_963693315.1 of Diogma glabrata. Classification (NCBI taxonomy): domain Eukaryota; kingdom Metazoa; phylum Arthropoda; class Insecta; order Diptera; family Cylindrotomidae; genus Diogma; species Diogma glabrata. The sequence continues at coordinate 143,905,374 of OY856188.1, read as the reverse complement.
TGGGTGTGGAGATGGTAGAAAAAAACTTTTTTTAACCCAAATGAGTGGGGTGTCATATAAAAGAACATCTACTTAATTTAAATAAAAATTACAATTTTTTTTAGAATTTTTCAATGCACAAAAAATTAATTAAAGCACAATAAATTTAGCCGTTGATTGACAGAAAAAAAATCCAATTTAAACAAGCTGGTGTGATCTTTCTTGAGTATAAACAGCTATGGATAAGGTTTAACCTGAAGTAACATTTTTTGTGTCATTTTTGATCAATGTAGATATGATTGTAAATTACTATTGACATTTACAATTAAACTTTTATTTTGTTATGCATCTATGGTCTGGCAATATAAAGACTTTACAATTTTTATACCGTGTTCTTTTACATTTACGGAAACCTTGGCCAGCGAATTTTATTCCCACTTGTCTGACTTTTTCTTCTTTTTATTCTATATAGCATTAGAAGAAAATTAGCACTTTTTCGTCATCATTATTATAGATAATTTTTTCGACTGTACCGAAAAAGTTCCAACACGGAATTATAGAATTTGGCATTCTTTTGGATGCAGTTCAATACAAAAAATACAAATTTCAATAATTTGGTGTTGAAACTGTACCAAAATTTGTTCGGTACGGTCGAAAAAAATTCACTATTATTTAAGATTTTATAAATTATGAAAATGTACAAGTAATAATAATCAAAATATATATGTTTTAGGGAAAAAAATACATGATTCTTTTTTGTGACGACCAAATTGACAAATGTGAAAGCATTCTTTTATTGGGAGTCACAATTTCCAATGACTTACTCTGGAACGATCATATAATGGCCATGGCAAAAAACGCGTCAAGAAAACTCGGCCTCCTCAATAGATGTAAAAAATATTTTACTCCATATCAATTACTCCACATTTATAAGTCCTTTATTCGTACCTGTATGGAGTGTTGTTGTCAAGTTTGGGGCGCTGCATCTGTTACCATCTTGGCTCTTTTGGACTCTGTTCAAAAGCGGGCTATACGAATTGTTGGTGATCGAAGTTTAACATCATATCTTGATTCGTTACAACATCGTCGCACTGTTGCTGATCTTGTTGTTTTTTATAAATATCGTCACCAGCAGTGTTCGGATGAAATCAGATCCATTATGCCTCAAACATATTCTTTTCCCCCTTTTACTCGTCAATCGGTTTGTGCAAACAGTCAAACTGTCGAGATTAATCACTTTCATAGTAACAAAATGCAGGCAAATTATTCCGATTCAGGCAAAGCATTCCATTTGTACGATGTACGCACAAAAAGTCCCTGAGTGACACATTTTGTTATTCCTACTACACAACACTTTTTATTTAAAAAAAGAGATCTGGATTCATTTCCAAATGGAACAAAATGGCTCCCTCGAACACCTCTTGGTTTGAATCTTCAATAACTTCTTGGCTTTCAATCTTACTGAAACAATTGGTATATGAAGTTTTAGTTTTGTAATTTTTCCTTCACCCCAAATTTCAATTGTGCGAAGTAATCCAATCTATCGAGAAAAAAAAATCTTACATTCCTAAAATGTTATTTTATGTTTTATTTTGGACCATCCTCTATCTAAATAGCCAACAAAAAAAATTGTAAGTGTGTGGGTGGGCAAAACTGCATAGGATCTTGATGAAACTTTGGTATATGATCCAGGTTGACTCGAAAATGGAAGATCTGAATTCCTTTCAAAATGGAGGGGGTTTCCCGAATACCTGTAGTTTGTACCTTCAATAGCTTCGAATCCTGGCTTTCAATCTTATAGAAACTTGGTATATAAGGTTTTAGTACTGTAGAAATATTGGAATTTCTGCATACTAACTTCCGGTTAATAACTTTTTTGTAAGTGTTTATCACTACTGTGGCCTACAGTTTAAAATCGATTTTCATGAAACGGTGGTAAAAGATGTCAATCAATGAGAAAAATTTCATTAGCTTTTGGTGTACATTGGACAAAGGGTTGAGGGGTACCTCGAAAAGATGCAAATATGTATGGCAAAGAGCTGATTAGTTTTTGATCGATATGAAGAGAGTGGTGGGGGTCCGTCGAGCACCTGTTTTTTTGAAAGCTCAATAACATATGTACTAATAATGGAATTAGATGGAACTTGGTACATAAGCATTTAGTACAGTTCACAACAGTTCTGGATCCCAACTTCCGGTAAAAAACTTTTTTTGCAATTTTTGAATTTTTGTTTCCATGTCCTTATGCACACTACGGCCTACAATAATGAAGTGATTATGATAAAACTTATGAAAAAGGTTTCAATTTGTCTGAGAAGAAAATGTTCAACTTTTGAAACATATTGATCAAAGTGGCGAGGGTCCACCATACAACTGCTGACTTTGCACATTTGGTTTTTAAAGTTTGTTGGGAGAATACAGACTTCGTTCATTAATTAATTTTGAAGAGACTTTGACAAAAGATGGATATTTGAATGACAATGAACTGATTAGTTAGTGGACGATATACATAAAAAAGATACAAATATGTATGGCAAACAGCTGTTTAGTTTTTGAGCGATATTGAACAAAGTGCAGGGGCGTTAATGTTAACCGAGCACCTATTTTTTTGAAAGCTCAATAACATCTATACTGCAGCTTTCTTTAATGAACTAATTTTGATGAAACTTTTGCAAATGATAAGCTTTTTAGCGATAATGGCCAAAGTGGTGGGGCCTCCGGAGCACTTGCTTTTTATAATTAGAACTACGCGAAATCTATAACAATTGTTAGCCATTAACTTAAGTATTTGATGAATATAAGCTCACTATATATTCAGAAAAGCACAATAGACCATCAGGTCGCAGTGCTACTAAAACTGATATTCTAAGGCCCTCCAATAAATAAACATATTCAATAAATTTTGTTTCCAAAGCTGTGATGACTGATGAGATCAGTCTATGCATCAGCGTCGCCAATATTTTTATTTCTTTAACAAATTACTTAGATCAACAGATCGAGCACACTTACCATTTTAGAACCATTTAACAAAGTAGGCAGTTTGTAGTGTATTATCTTGTCGCGAAACACTTTAGTTTAGATTTAGTTCCAATGTCTCAAGTTGGCTTAATTTCACATACCAATGAATAAAAATCTCATTTTTAAAAAACTTTAAATAATTTATTGAACAAACTCAAAAGTTGTAAATCAAAATTGCTATAACAACCTAAAGTTATTTTTTGTTTGTTTTTTAAATAAACCTAACGATATAAAGATGTTTTTATTAGTTACAGTTATATATTAACTAAATTAAAACTAATGTAATTATAAAAATTATTTAAGGAACGTTTTTTTATTAAACGAAAAATACTTTTTCAATACACATAATACAGAATATTATATGTTGTATTATGTTAATTAAAGTTTAAAACATTTTGCCCAAAAACAAGTATATTTAGTATTTGTTGTTTATATATGATTTGCTTATAATTTAAATTATACATACTCATAATTTATTCAACTTAAATTATGTCAAATTTTATATACATTGTATAAATTTTGCATTTATATATTTTATTACAAAAGTAATTTGTGTTCTTATTTACTGTTTCTCGACATACAAAACACACATTTAAAATTGGTTGTGTAAATTAGCAGATAGTTTACTTTTTAATTACATCAATAAATAAAATGTTATTTGTGTTTTAATTAACAGTTACAGTGTTACAAATTTAAATAATAAAATGATAACTACTATGTTCAAATTTTATGTTGCTTACTTATTTTTAATTGTTATTTATAATTTTATTAAATTGTTTGATCACTATTACTATGTAACCCTGTATAATATTGGATAAAATATTTCTTTATTTTAGTTTCTTTTAATTTTTTTTTTAAATTAATCTTTAATGAACAAAATGATTTTATAAGTATTGTTTGTTTTTGAGCAGTATAACATGAATTATAAACTATATAGTTGGAGCGTAACTATTTTTGCTACTCTTGGGAATATAATTAGTGTCCCTATTTATTTTTTTCTTTCTATACAGAAGGTAGTATTTTTTGAATATGCGAATTCTAGGTTTTAATTTTTAATAGTTTAATTCGTACAAACAAATTTGATCGCAGAAGTTCGGCGCAGTCGCATACTCTTTTATTTTTAATGTACCTCAATCGAAATTCAATGTGATTAAAAATAGTGCATATTGGATTACAACAACATTGAAAGCCTTAAAGGATATACTGAATCGATTGAAAAATGAAGTCATTGTCAATAATAATTTTTAGAAGATGAATCAATGATCTTATGATAAATATTAGATGCGTTTTAAAAAATAATTTACAAACATTTTAGTTCAAGAAAGTTTTAGTACGAGATGTATCGTTAACTTTGATTTTCAGGGCCGATGTTTTAAATTGAACATCTAAAATAGTTAGATTTCGGTATTTGGAATAAATTAATTACATAATACAAGACCACAATTATTAATCAGTTTTTGAAAAATCGAATATATGTGAAATATGAACATAATATGTTTTGAAATTAAATATGTACTAATTTATTTGGCGCAAAATGTAAGACTCTACCTTTAAGCATCGCTTTGAGTTATTCTTTTTGAGATAAACACAATCGTGTTTTTATTTCCTTTATGCAAAAACATATAAGACACAGCTAGAAATATAGAACAACGAGTTCTTAATTGGAAAGAAGGATGATACATAAAGCCCAATTAAAATTTAAATAAAATATAATTTGCCATAGTCCAGTGCAACTAAGAACAAATGCATTAAACTAGTTGTGCAATCTTTTGGAAACTGGTGTAATCTTCCAAAACCAATGACTATTAGTTATAACAAATTTATAATTCGCTTTGGTAATGATTCAGCTTATTGTGATTTGTTTTTGTATTCAACTACATTTTTAAATGTGCTGAAACTAGTAACAAAATATAAGAAATATAAAACATAAGAATTTAAAATAATATTCATAATACATTATGTGCAAATTTTGTATAAATTCCTAAATTTTAAATTATAAGAAGATGAAAACAACAATTTTATTTTTATATGTGCAACATTATATTTTTTACACCATTGTGTTTGTATTTTTTGTATTTTTATTAAATTTTAAAATGCTGTATTTTCATATTTATATAAAATGAACGTTTTAATTATTTACTTTTATAGTTTAATTTTACAAAAATATTGTGCTTAAAAATTTTTTATAATAAAAAAGTTAAATTTAATATTCTTCGTTTTCCCTTGAGAGATATGTACTCCAATAAACGACATTAAAAATTGCAAACACAAGTGGAAATGTTATCCTTGATATAACGTCGATTCTCTTTGATCTAGAACATTTGCTTAGTTAAAAAAAAGTTTATAATTTTTAGAATATATATCTACAATTTCAAAGTGTTTTGTAATAAATAAATAAAATAAATGTAACATAATTTAATCAATAATATTTAACAAATTATATGATATTGTTCTCGGACTGTTCTGCATTATTGTAAAAAATAATCTACAAAATTGTGAAAAAAACAAACTATTTTGGATTTAAGCGGCAAAAAAAGAAAAATGTCTGCTATGTGGTATTTGTAGCGCGTGTGCTAATAATTAAACTTTCTTAAAAAACTACGTACACTTTAAATTAACGCAGATTGCAATGCGTCACAATTCACAACAATATAAGTTTTTTAGGCTTGCTGAACGGTAGGCTAATTTTAAGTGGTTTGAAGCCGTTACCGCATCAGGCAAATAATTCCATATCTATACATCAATGTGTATAGTACGCTTTGATAAAACTCCAACACGGCAAAATGAATACCCCTAGTTTAAACAGAATACTTTTTACAACGATGAATACTTTTGAAAATTCTGTCAAATCTTTAATACTAAACAACGAATGGGTAAAAAATAGTATTATAAAAGCAACGAACATAACACTAAACAAGAAAGCATTATTTTTGGCTAAAAAATAAAATAACTTGAAAATAGTGTGTACATTTTATTAAATGAATACTTCATATATTGCTATATGTACATATATAGAAAAATTCATAATATATACAATATTACATGTTTTATTTTATTTACCATGCTTGGTAATTCAAATTTAATAGTAGTTTATGTAACAAGTACGCAAAATATGGTTTTAGCGGACGAATCGTAATATTTCCGGACGAGGCGCTAGCCGAGTTTGTAATATGAAGATGAGTCTGCTAAAGCCATTTGCGTACGTGTTGCATTTGTATTAGCTCTTAGGATTTTTTTTTCTAATTTATTGCTTAATTTGTATTCTTGCGTACCTAAAAATTTGATTTTTGAACAAAACTTATCAAAGCAATTGTGATTATAATTTGAAAATAATTATAATATAAAATGAAAACAAATTTTGAATCCGCTAAAGTGTTGTCATAACGACTTTAAGTACTAGGCCGCTAAAATATAATTTTGCGGACTCTAAACAGTTCTAAAAGTAATCATTTTTCGGTGCTAATACTAAAAAATAAATTTAAATGATGTGTTATATTCGATATTGGTGGTTATTGTTAACAAAATACTTCGAAATTTAATCTAAAAGTAACAAAACGGTTTAAGAATAGAGAAACTTGAACGTTTTGTGAAAAAGTAAAACAATAGTATTATTATATTAACTCTAACAATTATTCAACAAATTACAGCAACGTGTTTCTAGACTACGTGACCATTTATATTTTGTACTTATAAGGACGTACTAAGAGGGCAGGAGATGGTTTTTATTTTAAAATATTTCATTAGAAAAATTAGATTTGTTTGTCTTCTAATTTTATAGTACAGGAGCTTAAAATGATTTTATAGAAGTTGAAGGAATTGAGCCACTTGTAAAAATATATCATCACAAATAAATATAAAATATTTCATAATTAAATTAAAAACTAATTTTAGTCTTCTTTATAGCAAACAAATATATACGAGCGTTCACACTACTGGGTCACTTTTTTTATTTCTGCTTACATGGTGAAATCATTACATGACTAAAACGCCATCTATTCAATTCTAACAACTCTAACCAAGTTTATAGTAGTTTTACTAATGTCAAAATGTCCTGTCCCTTTTTGATATGGCGGCATAACGCGTTGTTAAAAATAAAGTGTAATACTCCATTCTCTGACTGCTGCTAAATATTATATTAAAATAATAAAAAAATGGGCACGATTACTTAAACTTAGGCGCAAGCGGATTTTTTTTGATTTTTTAGGGTAAATTAAGTAGATTTAGTAAAAGGGACAGTAAAGCTAGCTATTTATTTGGGACACCAAATATATAGCTAGTTTTAGCTATAGTGTATATCAGAGTAACGTTGCACAAAAGTTGAACACAATATGCGATATTATAGCTACTTAGAGAGATAATTATAAGCTCTTGATGAATGATGTTGTGTGAAAGTTGACTGACAAGCGGAGGCAATTTTTACAGTTATATTTTTTAATTGCTTTTATCTCAGTGTTACAACATCCATTCCATAATAATTCTGAACGGGAGCATACAAAACTACGATCATCGACAATTAAAGCTTTACCTTGTATTGAGTTACGGCAATTAATTGATAAATCATTTGTAGCAAATTTCAGTTTTCGTTATCAAAGGTTGATGTCTCTTAATTTCATATTCGTTTAACTCTGATGAATCAAATGATATCGGTCCACCATTTCCAATTACATTAATTAAAAAATAAGTTAATGATAATAAAAATATTAAGGCCAGAAATAATCTTCGTCTAATTAAACGTTAAATTGCAGCATACCACATTGTTTAATATTAATATATACAACTAATTTTCTTTTACATTCTATTTATGAAGATTAAATACTTAAAACTCTTATAACATTGTTATATTTAAAATAATCTGTTTAATACAAGCACATAGGAAATTTTGTAGAAGGAACATATTTAAATAACATCTTGTCAAAAAAGTGTAATTTTTGTATGGATTTTTGCTTTTTTCAAAGGGCTGTATCTTGGACCTTAGTCCTTAGGGCTGATATACAACTCATTTTGGTTTTATTCGCTTCAGTGAGTGATTCTATATCAAATCAAAAAAATCTTGGCGCCTAAGTAGAAGTATTATCCCAAAAAAATGTGTTAAAATATAACATTAACTTTCAAAACAAGTTTCGTAAAGAAAATAATAAATTAAAATCTACACAACATTGATTATTGAACATCAACATTTATTTTGTGGAATTTCTTTTACGCTATGCTTTGCACACCAAAATAACTAAAACTAGAATTTTTCAAGTTCAGCCAGAGCAAATACACTTTAACATAATTCAGCATCAACAATTGGATCTACTATTTCTAAACTAGTAACACAACTTGGATCCCAACTACACTGGATGATAATACCATCCAAGCTCCTACACTGGTGCTGATGAACTAGTCTCCACTAAACCGTATACATTCAAAACTCAAAGCATATATGTTCAACTTTTTCTACTCAAAGGAAACACATTTTCTGTTAGATTTCTTAAGATTTTTTTTGGAATTATTATTAAAAACATTGTTTGGTAATTTTATCGAACATGAATTTGTGAAGGAAAACATTTTAGAGAATGAAAAAACGCACAAAATTACAATTGGAAAATTATGAATTCGAATTATTAGCGAATTGAAAGAATTAGAAAATTATATATAATTATACCGCACCGCACAATGACAAATTAGAAATATGAAAATCGAAAATTGAGAAAAAAATCAGAAAATTTTAAAAATTTGAAAATTAAGCTTTGGAACAATAGAAACATAGAAAATTGAAAAACTATTTAATATAAAACATCGACAAAATTGGAAAAATAGTTTTTAAATCAAATAAAACAATTGAAAAAATGGTAGTTTTGAAAATATATAATTCAAAAATTAAAATAATACTACACTAGAAATTAGAGAATAATGAAAACGAATAGAAAAATTGGCAATTTAAAAATATTGAAAAAATGTCTTTCAATTCCATTATTTTAGAATTTTTTGGTAAATTTTCTTTTCCAATTTCCTTCTTTCCAAATTACTATTATTTATTTTCAATTTTTTGTCTATGCAAAATATTTGTATATTTACTAATGGACCGATTTCGCATTTTATAATTCATTTATTTTTTAACTATAAAATTTTCTTATTCTCTAATTTCCCTCTAATTCTATAATTTCATATTTTAAATTCAATTATCTTGCATTATTTTATCTTGCATTATCTTGTATTATTTTTTAACTATTGCTAATTATATTTTGAAGTTCCTCCTTCGTCTTAACTTTTCATTGTGAACAAATGATATTTACGTTTGGGAGATTTTTAAATTGTAATATCAATTTTAAATTTGAGTGATAGGTGGAAAAAGTAATAATCATTTGGTCTACACTAAAGTATACTGTTAATTTCATTGAAGAATAAAATTAAGTAATTTACAGTTTTATAATTAGAGAAATGGTTATTATCGTGAGGTATTAAGCTTAGGATATTTTTACACTCTGTGGCCGTAATTGTGTCTTGTTTTGCTGGCACAGTAATATCTAGAAGAGTACTAGTGCTAAAGGAATCACTGGATTTCAAAAAAAGATGAAAAATAACTATTAGAACACTCAAGCAATGATTCTAAGGGTTATTTAACTATTATACGAGTCAATCTTAGTAAACTTTTTATAATTATAATTTAGCACTAATAATAGTAGTTTATGTAACAAGTACGCAAAATATGATTTTAGCGGACGAATCGTAATGTTTCCGGACGAGGCGCTAGCCGAGTCTGTAATATGAAGATGAGTCTGCTAAAGCCATTTGCGTACGTGTTGCATACAACGTTTTTTTGTATTAGCTCTTAGGATTTTTTTTTCTAATTTATTGCTTAATTTGTATTCTTGCGTACCTAAAAATTTGATTTTTGAACAAAACTTATCAAAGCAATTGTGATTATAATTTGAAAATAATTATAATATAAAATGAAAACAAATTTTGAATCCGCTAAAGTGTTGTCATAACGACTTTAAGTACTAGGCCGCTAAAATATAATTTTGCGGACTCTAAACAGTTCTAAAAGTAATCATTTTTCGGTGCTAATACTAAAAAATAAATTTAAATGATGTGTTATATTCGATATTGGTGGTTATTGTTAACAAAATACTTCGAAATTTAATCTAAAAGTAACAAAACGGTTTAAGAATAGAGAAACTTGAACGTTTTGTGAAAAAGTAAAACAATAGTATTATTATATTAACTCTAACAATTATTCAACAAATTACAGCAACGTGTTTCTAGACTACGTGACCATTTATATTTTGTACTTATAAGGACGTACTAAGAGGGCAGGAGATGGTTTTTATTTTAAAATATTTCATTAGAAAAATTAGATTTGTTTGTCTTCTAATTTTATAGTACAGGAGCTTAAAATGATTTTATAGAAGTTGAAGGAATTGAGCCACTTGTAAAAATATATCATCACAAATAAATATAAAATATTTCATAATTAAATTAAAAACTAATTTTAGTCTTCTTTATAGCAAACAAATATATACGAGCGTTCACACTACTGGGTCACTTTTTTTATTTCTGCTTACATGGTGAAATCATTACATGACTAAAACGCCATCTATTCAATTCTAACAACTCTAACCAAGTTTATAGTAGTTTTACTAATGTCAAAATGTCCTGTCCCTTTTTGATATGGCGGCATAACGCGTTGTTAAAAATAAAGTGTAATACTCCATTCTCTGACTGCTGCTAAATATTATATTAAAATAATAAAAAAATGGGCACGATTACTTAAACTTAGGCGCAAGCGGATTTTTTTTGATTTTTTAGGGTAAATTAAGTAGATTTAGTAAAAGGGACAGTAAAGCTAGCTATTTATTTGGGACACCAAATATATAGCTAGTTTTAGCTATAGTGTATATCAGAGTAACGTTGCACAAAAGTTGAACACAATATGCGATATTATAGCTACTTAGAGAGATAATTATAAGCTCTTGATGAATGATGTTGTGTGAAAGTTGACTGACAAGCGGAGGCAATTTTTACAGTTATATTTTTTAATTGCTTTTATCTCAGTGTTACAACATCCATTCCATAATAATTCTGAACGGGAGCATACAAAACTACGATCATCGACAATTAAAGCTTTACCTTGTATTGAGTTACGGCAATTAATTGATAAATCATTTGTAGCAAATTTCAGTTTTCGTTATCAAAGGTTGATGTCTCTTAATTTCATATTCGTTTAACTCTGATGAATCAAATGATATCGGTCCTCCATTTCCAATTACATTAATTAAAAAATAAGTTAATGATAATAAAAATATTAAGGCCAGAAATAATCTTCGTCTAATTAAACGTTAAATTGCAGCATACCACATTGTTTAATATTAATATATACAACTAATTTTCTTTTACATTCTATTTATGAAGATTAAATACTTAAAACTCTTATAACATTGTTATATTTAAAATAATCTGTTTAATACAAGCACATAGGAAATTTTGTAGAAGGAACATATTTAAATAACATCTTGTCAAAAAAGTGTAATTTTTGTATGGATTTTTGCTTTTTTCAAAGGGCTGTATCTTGGACCTTAGTCCTTAGGGCTGATATACAACTCATTTTGGTTTTATTCGCTTCAGTGAGTGATTCTATATCAAATCAAAAAAATCTTGGCGCCTAAGTAGAAGTATTATCCCAAAAAAATGTGTTAAAATATAACATTAACTTTCAAAACAAGTTTCGTAAAGAAAATAATAAATTAAAATCTACACAACATTGATTATTGAACATCAACATTTATTTTGTGGAATTTCTTTTACGCTATGCTTTGCACACCAAAATAACTAAAACTAGAATTTTTCAAGTTCAGCCAGAGCAAATACACTTTAACATAATTCAGCATCAACAATTGGATCTACTATTTCTAAACTAGTAACACAACTTGGATCCCAACTACACTGGATGATAATACCATCCAAGCTCCTACACTGGTGCTGATGAACTAGTCTCCACTAAACCGTATACATTCAAAACTCAAAGCATATATGTTCAACTTTTTCTACTCAAAGGAAACACATTTTCTGTTAGATTTCTTAAGATTTTTTTTGGAATTATTATTAAAAACATTGTTTGGTAATTTTATCGAACATGAATTTGTGAAGGAAAACATTTTAGAGAATGAAAAAACGCACAAAATTACAATTGGAAAATTATGAATTCGAATTATTAGCGAATTGAAAGAATTAGAAAATTATATATAATTATACCGCACCGCACAATGACAAATTAGAAATATGAAAATCGAAAATTGAGAAAAAAATCAGAAAATTTTAAAAATTTGAAAATTAAGCTTTGGAACAATAGAAACATAGAAAATTGAAAAACTATTTAATATAAAACATCGACAAAATTGGAAAAATAGTTTTTAAATCAAATAAAACAATTGAAAAAATGGTAGTTTTGAAAATATATAATTCAAAAATTAAAATAATACTACACTAGAAATTAGAGAATAATGAAAACGAATAGAAAAATTGGCAATTTAAAAATATTGAAAAAATGTCTTTCAATTCCATTATTTTAGAATTTTTTGGTAAATTTTCTTTTCCAATTTCCTTCTTTCCAAATTACTATTATTTATTTTCAATTTTTTGTCTATGCAAAATATTTGTATATTTACTAATGGACCGATTTCGCATTTTATAATTCATTTATTTTTTAACTATAAAATTTTCTTATTCTCTAATTTCCCTCTAATTCTATAATTTCATATTTTAAATTCAATTATCTTGCATTATTTTATCTTGCATTATCTTGTATTATTTTTTAACTATTGCTAATTATATTTTGAAGTTCCTCCTTCGTCTTAACTTTTCATTGTGAACAAATGATATTTACGTTTGGGAGATTTTTAAATTGTAATATCAATTTTAAATTTGAGTGATAGGTGGAAAAAGTAATAATCATTTGGTCTATACTAAAGTATACTGTTAATTTCATTGAAGAATAAAATTAAGTAATTTACAGTTTTATAATTAGAGAAATGGTTATTATCGTGAGGTATTAAGCTTAGGATATTTTTACACTCTGTGGCCGTAATTGTGTCTTGTTTTGCTGGCACAGTAATATCTAGAAGAGTACTAGTGCTAAAGGAATCACTGGATTTCAAAAAAAGATGAAAAATAACTATTAGAACACTCAAGCAATGATTCTAAGGGTTATTTAACTATTATACGAGTCAATCTTAGTAAACTTTTTATAATTATAATTTAGCACTAATAATAGTAGTTTATGTAACAAGTACGCAAAATATGATTTTAGCGGACGAATCGTAATGTTTCCGGACGAGGCGCTAGCCGAGTCTGTAATATGAAGATGAGTCTGCTAAAGCCATTTGCGTACGTGTTGCATACAACGTTTTTTTGTATTAGCTCTTAGGATTTTTTTTTCTAATTTATTGCTTAATTTGTATTCTTGCGTACCTAAAAATTTGATTTTTGAACAAAACTTATCAAAGCAATTGTGATTATAATTTGAAAATAATTATAATATAAAATGAAAACAAATTTTGAATCCGCTAAAGTGTTGTCATAACGACTTTAAGTACTAGGCCGTTAAAATACAATTTTGTGGACTCTAAACAGTTCTAAAAGTAATCATTTTTCGGTGCTAATACTAAAAATAAAATTTTAGTTGAAGTTTATCGCTGCTAGTTTCCTGTCTTTATAATTATTTAATTAGTTTTACAAAAATTTTGAATATGCTAACATGTAATCCTGTCAGGTGAATTACTGTTTTATTTTATCTCTAATTCAAATCAGTTTTAAATTATTACTAATTACATATACCATATTTGAAATAAAGTTTTATAATTATAAATACAAAATGTAAAAAATTCGTTACGTTCAATATACATTATCGTAAATCATCTTCGTCTTCTCTGAAGAGATAGGTGCTCCAATACAAGATATTAAAAATTGCAAACACAAGCGGAAACGTTATCCTTGATATAACGTCGATTCTCTTTGATCTAGAACATTTGTTTCCGTTAAAACAGTATACATGTGAAATGAGTTATATATGCTTAAAACTATTTGTATTTCAGACTTTAGTTTTTTTGAAATTTTGAAAAAAAAAAAAAAAAACAAAGAGAAATAAATTGACAATATCAAACTGAAAAACATAATCCGATAGTTTTTTGTGTTTGTATTTGAAAAAGTGTGCTGTGATGTGTTTTCACTACGTTTATATATAACTACCAAATGATACGTTTATGCTTACGCTGAGTTCTTTTCAGCCAAAAAAACAAAGAAGGCAAAAAAAATACATTTCTTTCACTAGGCAAACCAATTTATTCTTCCTAATTTGTTTTAACATTACCAACATCAACAAAGAAAATTTGAATAACAAATGTGTTGTTAACGAAAATTAATTGCTTAAATTTGAAGAAGTAATTTTGTATGGTGTTTACTATAATATACATATATAGAAGAAAAACGTGTTTTAGACCGAGCTGTGAAAACTTGACCCTTTTTCATTTGCCTGACCGATTTTGATTTGCCTGGTGTACTAGTAGTACAAACAAAATAAAAAATACTACTTTTAAAAAAAAAAGTTAAAATCCAATTGACCTTTTAAAAAATTAATTGATTTTTTATCTAAAGATTAACTAATCCTTATTAAACAAAATAAGTTTGTTGAAATCGGTTTAGCCATTCTTGAGCAGTTTAATTTCAAAGTTATTTCGGATTGGCAAAATTTTCATTTATCATGCATAGTCAGGTTCGCTCAAACTATGCTTTTTAAAAAAATTCTAAAATAAGTTGTATTTTTCGTTTTATTCATAACTTATATGCCAAGTTTCAGGAAAATCAAAAATGGTCAATTTCATATTTCGACTTTGCGCCTGTGTAGATCACGTTTTTCGTCTATACAACAATATAATTAAAATTAAGTTAAACAAGCTAAAAAAAAATAAAATTCTGAAATTGATTTAATAAATTAAAATTGTATATGACATTGGTGGAGGAAAATGGATGGATCATAGAAAAAGACGAAGACGTTTTTCTCAAAAATGGAATTTAAATTTAAAAAAATTACAAATGAAACAAACAAATTCTATTAATTTAAAAATACTTCAAAACTTTGGTATAAATTTCAAAACTGGATTACGAAAGATGCTATAAAACGAAATTTAAAAAAATTTAAACTTTATTACATCCGACATTATTTTTACTAACACAAATATATAATTCATATCAAACTGTTTTTGTTCTTTACAACCCTAAAAATCCAAATGATATAAAAAGGTGAAAAATTATTACTTGCCACTGGTTTTACATGAACGATAAACTATTGACAATAAATGAGAAAAATAAAATACTTAAAGCTTGATGGAAACATACAGTTATCGTTAAAAGCTAGTGCGCCATTATTTACGTTTAACAGAATGTTTTCAACAGCTTGGTAGTAAAGCACTTTTGTCAGTTTGTTAGCTTTCTTTTAAATGAATAAAAAAAATAACAACTGGAAATACATATAAAATCCTAATAATATATTTTATAAAATAACAGAATATTTAAAACACAATTGAATTCATTCAAAGATCAAATAAAAATGAATAATTTTGTGTAACAAAAAAACAGCAAAACAAATTAAGTTAAACCAGCAAATCTATTGTTTGTACATAGATCAAACTATTTATTTGTTTAACGATAAAAGTTAGTATGATACAAAATTTGAAGCGCTTAATACCAGTGGGCAAAGCATAAGTATAATATAAATTTCTTTTGATCCTTCTTACTCATTTAGAGACTATCTACATTTATAGTTTTTTAGAAATCTACACTAAAAAAATATTGGTCTAATTCCAATCGAAATGCAGTTGTCTCAACCTCGCTGTGGGGGCAGAAATGGCGAAATTGATTCAACAGCTGTACAGGTACAGAATGATGTACGGTGATACAAACGCACGTAGTGTTTATGTGAGAATTAAATATAGTTTAATTAATGATATAAGACCAAAGTAAAGTTTTCCTTGGAAATAGTTATTAACTAACTTTATTTAACCACTATTATATTGCATGTATCCTTTTATATTTTAAATAATCTTCATTCTGTTGTCAGGAAAATGTTTACGTGTAGTTGTCCCAATCGCCAATTGTTTGCAAGTAATATTTCTTTGTTTGAATAATAATCTGTAAACTTCGAGATGAGGTTGCCATTACTTTAGTTTTTTTTCAGTGTATCTCCTAAAAAACGTTGGATAACGAAAGAAACAGCGCTAAAGAGCTTATGCAAGCCGTTGCAGTATAGAACATAATAAAGAGTTTTGCAGGTGCAACACTTTACGAAAACAAACAACTTTACTTTTGTCAATTGTAAAAAGTAAAATGCCTAACTATCTAAGTATAAAAACTGAAGAAAAATAAGACATTTTTCTGATTAAATCGATGGTGATATTTCAATTATCCTACTGTACATGTTTTGTTTGATAATGCAAATATGACTTCGTATCATTTAAGGCCTTCAATCTCTAACTTAAGACATAAAGAATTGATATCAATCACACAAGATAATGGTCGTTTGAGAATTGTTTTCTTATCTACGTCTACCAAGAAAAATTTACAACCAAAAAGAAAAACTTTATTTTGAATAACAAAATCTGGTCAGTTGTTAACAAATAGTTTAGATCAATTCTATTGGTTTATAAGCAGCGCCCATTAGTGAGCTATATTGGTAGTATTCAATGTGTATGAGCCGAAATATGAATGAACAAAAATGCAACTTTAGGCTTTCAAACAAAAATTTATTCCCAGCATTGTTAAATAATGAATAATATAGAACCCAAAATGTTAAGTTGCAGTTTTTAAGCCGTATTCGTTCATCTCTTTCGTTCAATACGAATTAAAAAAGAAAGAATTACACTAAAAAGTTTGATCCTTTTGATGTGCTTTGTTATATATGTTGTCAATAAACTTAACATCTACTCATTTAAAAATCAGTTATGTTAGTTACATTAATATAAAATAAATATTATTTTAGAAAGGTATTACTGTATTAAAATTTTTCTATTTAATTTTCTTTAAATAATTTATTTCCTTTATATACACATTTTTTATTGTTATTCTGAAGATTTTCTTGTTAATACTAAATAGGACCATGAATTCGTCTTTTTAAAAATTCAAATTTTCCCAATACATAACATTAGAGTTAATAACTTAAATTTTAATTTAATCCTCTTCATTTTCCATGAAAAGATATGCACACCAATATACCAAATTGAATATGGCAAAAACGATTGGGCAAGTAATCCTTGATATAACATCAATTCGTTTTGATCTAAAAACGTTTTATTTGAAGTTAAATAATTACTCAGAATATAAAATTGAATAGAAACTAAACTATTTGAGGCTTTGAGGTATACAAGGAGTATAATTAAAACATAAATTAAAGTAAGAAAATAAATTTAAATAAAAATAATTTAAATAAGAACTAATAATATGTGCAGGGTGTGATGTCAATTTTGACGGTTGAATTATACAAAATAACATAATATGTGAAAAGAGATTAACTATCAGCTGCTTATTTTTCGACTTGTTCACAGAAACACTTGTAAATGGACAACATTCTTAAGTAAAAGAAGAACCACAGATTTCACAGAAGAGAACGAAAAAACACAATCAAAATGAGAGAAATATGTTTAAGAGAGAAAGAAGAAGAGAGGTAAGAGAGAGAGGTAAGAGTGAGAGAGAGAGAGAGAGAGAGAGAGAGAGAGAGAGAGAGAGAGAGAGAGAGAGAGAGAGAGAGAGAGAGAGAGAGAGAGAGAGAGAGAGAGAGAGAGAGAGAGAGAGAGAGAGAGAGAGAGAGAGTGAGAGAGAGAGAGAGAGAGAGAGAGATGAGAGAGAGAGAGTAGAGAGAGAGAGAGAGAGGAGAGATGAGAGAGAGAGATGAGGAGAGAGAGAGTGGAGAGAGAGAGAGAGAGAGAGATGAGAGAGAGAGAGAGAGAGAGAGAGAGAGAGAGAGAGAGAGAGAGAGAGAGAGAGAGAGAGAGAGAGAGAGAGAGAGAGAAAATTAAAATCAGAAAAATTAGTTACATAGCCATAGGGAGAACCAAATTTAAGAATGTGGGATGGAGTAAGATAGAGATTACTTTGAAATTTCAAGATTTGATTTTGGTAGTTTTTTTTTACTGAAATGTGTTGTGTGGTAGAAATTACAATATCACAAAAAAACATAAAAACTTTCAAAAGTCTAGGTCCCACAACAACATGCGATATCAGGTGTTGATGAAGACACATTTTTTTGCTTTTTTTTTTAAACTAAAAAATAAACCATATCACCTGAGATAACTGGAGATAACTAAACAATAAATATATCGTAACAGTTTTATCTCAGTTGTTAAAAGCGCTTTGTACCTAAAGGGTGACTATTCCTTACGAAGGCTACTTTTCCTATATATATTGCTCAAAATGGGTGTTTTCAGACCTGGTACCAATTAATCATTCTGAATGTATAATAAGAGAAAATGCTCTCAGTAGTATCTGGGGATAGTCAAAGTCCTAATTATGATGGTATGGCGACATGAGTTTGAGTTAAGAAAAGCGCTATTGTAATTCTCCAAAACTAAATTGCTATTTTAAGGATGTTAACGCATTAGAGCTTTGATTGGACAGTAGACTGGTCATTAAAAATTAAATTTTTTCAGACGCCAACTAAAAAAGTTCTTTTTGGTGAAAAACCACGAGAATTTTGTTTTTAGATAACAGGATAGATAACAGTTTTTAGATAACGTGCCGCAAAATCATCGAAGTTGATTTTTTGAAAAAATCTTAGATTTTTTTAAATATCTTAAATATGCAGATTAAAAAATTAAACAACATTTTAGTAGGAAATTTAATTCTCTACAAAAAACGATCCGAAACGTATATTTCTGATGATATTTTTAAAAAAGTCACGAAATTCTTCGCATCTCGTAAAAACAAATATGACGAAAAAGCACATACTAAATTTGTTTTTCGGTAAACGGCTGTAAAGATTAACTTTGCTGCCGCTGGGGAGTAGCTAAAGTCTTACTTTTTAGCCGGCGGCTGCAAAAGTAGTGCCATTTTTATTTTATCTGCCGGTGGCTGTAAATTAATTTTCATATTTTTACGGCGGCTGTAAAGTAATTTTCATATTTTTACGGCGGCAGTAAAGTAATTTTCATATTTTTACGGCGGCAGTAAAGTAATTTTCATATTTTTACAGCGGCAGTAAAGTAAAATAACATGATATTATTAATTTGTTCAAAACAGAATGCATTTCAGTGTATTTTAATGAATTAAAATCAATAAAAATTAATTTCAGAAAATTTATTACCTAAAACATATTTATAAAAAATTTGATGCATTAATTTCATATTTTGAAACAAATTTAAACGTTTGCCGAAAAAATAGTGTATTGAACTCGGAGCTAAAGCGACTTTTTGTGTTTCGTCTATAATTGTCTAACTATAACTATAGACTCAACACAAAAAGTACAACTTTAGCTCCTAATTCAATAATATACTATTTGTTCTTTTCACGATTATATTTTTATTTTGTTCCATTCTTGAAGAAGAAAATTAGTACTTTCTTGTCATCCTTGTTATTTATGTTTTTAGGTAGATTTCATATAAAAATCTACCTATTGCAATGGGCTTCATCTCGGAATTTCGGAAAATTTTGATGCCAAACGACTATATATGATAAGCGGAGACAAAAAAACAAAAAAAAAAAAAATTTATATATATATATATATATATATATATATATATATATATATATATATATATATATATATATATATATATATATATATATATATATATATATATATATATAAACGATATGAGATATAACGAAAACGACCGGCACTCTCACGGTCGCATTTGTTGAGGTAGATCGAAAAAATTTTCTGTACTTGTGCGTTTTAATAATATCTTGGACAAGTTCGTGAATCAGCAAAATCCGACACGTGGTTAAGAAACTAGAGGCTTTTTTCTGAAAAAAATTGATTTTTTAAAACCGTTATAACGGCCGTTTGGATACTAATATTTCAAAAAATTTAACAAATTTAGAATCTTTGGAATCTTTTTTATCAATTTGTTTTAAAAATAGACCTCTGCATTTAGAGGTTCCTGAGTGAGCGGCTCCAACAAAAAAGTTTGCAAAAAAAATTTTTTTTTGAAACAACCGGCACTCTCACGGTCGCATTTATAAGGCCAGATCAAAAAACCTTTTCTAAAAATGTGCGTTTTGTTAATATCTTGGACAAGTTCGTAAATCAGCCCAATCCAACACATGGTTAAGAAACTAGAGGCTTTATACTAGAAAAAAACTCTGTTTTTTAGATCCGTTATAACGGCCGTTTGGATTCTAATATTTTTAAAAACTTCATAAATTTAGAATCTTTGAAACCTTTTTAATCAGTTTCTTTCAAAAAAAAGACCTCTGCAGTTGAAGGTTTCTGAGTGAACGGCTCCAACAAAAAAGCTTGTAAAACACAAAATGCGTTTGAATCAACCGGCGCTCTCATGGTTGCATTTGTGGATCAAAAAACCTTTCTTAAAAATGTGTGTTTTATTAATATCTTGGACAAGTTCGTAAATCAGAAAAATCTGACACATGGTTAAGGAACTATAGGCTTTATACTAGAAAAAAAAGTGTTTTTTTTAATCCGTTATAACGGCCGTTTGGATACTAATATTTTTAAAATCTTCATAAATTTAGAATCTGTGAAAACATTTTAATCCGTTTCTTATAAATATAAACCTCTGCAGTTAGAGGTTTTTGACTTGTTGGCTTCAACAAAAAAGTTTGCAACAATCCCCAACTACAATTTCCAAAAACCTTATAACAGTCAATGTCAACCTTATAACAGTCAAAAAATAAAAGATTTGAATAGAAGAAATTAATTTTTTTTTCCTAGAAATAAACTATTTTGATATTTTGCAGTAATTGCACGACATATGATATAGAGTAGGTTTGTGTCATAAATTATCACACACATGTTCTGTGGTAGATTTGATATTTGTTTGTTGCAAAATTGGATAGATATAATTTTGGTTGTAGGTAGCTAATTTTCTTTTTAAAATTTGTTCGATATCTGTTTGAAATTAGTTTGTTTTGTTTAAACTAATCTGATACATCAGATTCTACTGGCACACAAAACTGTCTGATCTCGAAATCTACCTATTTCTAGCGGATATACGTGCCGCTTGGACTTTTTATGAGTTACGAAGATTTACAAGTATTTTTCAAAATATGTACCATCAAAAATATGCGTTATAGGCAAAAAATGACTAAGACATTTTTTAAACAGAATTAAATTTCCTACAAAGTTTGTACGATTTTTTGTTAAATCTACCCGATTTATGAGATAATTAAAAAAAATCTACAATTTTTTCAAAAAATCCACTTTGTGTTTTTTTCACCAAAAAGAATTTTGTGAGATAATTAAATTTGGCGGCGTCTGAGATAATTTAACTTTTAGCGACCTAAGTCTAATACCTTAGACTTATAATAGACTTATAATAGGAATAGACTTATTAGACTGAAATGGATGATAAATTAAACTATTGTTTGAACAGATATTAAGACTTCGTTGAAATATTTTGCTTACTATTTATCTATGTAATGACACAATACAACCAAGTTAATAAAAGTAAAGGTTAATAAATCTATTAATTAGAGTTAATTCACTAACAACAGGATTGAGCTGGATTGAACAAAGCTGAGTTAACAAGTTTTAAATTCAAAAGAAAACAGAAAACAAATTATAAAAACCTCAGTTATTGTGTATGTAGAGTTTCTCCATATTTGTTTTTATTTGTTTTACTCGTCAATCGGTTTGCGCAAACATGCAATCTATCGAGCTCACTCACTGTCATTACAACAAAATACAAAATAACTTCTTTTTTCATACATCGTACAATGAATCAATTTGCATGAATCAACAGTCTTGAGTGTATTTAATCCATAAAGATTTAAAAAAACCGTCCGTCAACACCTCAGAACACAGGTTGTTGTGTGGCCTAGGTCTTAAACGGTATCTATGAGTTGTTGTGACGCATATTATAATTCTTATTATATTTCACTTTTTAATAAAATGATTGAACAACAAAAATTTCAAAATCAAAAACCAGGAATATTGACTGGTACAAAACAAGGATCAGGGCACCATGTGCATAATTGTTTAACATAATCTTTAAAAAATCAAAGAATAGTCCTATTCCAACAAACATAAAATAATAATATTTATTATAATTCTTGTTTTGCAAAAATTGAAGGTAGTTTGGTTCTTTACTTACTACTATAGATCGTATATAGTACGTTCATAGATCAAGTGCACCAATCAGCATCAGTAAAAGAAGTATTAAGATAATATCAGAAAGATGACAATTATGAGATAAATGAATAAATTTATTATTTGCTTGAGACATAAAACATTTTTTAACTTTATGAAAAAATTTACGCAATTGTGCTCCTCATATCACCAGTTGAGTTCGGCCAATGGAGCATTTTTATTCATAAAATCCTCATGGTCGACTATCGACATAAATCTTTTCTTTATATTAATTTTAGAAAAAGTTGTAAAAAAATTAACAGAAAGTGGTAACCCTAGAAAGAAATTGTTATCCAGAATTGAGTTCTGTTCCTAGAAGCTTATATAGCTACTTATAACTTACGTGACACAGAATTATTAAATAGTTTAAACAAAAAAGTTTTGTAAAATTCGATGAATAAATCTAATTATATTCAAGGCGAAGACGAGTTAATCTACTTAACTTATACGTATAGTAAATATGATTGAACATCGTGTAACCTGTTGGCAACTAATTATAAGAAACTTTGACAAATCCAACCTTTTTTAAACAAAAAATGTTGAGTTTATTCGATATTTAAGAAATTTAATTAATCAATATCACTTGTATTTAAGGTTTTAATTCTTTAACTAAATCGAAAAATATTTCTTGTGTATTAAAAAAATGTAAAATAAGAACCAAATAACCTCTTTTGATGCCCGTCATCAGATGTTATTTTATTTCTGATCGTAATTTCTGAAATTTTATTCTTATTTTTGCTCCAGAGTTAGTTAATCAAACAAAATGATTCACTTAACGTGAAATTTTAAAAATGAGTAAATCCCAAACGTTTTCGCAAGATTCGAATTTGTCGCCATTTGTGTAGATAAGTGTTTGCAATAGAAAAAAACAGTTTAATAGCTAACAGTTTAGGGTTAGTAAAACTAGTGCACCACACAACAGAATACCGCGTTTTTATTGTTGAGAAATATTTAAAAAACATCGAACGTTGGCGGTCATAGTTTACAAATTTCGTACAAAATATGGTACGATATTAATTTAACTTCGTCAACTGTGAAGAGAATAATCGAAAAAAGTCAGGCAGGTTGGATCAAATTGTGTAACTCAACACACAAGCCGTCCAAAAATAAGTAGTTCAAATGTTAATATAGAAACAGTGCGTGAGAGTGTTGCTAAAAGTGCAGTAACATCAATTCGGTGTCCATTTCAAGAAGCTCTCTAGAGCGTATACATACTAAAAATCTGCGTCTCCATACTTACAAAGTTAAAATGGCACAAGAACTGAAGCCAATGACCAGCGAAGAGAATTCGTTGAAAGGACTATTGAGCTTCAACAAAATGATGCTGTTTTTTTTAGCAGAATCATTCTAAGCAACCAGACTCATTTAAAGCTTGATGGCCTCGTTAATTGTTAACATTGCCGCATTTTAGAACCTATATGTGATTGTCAAAAAACAATTGCATCCACAACGTGTAACTGTTTATGCGGCTTTTAGGCTGAAGACATCTAAATGAGTTGGTGACTGTTGCTGGTGTTCGATATCGCGGCAAGATAATCGAGTTCTTCTTGTCTAATTTGGATGATATTGTCGTGAACGACATGTGGTTTCAACAAGACGGCGATACATGCTATGAAGTCAGTAAAACAATTCGATTGCTGCATGAGATATTTCCTGGTCGTGTGGTCATGGTAAATTACAGCAAAAGCGTGCGTTTTGACTGGCAAAACTGTGGTGGCTATTTGCCCTATATGCGATTCTATACATAATCCTATCCTCTTTATTTTATGATTGAATTAAAAAGATACAATTTTAAAATTTTTAAACATTTTAAAACCTTGCGTAAATTTTGGGACAATTTTTTATTAATGGAAACGATAGTTTAAACGTACAAAATTATTAGTTACACTAAATTTTTACCAAAGGTCGTTTTGAAGATCAAGCAAAATTTTTATCGTAAATCTGAAATTGTCTTTTGAGCAAACAAAAATTCATATCTCAAACTGTTAATAGATTTTTTCAACTTATAAATGACACTTTTTGGTATTGAAAACAAATTTGATCTTCAATGATTTTTGAAAAGGAATGGAAAAGGGATTACAAAACTACTCGTACTTTCCTAGTTTTACTACTTAAAACAAAACAATTCGTTTTTTTGGGTCTTTGCGAGAATTTAATCGATTTTGAAATATTTTACATTTTGTGTTTGATTCACTTTAAGTAGAACACACTTTTTAATATATAAAATTAATAGACTCATAGAGTGATAAATTTCAGTTGAAACAATGGGATTCTCGCGTATTACAACGATTGCTTCACTGCCCGTTATTTTTGACTTTATATACCTTTTTTTCAATAATTAAATTTAATTTAACTTAATTCGCTAAACACATAATTAATTAGTATTGATTAAATGCAAAAAATTTGAATATCATGCATACATTAAAGAAAAACAATTAGTTCATTGACATGATTGTTACCTTTGTTTAATACTGTAAGTCTAATGGCGTTAGATAATATGTTTTAAAAAATAAAATAAAAAATATTATAAATATTAAAAAACAAAATGATAAACTAAAAACGATTAAATAACATTGGAGAAATAAAGAAAATCAAAAGTTAGGAAAGGTAATGTTAGCTACAAGGTTAACCGGGAATAGGGAATTTAAAAGTAAAATTATTACCTGGTTGGAAATTTCGATAACCACGTTCTGCAGCAATTCGGACGTTTCGGTGCTTGCATATGAACCTCACATTGTCTTAGTTTTTCTAATGCCATTGGATCACCTGGATGACGTACCAAAGGCTTCTGAAAATTCTTTATATTATTTAGAATGGTTAAGTTTATATTAGTTTTTCGTGTTATATTTTGATGATAGTTTTATGGGTTATATATGTTAAGTGTTTACTAGGTATATAATTTTAAAAGAATATTGGGTTATGTGTTTGTAAAATTTTGAGTTTTATTGTTTGATAAATAGAAAGGCAGAAACAATTTAAGTAAATTGACCATTTAGCATGAAAATGAAGTTAACGATTAATATAAACATTTGTACTAATTAAATCTTATTTAAGAATTATGTTGAAAACAATGGTGTAATGCCCGATTTATAGTCAGTAACTTTAACTTAACGTAAGGTACAAATGTATGAAAATGTACTGGAGCATTTATAGTCGGTAAACGTAAACTTAACGTTAACTGAACGTAAACTTCATTTCATTCTATCTTAAAGATTTGTTTAGTTTATTACGTTTATTATAAAAACTAAAGAAAACTTAAATTTAATTGAAAGTGTTCATAAAAATAAAATTTTTTTCATTAAGAAATGTAAAGGATATAAGCCAAATTAAAGCCAAATTTAGGCATAAACTTAATATGCAAATGAATTTTTTTATTTTAAATTTTGTATCAAATGTTTATTTTGATTTCATTATTTTAAATTTTGATTTTGAAATTAGTTTGTTGCTTTTAAAGAATTGATTGATTTATAAAATTGATTACAAACTCAAAATTGATATCAAATCAAACGTCAAAGAATACGTAATTTCTTACCGACTATAAATCAAAATTTTGTAGTGTCTTAAGTTACGGTTAAATTAAAATTAACGTTAAGTTAATGTTACCGACTATAAATCGGGCATAAACGAATCCCTAACTTCATTTTCATTCTAGATTTTATTGGAATATGTATTTCTGTATATATGTGAAAGAACAAATTCATGTACATTAAACTGTTTTAGAATATTTTAATTCGCTTGACTTAAATTCGACTTCAAATTAAATGATCTGCTACTGCTATATATACACCAATTCAACTTTAAAAGTTTCTATTTTTTGTTTCTCTTTTATTTATAAAAATGTTATCACAGAAATTATACCCTCGTTCTAACACACACTCACGATGTAAGAACAGTCATAGTTTAAAAAATTCTCTTATTTACCACTGAAACATCTTAATTGCAATTCTGTATGTAGTCACTGCGCTAACTGTACGATTTAAAAAAATAAAAACTAAAAATGAGCATAAATACTAATCTAAAGCTCCTAATACATAGATCTGTACCTTCATCTTGAGAAAACCAGTTTATACAAAAAATTAAAAGTTGGACAAGTGCGAATAAAATTCGGTCGCCAAGGTTTCCGTGATGGTAAAAGAACACAATATCAATAATAATTGACATAAAGTTTTGTTGTAAAGTCTTTATATTGCCAGACTATAGACACATAGAAAATAAATGTTTCATCGTAAATGTCAATAGTAAATAGTCAATTTCTTCCAAATTGATCGAAATGACACAAAAAATGTTACTTGACAGGCGACAGTCTGAGGAACGCCTGAAGAACAGGCAGAATTATACTGTTTTAGCAAAAATCACAACAAAGAATGGTTAGAAACATGTCATCATTTTAAAAGAAACCATATTCCATACAATAATTTACTAAAAATGGTGAAATACGTGCTGTCCTTACCAGGAACTAATGCTGCAACTGAAAGCGTTTTTCCTGCGGTAAATATAAAGTGTGCACATATGGAAAATCACAATTACCCGACTAGCATTTTATTCAGGAAGGCCCTATTATGATCCGGGCCGGATCAGGGTGTAATAAGGTAATACCTAATAGGCCATTTGCATCCGTCCCTATCAGAAATCATACATGATTTCACTAATAGGGCACGCCTTATTTGTTCTGATCCGGCCCGGACTGCGAAAACCGATCTTATCCCTAGTAGTAAATGCCGAATCTGAGCCGGATCAAAATAATATTTGATTTTTAAATTAAAGTTTGCCCTATTTGTCCTGATCTGAGCTCTATTTCATTTAAACAAATTTCATTTGGTTAAACTTCATTAGAGTAACCATTTTAGATATATATAGTTTGCGAACTTTTATTTATACTTTAGTTATCGCTTCTTGGCATTTTGTTATGATGACATATAGGTAAGTATAAAGTTAGAATATTTTATAAACGAATTTAATGGACATTTTTAAATTAACGTATTTACAAAAATTGTACATTTTGTCATTTACTTACTAATAAATGCTCTATTTGATCTGATCCGGTCCTGATCCGCTTCTAGTAGGGCTGCCTGATCCGGTTTGGATAGTTTGAGGCGTTACATTACTGATCAGGACCTGTTCAGGGTGCCTGATCTGGACCCTATCAGTGGCAGGGCAAGCGTTATCCAGCCCAGATCTGAGCCCTTACATAATGCTAGTCGAGCAAGTATTAAGACTTTGAGAGTCATTTTGTGTGAAATATAATTTAAAAAATTCTTGTGAACAATTTTATGACCTCAAAAAACAAACAACGACAGCAATCTACAAAAAAAAACCACTCAAATGAGATATATTTTTTTTTGTAAAAAAAAAAGAAGTACTAAAGAATAATATATATTACGGATGAAATTCGTGATCTACGCGACCGTCGCTGAAGCCGATCATTTTTAACGATTATTGGAATATAAGTAGAATAGGTGAAATAAAAACTGTGTATTTAAAAAAATCATAAAATGCTTAGTTTGAGAACAGGCTGGTCCGTACGTTTTCTGGAAATTCAAAGGGTGACTTTAAAATCAAACTGTAAGAGAGCTGCCTACCCGATATCAACGGTTTTATTTGTGTTGGGAAGGTAACTGACTGTTGGTCTGTTGAAATACACAGTAAACATTTTCCTTACTCTGTTAAAAATATTAAGAAATAAATTCTTTAAATATGGCGCAGCTGTCACACAACATACTAGAATTTGATGGAGCGTTTTTTCGTTCTACAGATATTAATTTTTAAGGATATGGCTTAAAATGACCTGCGATGCGGTCATTAATGTTGGGTTAAGCCGAAATTCGCGTTCTGGACGACCGCCGGACGGCCGATCGATTTTATACTTGGCATGCACGGCGTATAGGTACAGTAAAAATAACGCATGTTTTAAAGACATTTTTAAGTGTTTAGTTTGAGAACAGGGTAGTCCAAAACATTTGTGGAAATTCAAACTCAGAGTAACTTTGAAATAACAGAAGAAGATAACGGCTAACTCGAAATCATTTGGTTTATCGGCCTATCTGAAAAAATGCACAGTAAACGTTTGGCTTACATTGTTAATAATAAAAATACTATGAAATAAATGTTTAAAGGAGGCGTTGATGCTGTGGGTCAAATATCTTCATTTAAAAAATTTTAGCTGTAAAATTAATTTTTTGATTTGAGATACGCTAAGAGTATTTTTTTAAATATAAAGATACCGTAAATACAAAAATTTATGAAGAGAGACAAACAAAATTGTGATCAAACATTTGTCAAATTCAATTTCTCTTTTCTCCATTTTGATTTGTTTTTCAATGTTTATATTTACTACCACAAACTTTTATATTAAACTATAAATTAAAAACTGGTCTGGAAAAAAATCGGTTTGGTAGACCTGCTCCAAGTCTTATTTGCCAGACTTGGCTTAAGCCTGGTTTGTTAGACTTGACCCCAGGAGATCAGTCCAAGCTTGGCCCAGAAAATTTCAAACCCGACCTAAGCCCTTAAAGTTCTGGCGTGGGCTTGGCCCCTTAGCTTTTTCTTATCCGGGTTAAAAAGAAATATGATATTTTTTACATGTCACATTTCTATAAAATTTTTGGACAGATATTGTGATTTTTTTTTGATAACCCATACAGAATCGAAATTTAGGCAGATATCCTAACGCAGAATCAAGGTGTTAAAATGGATCAATTGATAAAAGTGTTAAAAATGGTTTAGTTTTGAGATTATTTAGTACTAAACTGAAACCTTGGCTAAAAATGCAGGAAAGTTAGGATTAAATTGTGAAAAATTGTAAAATTAGTAAGTTCTACTTTTTTCAAGTACAATTACGATTTAAATCTTTCAAAATATTTTCTAATATTGTTTACTAAAAATTTGAGCTATATCCAACAAAAAGAAGTTTGCATTATAGTCCAGTCATTTTAGCATAAAAAAGAGGTCAACCTCGGAATGAGAGATAATAAGCTGAATTTTTGTATATACCTTCATTTTGGCGTTCTAAATGTTGTCTCAAAAGTCTCATAAAATCTCGTGCATCGTAAGTTATTCAAGGTCAAATGTAAAAAAAAAACAGTTTTTCGCGATTATCTCGGTTTCTATTGCAGAACAGGGCCAATCCTGTTAGAGGAAAAAAAAATTCTTAGCAGTATACGAATGGTCGGAAAATGTAGCTAAGAGTCTAAGTAATTAAGGAAAAATCGACCGAACTGTGTAAAAGTCCCGGAAAGGGGTGGAGGGGGGTCGTAGTATATACGTTTTTAGGGGTTTATATTACTTTTTCGCGATTTGCGACTAAACTATGCATCCCATCGAAAAAAGTTAAATATAAAAGTTGTAGATAATAAAAAATCTAAATCTTTCTTACTGGACATTATTGACCATAACCACAAAATTATCGAGAAAAATGCAAAAAACCGTTTTTTTTTGTTTTTAATTTATAACTATCGCAAAAGTTGGTATATTTTCATGAAAATCGGTGAAAATGTTTTTTTTTGTGTTTCAAACAGTCCCAAATTTTTTCAAAGCGAAATATTTAATTTTCGATGTTTTATGAAGAAAATTTAAAAAAAAGACCTAATTTTCAATCGAAAAGTTTGGTTAGGAAACTTTCGATTTTTGAACTTTACCAGTGCTCATTTTTTTTGTTAAAATCCCAACTTTAATATAGAATTAAAATATAATATTGTTTATGTACAAAAATTTCGTTAAAAAAGCGAAAAACCGAAAAAACTACTTTCAAATCATGAATTTCTTTTTCTTTGTTGTAAATAAACGTTTGCATTATTAAAAAGCGTTAATTCACATGCGATACTATGTTATACAAGTAATTTACATATACTTAACTAATCTTGACTTTCAAAGTCCCGAAATCATCGTTTAAACTGCAATTAAATAGGTAAAAACTCAAAAAACACAAAGGCTGTGTGTGACTGAGAAATTTTTTTTATTATTTCTTGGGATCAGGGGCGCATACTGAAAAAGTTTTAGGGGGGGGGGGTCCAACAACAACACACAGATACATTTTAATATAGTTCGGTCGATTTTTCCCTAATTACTTAGACCCTTAGCTACATTTTCCGACCATTCGTATACTGCTAAGAATTTTTCGTCTATTTCGATATTTATAACGGTTTGGCCCTGGTCTAATTACCTTGAACTTTGAATAATTGTCGTTTGTTCTTGTTTCCGGTCTCTGCAACGACGGACATGAAATTTTGAAAATGATGGCTGATTTGTGTTTTATTTGTAAGAATCCACTTGCATAAGGTTATTTTGATAATGTAATGCGCGGCTTGAAAACTTAAAAAACTACCAGTATCGTTTGAAATTATGGTCATATAGACTTCTTAAATATTTTAACTTCTGTGAATGTGCATGTTGTGTGTCAAAAAGTGTACATCTGTAAAAATTCCACAGCGGCATCGCAACGACTCTTAGAAGCTCAACCCTTAGTATCACCCAGTGTACCTTGTAAAAAAGGAATGAAGTGTTTGATTTAAAAAAAAATGTGTTTATTTTGGTGGCCAGCTTATGCAGCAGCAGAGTCAAGAAAAAAAGAAAACTACTTCACCGCCCTATATCGCAAAAACGGCTGCGCGCATGATAAATCGTTTCAAATAAAATTTGTTACAAATTTTATGCTCTACAATTTTTATTATACATGTTAACGTCATTGGAGCAATAGAAACCGAGATAATCGCGGAAAACTGTTTTTTGTTACCTTTGACCTTGAATAACTTACGACGCAGACACGAGATTTTATGAGACTTTTGAGGCAACTTTTAGAACACCAAAATGAAGGTATATACGAAAATTCAGCTTATTATTTCTCATTCTGAGCTTGATCGCTTAAATGACTGGACTATTAGTTAAAAAGAAAAGAAATTTGTAAATAATAAAAGGTGGTGTATTTACAAATTTCTTTTCTAATTCAAATTTATTTTGAGAAAAAATGTTGCAACTTTGCAACTTATTTTAATATAAATCGCTTTATACTTAGTTGTGTGTGTTCTGTTAAAAAGGTTTTAGCTATTTATGGTCATCAGTCAATCCATGTAATATTTTTATTATTGACCTAAATTAATAATGGTATTTTATTTTCATGATTTTTTCTTTTAATGAATAGTTTGTTTTAATTATACTTTTGTATCACCTTGTTTAAAAATGTATATGTATTAAGAACTTACCATCGCAAATGTAGCATTACTATCTGTATCTAATAAATCTGATGTTGCATCCATACTTGCTTGCTCCATTTCACGTCGTTTCTTTTTCATATTTTCACGATGTAAATCTGCGGCCCGATCCGTTTATTTATTTTAGTTTTTTATGTAGTTTGCAGAAAAATAAAAAGATTTTTGTTTCAAGAATTTATGTGTCCAAATATTAGTTGTTTGATTTAAAAAATTTATATTACAAATTTTTATGATATTGTTTTATTTAAGTTTTTGGTTTTTAAGTTTTTTATTTTTAATGAGTAGTATGAAATAAAAAGAAAGACAAAAAATTAATATTGGTTATAAAGAAAATTTGATTAACTTAAAGGTATAAATAAAAAAATAAAATTAAAACAAAATTTTGTTTATACAACCATAACATGGGCTTTCTAACCTGAGCGTGATGCATAATTCACTAATGCAAATTCCAGTAGTGCTCCGAATACAAAAGTAAGACAAACTCCAGTCCATACATCAATGGCTTTTGTATATGATACGGGAGGTAAAGATGCGTTTATACCTGATGTTTGTGTTGCCATTGTCAAAAGTGTTGTAACCCCTAGAATAAATATAGAATAAATATTAAATAAAAAAATTTAATTTTTAAAACTAAAATTTCATAATTTCACCTAGTGAAACTCTTGCTGGTACAGCACCTTGATCTAGCCAAAACGATACCCATGAAACTATAACTAACATACAACATGGAATGTAAATTTGTATCAAATAATATGAAAATTCACGTTTAAACAAAAGATCTACTTTGAGACAACTGTATTCACCTAAAAAATAAGATTAAACAAAATATTATTGTATATCAATTTTTGTTAATAAATAAGATGTAAATTTACCAGTATTCGTTTTACTATTACAGTAATCCGTTAAAAACTTTTCAAGTGTAAATCGTGGTAAATGTAAATTTTTTACAACTTGCACTGGATCACCTTCTTTCCATAAAAATACCAAATCAGCTGTTGTCCAACCATCTATAAGAATTTTTTTTAAATTAGTTTTTTTATCATATCTTTGAGTGTTTCATTCCATTGTTTTATCAACCGTGAACCCTGGTGTGTAGAGTATCATTTTAGTGATTGCAGAGGCGCACACAGAAAAAATTTTAGGAAGGGTGGGGGGATGTGATGATTAAAAAATGTGTCACAACAACACATATACCTTTTAAGACCTAGGTTCCACAACAACATGCGTTCTAAGGTGTTGACGCACGCTTTTTTTAAAACTTTCGTGGATTGAACGACCCCGAGACTATTGATTCGTGCAAAGAATTCCATTTATGCAATGTACGAACAAAGAAATCTCACTGCATTCTGTCACTATAACAGTGAGTAATCACAACAGTTTGACTATTTGCACAAACCGATTGACGTGTAAACGGGGAAAAAGAATATGTTTGAGGCATAATGGATCTGATATCGTTCGAGCACTTCTGGTGACGATATTTATAAAAAACAACGAGATCAGCTGCATTACGACGGTGTTGTAGGGAATCAAGATTTGATGTTAAATTTCGATCACCCATAATTCGCATAGCCACGCTCTTGTACAGAGTCAGAAAGAGCCAGGATATGAAACAGGTCCAGAAACTTAAATTTGACATTAATGCTCCATACAAGGACGAATATTGAACTTATAAATGTGGAGTAATTGATACGGAGTGAAATATTTTCACATCTATTGAGAAGGCCGAGTTTTTTTGATGCGATGTTTGCCATTACCATTATATGATCTCTCCAGAGTAAGTCATTGGAAATTGTGACTCCTAATAAACGACCGCTTACACATTCGTCTATTTGATTGTCACACATACTAATTGAAATATCATTGACGAACTCTTTGATCTGCAAACAATCAATAGGTGTGTTTGGTGGAATTAAAATTGACTATATTTTTGTCACCCTAATCGACTTTTTTAAGGTCCTTGTTTACATTTATGGCAGCGTCTCTCAGGGCTGGCGTTATTCGTTTATGCATTTTACTCTTTGAAGATAGTGTACTATCAGATCTTCAAAACTATTTTTCGGATTACTGGTAAATTTCTAAAGTTCGTTGATAATGAGGGGTACACCAGCGTTAATTAATTTAGACTCAGAAGACAAGCCATCGATGGATACTGAAGTGTATCGGTTGGTAGGAAAATTATTAATCAGCTTTAGGACTGTGGGGTGAAATTCTACGCAATGAGCTTGTTGATCTTGTTGGCATGCTATATTTGATCAAATGCTTTTGAGATCTCTAATGCGATAACGTACGTTATCGCATTACCACCTTTATCAAGTATGATGTTCCAACGATGGGCTACAAAGTTCAATTTGTTCCTTTTTTGTGGCTAGACATTGGAAGACAAGCACGAAGGAAAAATACGAGATTTATAGAATTTGTAGAAAATTTTGGTAAGAGTAAGTGCAAGTTTGAAACTGTTTTTAGAATAAAAAGAGGAATGTTGTCCATACCGGAGGTTGGATCGTTATGTGAGTGAAATAAATAATAAACATTCCTAGCGAAAGTAGTGAATTGTTTTTGATAAATCATCTTTCGTTGGTACAATTAAAAGCACCAGAACCTTTAGGTGGGTTAGATCATAATTCCACACATTTAAATTTACAAGTTCTTAACCCGTTTAAAACTTATCCTGGTCTTGTTTGGGATTATAAAGCTACAGATTGGCACAAACTTAGAGATATCTTTAATTCAAACATTTCTGCTTCTAATTTTTCAGGAATAATACACCTGAGTATGCGCAAGTTTATTCCAATTGATCGTTCTGAAGGCTGATCTATGGGTTTCGAGTAAATATAAAGAAACATTAAAATTTAAAAAATGCTTTTCGAAAGTATTACCAAAATAAAACTGATGAAAACCGAATAGAAAAAAATATATTATATGTAGAAAACTAATAGATGCAGAGAAAAATCTTTTTATTACGGAAAAAGCTACTAATTTTGCTGAGCACCCAACGCAATTTTTAAAAAGCCATTAGTGGAACCTAATTTGCAACCTAATCAGTTCCTGTATTTTCTATCAAAATGGGGCGGGTCATTTTTTGTAAAAATATAATTTGGAAAATGCTGTTACAAATGAAAACTCATAAGGCATATTATTTTTAAAACATTTGCTAAGAAATTAGCATCAATCCTTACCAAAATTGTGCATTTGTCAAATAAGAAGAGGATTTTTTGAAAAAATGAGTAGTGTACAGCCACATCCAAAAAAGGTGCCTAAAACGGATCCAACAAATTACAAACCCATATCAATCTTGTCGTTTGTTGCTAAAATAGTTGAGAATATTAATTTAATATTCCTAGTGTTCGGTCGAGACAACGTGATAAAAAAAATAATGATTTTTTGAAGTACTATACTCAGCCATTATCTCGAAAAAAATCAGATTTTTTGTTTGTTTTAAATGTCAAAATGTTTTGAATTTAGGGAACTATAAAATACTTTATTTTGGTTGTTAACGCTTTTGGTTTCTTTTTGTTTATGCTTACATTTTTGTGATAATTATTCTTGATAAAATTGGTTTTGTCTAAATTTACCTTTTGTGATAAAATTAATTGAAATAAAAGTGATCTTTTAAGGTAGACCTATGCATCCATCTTTTTGTCTTTTGACTCTTCGGTCCCGTTTGACGTAATATTCAACGAAATGAAGTTAGAATCAAAAAATTTTAAAAATATCGTGATATTTATTATGATATTTCACGACCGAACACTACCATTATGAGCTTCTTAAGTTGTCAAAAATAATTTAAGAAAGACAATGAGATAGTTTTGCTTATGAAAACACGCTTCATGCTTCTCATGAAAAACCTAATCTTTACTAACCGGTAGCGCTTAATGACACTAGTTCAAATGGGGTTATTAAACATTGAATTAAAAACAATTATGGATTCGGGTATTGCTAACAATGCTGAATTCAACATGAGCAAAACTAAAGTTTGCTGTTTTCCTAGGTTATCAACCCCTAGTCCGTTTTCATTAAAGGTTAATTCTTGAAAAAAAAACTAATCTTGAAGAGAAAGAATTTGTTAGACTTCTAGTAGTTGAGGTTGAAAATAATATGAAGTGGAATTCTCATATTTTTAGCTTGGCGTTGTTCGTTGAACGTTGTTCTATTTAATATTTTTGCGTCGTTGTCGTAAGGATTTTAACAGCAAATAGCTTCTTTTAATATATAAGTTATTTATTCGTCTCTGCATGAAATATTGTTCTCACATAAGGAATGCAGCATACATAATTAGTTTGAAGTGTCTTGATTTTATAACACAGCAGAGAGCTGTTAAATTGATTGGCAATTCAAATTTTGCTTGCTGGGTTGCTTGTATGTCGCTGATTTGACGGTATTTTACAAATGTCTGGCTCAGATCGATTTTGCCTGACCCTGCAAACTTCACACGTTACACCAGAGCATCAATAGCAGCTCATATTTCTCCTTTTCGGATGACAAGATGTAGAACTGTCGCTTTTCAAAGTGATTTTTTTCACGGAGTTTGGCATCTCTGAAAGGCCTTACCGGCGTGGATCTTCCCTGTTAATTTTAATCCTCGTAACTTTAAAATAAGCGTTAAAAAATTACCAAAAAATTGATCAATTCTCACAAACCTGTTCCGTACTTAGCATCGTATTTTCTGATATTCAGAGACGTTAATCTTTAATTTATTATGGTTACGCTAAACAATTCCTAACTTTAAATAAAAACGTGATGCAAAATAATCGGTTAGGGGGAGGGTCTGGACCCGACAACCCTCCCTTGTGTGAGCCCCTGAGTGATTGAATTAATAGTTTACTATCTAAATTACATATTATTTAAACATATTTAAACATATGGAATTTCAATACCTAATCGAAATGAAAAAAATGTAATCTAACAATTCACATCCAATCAAATTGCAATCATAATATAAGTTATCCCACACTGCGGTAAAAAATTTACACAGAATTTAGAATAATAAAATAATTAATAATTTAATAGTCAATTATTTTTTATTAAACTTTTCGGTATATAAAATCAAGTAGCCGTTAATATAAATATATTTAAAAATGTTTATTCAAAAAATTGTAATTTTATATGTGTTTAGTATTAAAATAATTTAAGAAAAGTTATCCAAAAAGTTTTAATCAATTTGAAATTGACAGTGACAGCGACCAAACGAATGAAGAAAAATGAAAAATTCATTATATCAATTAAGGTTTATATGAAATTAAAACCAATTGGAAATTTAGGAATATTAGACTATAAGCTATATATTATTTATTATTTCAGGAGCATTTCAAAAGTTTCAAATTGTAAACATGAAATTTGTTGCCATTTCGACAAGAAAACAATGATATTTCAGAATTAATTGAGATTATTATTAACAAAAATAATAATAAAATATATATAACGTGATCTGTTGCACATTCTTCATATCAATATATGCATGAGAAGAGTTAGAGTTTAGAGAGTATAGAGTTTTATACAGATAAATTAATAAATAAACTGTAGATTTGATAAGTTATATTTTGCGTTTTCCCTAGAAAAAACAAGAAGCTGTTGTATCCTCATACTCTGAGGTATTAAAAGAAAAATCTGTGTAAAGGATTTAATAAGAGTTTAAAACGCTCCTTATATCACTCCTCTCTTTCAGAGCAATCAACTTAATTTAACACTTCCAAATACAGAGGTGAAAATATTAAAATATCGTTCTTACTCCTAAATTAGAATATTCTCTTTCAAATACTCACAGGTTTAATTTTAGCCTCAAAATTGATGTTTTCCTACGTAAAAAATAAATAAGTTTTGTGAATATTTTCTTCAATTTTGCAAGTATTGTTAAGGATGGCGAAAAGGTTTCTTCTTTTGCAAATCAAATGAAAGAAAAGAAAAATGAAAGAAAAACACAGAAAGAGTGAAATCGAAAAACTAAAAATATTGCTCTTCGAGGAAGAACGATAATAAAATTATAAACATTTTAATTTTTGAACACTATTTTGAGGAGTGAAATGAATTCTCGAATAAAATAAAATTTTAAACTTTGAATTTAATATATAGTTTTGGAAGAAAAATGATATGGTATTGTTTTTAGTTATGGCAGAGACGTATAGCAGGAATAAAGTTGTTTGCAAATGCAAAGGAACAGAAAAGGTATGTTATAGTATGTTATATTTTGTTATAGTATGTTATGTTATGTTGTATTGTGTTGTGTTATATTATGTGATGCTATTTTATGTTATATTATGTTAAGTTATGATGTTGTCATAACATGCCACGTCATGTCATGTCATGTTATGTTATGCATGGTTATGTTATGTATTGTTATGCTATATTTTGTTATGTTGTGTTATGCTATATTATGTTACGTTAGGTCATGTTATGTTATATTATGTCATGCCATGTCATGTTATATTATACTATGTTATGTTATGTTATATTATGTTATATTATGTTATGTTATGCTATGTTATGTTATGTTATGTTATGTTATGTTATGTTATTTTATGTTATGTTATGTTATGTTATGTTATGTTATGTTATGTTATGTTATGTTATGTTATGTTATGTTATGTTATGTTATGTTATGTTATGTTATGTTATGTTATGTTATGTTATGTTATGTTATGTTATGTTATGTTATGTTATGTTACGTTATGTTATGTTATGTTATGTTATGTTATGTTATGTTATGTTGTAACGATCGCAGTAATCGCAAAACAATAATAAAATCAAATTCCTCTTTGTTTTCAATTCAATAGAAATGTATTACATTAATTTCCGTTCATTTTTACATTAATAGTACTTTTAAAATTTTCCCAACTTAACTGCTAATTGATTTTGAATATATTATAAAAAGCCAACGAACGTACTAAATTTTTATTTCCAATACTAATGAACAGATGTCGTTGTTAATCATTGCTGAATTTTGAAGATTACCCGATTTTGTTTTGACATCATAAGAGGTCAAAAGCAAAAACACATTTTTGAATGTTAAAAAGTTCTCATTCCATTTTTGTGATTAAAAAGAAAATGTTCAATTGTTCTTGTTTTAAACATTAAATAAACATAGCTTATAGTTAAATAGAATTAAATTTTGTGTCTGGAAACATAAAGAATATTTTCAAATAATTTTAACACAGTTTAATAATAAGTTATTCCACTTATTCTGACAGGTTAATTATTGTATGAAGTAAAATAATTTTGATCCAATTTCTTGATCAAAACAAAAATGTTTGTTGCATCTAAAGAATAAAGTGGTTGAAGATAAATGATGTAGTATTATTTTAAATTTATAATGGCTAATCCTTTTGATAGTGATAATGATATCTTGGAAGGATTTTTTATGTCCGATTTGTAAAGAAGATTTAAAAACACCAGAACGTCTAACATCACACGTCGAGAATTTGGCACTCAGAAGAACAAGATTTATTGAAATCATTGAAAGATATTTTTAGTATTGCAAGGAAAAAAATATATAAAAATTATTGATGAAACAGTGGAATTAGCAAGAAATTTTGATGAACCAGATCATCAATCAACAATTTAAGATAAGTTATTGTTTTATTTTATATTAGTATTGAAATTTAGTTTTTTTTTGTGTGTTTTAACTTGGGTATTTTGATGACAGGCTAATTATACAAAATAAGAGATTCCCAATCTCAAGGGTCGTACCGGGGATAAATAGATATCCGGCGTGCTAGGAAAATTTCTAGCATATTATATTTCTTTAAAGGTCCAAAATAATAACTGGCTCCGTATCAGGGCAGTTATAATAACGTAGCGCCGAACAAAAAGGGACCCGTTAGGTTAATTACAGTTATATTTCTTGTATTTTTTTTAGATATATATATATATATAAATAATTTGGTGGGAAAATATTTTCCAGGTTGGGCGTTGGCAAGCCGGTTTTTTTTTGAAAAAAAACTTTTTTTTGTGG
The DNA here is from genome assembly GCA_963693315.1 of Diogma glabrata. Taxonomy (NCBI): domain Eukaryota; kingdom Metazoa; phylum Arthropoda; class Insecta; order Diptera; family Cylindrotomidae; genus Diogma; species Diogma glabrata. Next base: position 143,865,893 of record OY856188.1, on the reverse strand, counting down.
AACATTTTATATTATTATATTTATATATTTATATATTAATTGATTATTTCAATTCAGATTAATTAATATCTATATATAGTTTATTTTTCGCGTCGGTTTATTTAGCTAAATTTTGTTAGAAAGCTAGAGGAAAAAATAAAGGTTTAGTTTCTAAGGTGTTCATGTGTATATTTATCATAAGTACTCTAAATTTATATTTTCAAATTTAAAGAATTCCGCGTTTCTCTTTGTAAGTTTTAGGATAAACCAGTTGTGGGTTTTTTTTTGGTAATAGGGTGGTGTCAATCCGGTTTGGGCCGTGGTTGTCAATCAGCTTTTTGTTTATCTTGAAATAAACCAGTTATTGGTTTCGTTTTGATTAGGAAATTATATATTTTGATTTTGATAAGAATGTATACAATTATGAGGGGTCAGGGGTTGATAAGGAGGTGTCGGCCAGGTGGGTTTGAGCCCTGGATGAATGAGGTGGATGGGAGAGCGAATGAGGAGAGAAAAGAGAGAATGGTTGAGGCGAGGAATGTAGTGGATGGAATGATAAATGTGATTCTGGATGAGGTAAAACATAAAATATTTTTGGAATTGATGGATGATATTTACGAAGAAAAATATGATGAGTTTCTGGATGATTTGATTTGTGAGATAGTGGATGAGGAGCTGAATGGAGTGGATGAGGAGCTGAATGGAGTGGATGAGGAGCTGGTTGAGGTGGTTCCCATCTCACCGACCATGCGACAGGTAGAGGAGTGGATTGGTCCACAGGAGGCCCCTGTCCCTCACTGTATAATTAGTTAAGTGGTTGCTTGTTTGGAAAAAAACCGTTTTGGGACAGCAATTTTTTTTGGAGATTGTTTTTTTGTGCTGTCATTTGCTTTTAGTAATACTAATTGTTTTTTTATTTGGAAAAAAGAAAACCGTTTTGGGGAAGCAGTTTTTTTTTGAAATTTTTTTATGCTACCATGTACATATTGTACATATAATTGTTTATATATTGTACATATTTTTGGATGATGCAATTAATTTATATATGAAATTAATCGTATGTTTTTCTGATTGTGGTTAAGTCATGTTTCTATGAGTTTTAGGATGTTATTAACGTAATAAAGGTTAACATTGACCAAACAGCTTTTCAACAGTTTTGTATAAGTTTAAATCTTTCGTCACTACCTTCAAAGTATTATTGGTCTATGTTTATGGAAGTACATTGAAAATAATTAATTCCCATCAACTTTATAGAGTGAGCCGGATCCAAATCAATATCTCTACATTTGTCATCATATTGATCCGCTAATGTACGTATACAGATCTCGTATGAGTCCATTTTAGCTACCACCATTTTTTTTTAGAATTATTTTTTCATTGCGATTAATTTTAAAAAGTGGTATAAATATAGAAATAATTATTTTTAGCTAACATTTATTTTTGTTTTGGATACAATAAATAAAGCGAAAGATTTAACCTAAACAAATATATTAGAGTTAATAACTTAAAAATTAGTAAGCTTAGTTTTGAATTTAAAATAATCGTAATTTTTTTTTAATTACCAATTTATTATTTAGTCTGAAGATTAAATTTAATTAATCTCATGTAAAACTTTATTAACACATATTATATATTTCATGTTTCGATTTAGCATTTTTAAATAAGAAATTATTTAGATTATGGATAAGTTATGTATTATTTACTTTATGTTATAATTAATCTCTTTCTCAGCGGTAGGCCTAACAAGCCATCCATAGAGCTTCACTCTTTAACATTGATGTCGTTCTTAGATCGCCTATGGCCATCGGGGTTATGCGATCGAAGAACATTGGTTTCTTCTCTTCATTCGGCGAGGAAGTCCTCAGGGACGAGGAGTGGTGTTGCTGTGTTTGTACTTAGGTGCAAGCCAGTAGTACCATTCTTTGCTCAGAGGCTTCTTCGGTGTAATGAAGAGAAGAACCAATTGTACTTTGCTTTCAGGATCAGAGGCTTCACCTCATACAAATTCAAAAACTTACCATTTTGTTCATTTAGCTTTTCAATAGATCAATTTTTTCATAGAGTTTAGGATTTGAAGTCTGGTGCTCGGGAGCGTTCTACAACTTTCGCATTAGGTTTAGTTGTAATTTATTTGTAGGTTAAACAAGCACAACTGGGTCAGTAGAAATGGACCTAGTGTCTAATCGTGACAGTTGTGATTGTTTTATTAGGTTGGGGAGAATCTGTTCTGTAGAATCTGGTCGTTAGGGGCTTTTCTAGTCAGTTCTCACATGCATTGTTGGAGTGGGCTCGCGAACGCGATATTTTAAATTTAAACAATATGGATATTGTAGCCATACTTACTTTTTAAATTGTCTCCAGACGAATCTTGATTTTGGGAATCTCTTATTATATTAAATAAAAAAATAAAATAAATAAATCAAACAAATTTTTCAAAAATTAAATAAATAAAATTTTTATTAAATAAAGTAAATTTTCGTAATTAAATAGTTTTAGGTAAATGAATAATTTTTTTAGAATCTAAATAATTTTAGGTAGCTAAATAAATAAATTTTCTTAATTAAGCTTTACGTCAAGACATAAATAAATATTCTTTGTTTTTTAAAAAAAATAAATAAATATTTCAAAGTTAGGACGGTGCATCCAATAAATAAACATTCTTCTAAATATTTTTATTTTTCAATTTTCTTTTAAAAATAAATAAATATTCTTAGGGGTGCTATCGTCAATAACTAATTTTAGGTATATATATATATTTCAGTATATCTGGAATTAAATAAATAAATTATATTTTTACATATACAATATCTTAGGAATTTTTGTACAGATTCAGCAAGGATTGGCTACGACGATCTTTCCTTTGGTTCCTTTACGAAGTTTGTTTTTTTACAAAAATTTTCTGTTTTTTTGGGGCGTTCGTTGGTTTTTTTTCGTTTTGCGCTTTTTATTGTTTTCACTTTTACAGCATACTAGCTACATTTTTTTTGTTGTTGAGATTGGTTTTATTATTGTTATTTGTTATTGTGAATTCTGGATTCTATAAATTTTACCATCAAAATGTCAAGTCAAATAGACATTGACCATCCATTTTATGGATTGGAACCCAGCGAACTGCAAATTGAATGTCTGGTTCGAGGTGTGGATTTCAGAGGGGTCAACTGGGCAGAGGAACTTCGAAACCACGCGGTACAAGGTTCAGTTCCATTAACTGTATCTCACGCGAGAGATTTGGTAGCTGAGTCTCAAATGGTGGTGCAGGCAGCACAACTAATTGTGAATCAGATACGTAGACTTCAGCCACCGATTAATCAGCCATTCTTAGATGGTCTGGCTAATCGTGTGTTGCACTATACAGGGAGGATGAATAGGTTGGGTTCTCGCGATGATTTGCAAGAAGCCCGCACCTACGCTATCTCCCAATTGTCACGCGCTTGGGATATAATAAGATCGTTGTCGACACGTCCAGTTATGCAGAGTAAACCAGGAGGATCATCTGTACCATCCGAATCGCCTGCGTTTCAGCCAGAGGAGAGATCCACTCCAATACCAGTACAGCCAATAACTAATACGATACACAGTTTAAATCGTGGGTATCAACAACAACAAAGACGGGCAGAACAATTACCACCATCGTGTTTTCAACAATCAGGTTTAAGAGCGGAGGACTTCGCATTACCACAACTGGGTTCATCGTTCCAAGCTGAACAAATATACATCAATCCGGCATTGGTACAGCAGCCTCTGAATTATCAACCGATACCACAGGAGCAGTTGCAACAATTTCAAACAAATTATCCACAAGCTCCATTAACAGCACCACCACCATACAACCCACTTCCTCAGGTATCTCGTGTCGCGGCTCCAGCATTGTCACCGGGAGCATACCGAGAGGTACGTAGGAACAATTTGAGTCGTTATGACTCAAATTGGGTTCCGAACTTCACAGGGGATGGTCACTCTCCTGATGTTCATGAGTTTATCCATCGAGTGGAGGCGGCTGCAAGGAGGGACCGTGTGTCCTGGGACGACCTGAGGTCGATCGTTCCACGGTACCTCAAGGCAGCTGCCGATAGATATTATTTGAATTTAACTCATGAATATGAGGAAGTGACCTACTCAGTGCTTAGGGAAGGACTCCTACGCACCTTCGGTACGCTCACCGATGATAAAGCGGTATTACGTGTTCTTTTGAACCGTAAACAGAAAGTCAAAGAGAGCGTTTATGAGTATTTAGTTGAAGTTGATTCGTTAAATCGTCGTTTAGCACGTCCATTTGCTGACCGTGAAATGCTAGAAATTGCTCGGGAGGGACTGAGTGTGGAGCTCCAAAACGCTACACTAGCTGCAACAATACATTCAATTGATGAACTTCGGACTTTATGTCAGAAGTTTGAACGGTTGTGGTCCACACCAGTTCCGACCAGAACATCAAATTTAAGAATTAGCAAGCTACAGCAGGTGGATGATTATGAGGTGGATGTGGAACTAGATCGAGATGGATATTTTGAAACGATGGATTCAAAACAGCCCGAACAACAGCACGAAGAAGGCGACGAGAGATGTAGCGACGCAGGACGATCGGCAACCACTAACGAAACCCAAATAAAATCATCGAATACATTTAATTTCCCATCATTACATCGAACGTATTTTAGACGTCTGGAACGTAACATCAGATATTGGAGGATGAGGAAATTATTTCGTAAGGCTTGTATTTCATCTATCCTTTCAGAAACAAAGGATCCTCGGCCGCGATTGACAATCAAGATTTTGGACAAACATATTTCAGGTCTATTGGATAGTGGAGCGTCAATCACAATACTTGGAAGAAATTCCTTGGATTTATTGGAATCAGCAGGTACAACTTACCGTAAGTACACTTCGTGTATTCGTACGGCAGATGGTACTGCAACAAAAATTTTGGGTTACATCGAAATTCCAATAACCGTGAATGGCTCCACTAAACCAATGCGGTTCTGGGAGAAATTCGGTATTGTTCCTTCTTTTGTTAGTGAACTGACTCGCACAGAGCTACAAACTGTTAATATACATAACCTCACCACTGACCAGCAACGAGAACTGGATATGATCAAGGATTCTTTCCCGTCATTTGAAGTGTCTGGACTCGGAAAGACTTCTTTAGTTGAACATGTCATCGATGTTGGTGATAGTGCACCTGTTAAACAGAGGCACTATCCCACGTCGCCGGCTGTTCAACTAAAGGTTTATGCCGAACTCGACCGAATGCTTCAAATGGGCGTGATCGAAGAGAGTAACAGTTCTTGGTGCTCGCCAGTGGTTCTGGTACAAAAAGAATCTGGTAAAAACAGATTATGTATTGATAGCCGTCGTGTCAATTCACTAACTAAAAAGGACGCTTACCCACTTCCCTTGATTGATGGCTTACTAGGTCGTCTAAATAGCACAAAGTACATTTCAAGTATTGATCTCAAAGATGCTTTCTGGCAGATTCCTCTGGCAGAAGCATCTAGAGACAAGACAGCCTTCACAGTGCCTGGTCGTCCATTGTATCAATTCCGGGTTATGCCCTTTGGATTGTGCAATGCTCCCCAGACAATGTGTCGGCTAATGCACAAAGTGATACCACATCAATATCACGAAAATGTCTTTGTTTATTTAGATGATCTATTGGTAGTCTCTTCCACGTTCCAGGAACATATGGAATTGCTGTCCAAAGTCTCTTCATTGTTAAGAGCGGCTGGGTTAACAATAAACCTCAAGAAAAGTAAATTTGTTCTGAGAGAGGTGAAATACTTAGGATTTTTGGTTGGTGAAGATGGTCTACGAACTGACCCTGACAAGGTAAGAGCTGTAGCAGAGTATCCAGCTCCATCTACAGTAAAACAAATACGACGTCTATTGGGAATGGCTGGTTGGTACCAACGTTTCATACCAAATTATGCAAGCGTGGTATCACCAATTACAGATTTATTGAAGAAGAGTTTGGGGAAACTGAAATGGACATTGGAAGCGCAAGCTGCTTTCGAAAATTTAAAACGATTGCTGACTACAGCACCGGTATTAATTAACCCTGACTATAATAAAGAGTTTTTTATTAGATGCGATGCGAGTCTGACAGGGATAGGTAGTGTGTTGTATCAGATCGACGAAGACGGACAAGAGTGTCCGATAGCCTTCATGTCGAAAAAACTTAATAAAGCTCAACGAAACTATTCTGTTTCTGAGCTTGAATGTCTTGCGGCAATTCTGAGTGTGAAGAAATTCAGGGGCTATGTTGAAGGTCACCGATTTACAATTGTGACTGATCACTCAAGTCTGAAGTGGCTTATGTCACAGAAGGACTTGAGTGGCCGTCTGGCTAGGTGGAGCCTAAAACTCCAACATATGGATTTTACCATTGTCCACCAAAAAGGTACCCAAAATATAGTCCCTGATGCTCTATCTCGTCTTTATGACGATACACACGAGGAATTGACGGAAGCATTAACACATCACATTAACGACATCAAAATCGACAATGAAGGTTATCGGCACCACGAATATACGGATATGATAGCTAAAGTTCAATCATCACCAAAGGACTTTCCATCAGTTAAAGTCGTGGATGATAAGCTATACATACGTATTGAGCCAAGACCTGATGCAATACCCAACGATGTTCCTGTGTGGAAACTCTGGGTACCAAAAGCGATGACTTCAAACATGATTCAGAAACATCATGATGATAGTACTGCTGCTCATGGAGGTGTTAAAAAGACTTTAGAATTACTTCGACGTCTTTATTACTGGCCGGGCATAGCGTCACGGGTACACAACTATGTTGTGTCCTGCGACACATGTAAACAAACAAAAGCCACGAATCAGATATTGCGTCCTCCGATGCAATATCAATTCGAAACAGCACGTCCATGGCAGAGAGTCTATATAGATTTTTTGGGACCGTACCCTCGTTCTACACTTGGGAATACGGTGTTATTGATAGTTCTGGATCATGCTACGAAGTTTGTACTACTGAAACCACTTAGAAACGCAACTTCACCGAAGGTGAATGCTTTTCTAAAGAACGAAGTGTTTCTTACATATGGGGTACCAGAGTTTCTGCACAGTGACAATGGCAAACAGTTCACTAGTAGGAACTTTCAAAATCTTTTGTCAGATTTCGGCATTAAACACATTAGGACCGGTGTCTATAGTCCTCAAAGTAACGCGTCAGAGCGGGTCAATAGGTCAGTTTTAGCAGCAATTCGAGCGTTCATTAAAGGTCAGCACACCAAGTGGGATTCACAAATTGGTGAAATCGCATATGCACTGCGGGCTGCAGTACATTCTGCTACCAAGTACTCACCGTACTATTTATTATTTGGTCAACATCCAATATCGGATGGGAATACTTACCATTTGTTGAGATCACTACACAAGCTTGGTGAAGATGCTGGTGAGGAAATGGAACGCACTGATCATTTGACTCTGCTCAGGAACCGGGTTCAACAAAATTTAAAAGCAGCTTTCAAAAAATCGCAACATCAGTACAACCTGCGATCTAAACTACGGACTTTTCAACCACAACAACGTGTGTTTGTACGGCAACATCATTTGAGTGACGCTACCAAAAAATTCTCGGCAAAATTGGCTCCAAAGTTCTTACCTGCAATAATTAAGACTAAGATTGGAAATGTACTTTATGAGTGCATAGATATGAGCGGTAAGAATCTTGGAGTACATCACGCGAAAGACATCAGGGAATGATGTCTTTTCGTTAGGTAGGGTTGTTCCTCTGGCTGATTGTCGTCTCTGGGGTTCACATCTTCAGGTCATACTTACTGGTTGTATCGGGGTGTCCATGGTGCTGGCGTTCGGATGGATGGTCGGTCTCAATACTCAGTGAAGTCCTTAAGGACTTCATGAGTGTTGGAACCGGTCGTCGGTCTTGACGCCAGTGACGGTGGGTATCTCGATCCCAGATACAATTTAATAAGTGGAAGTAGTTCGGTGGTTTTCTGTCATGGAGGGGATGGCGACGTTTTTGTGACTTCAAGAGTAAAAATCTTGGTTTCTACCTTGAATTCATGGTGTAACGATCGCAGTAATCGCAAAACAATAATAAAATCAAATTCCTCTTTGTTTTCAATTCAATAGAAATGTATTACATTAATTTCCGTTCATTTTTACATTAATAGTACTTTTAAAATTTTCCCAACTTAACTGCTAATTGATTTTGAATATATTATAAAAAGCCAACGAACGTACTAAATTTTTATTTCCAATACTAATGAACAGATGTCGTTGTTAATCATTGCTGAATTTTGAAGATTACCCGATTTTGTTTTGACATCATAAGAGGTCAAAAGCAAAAACACATTTTTGAATGTTAAAAAGTTCTCATTCCATTTTTGTGATTAAAAAGAAAATGTTCAATTGTTCTTGTTTTAAACATTAAATAAACATAGCTTATAGTTAAATAGAATTAAATTTTGTGTCTGGAAACATAAAGAATATTTTCAAATAATTTTAACACAGTTTAATAATAAGTTATTCCACTTATTCTGACAGGTTAATTATTGTATGAAGTAAAATAATTTTGATCCAATTTCTTGATCAAAACAAAAATGTTTGTTGCATCTAAAGAATAAAGTGGTTGAAGATAAATGATGTAGTATTATTTTAAATTTATAATGGCTAATCCTTTTGATAGTGATAATGATATCTTGGAAGGATTTTTTATGTCCGATTTGTAAAGAAGATTTAAAAACACCAGAACGTCTAACATCACACGTCGAGAATTTGGCACTCAGAAGAACAAGATTTATTGAAATCATTGAAAGATATTTTTAGTATTGCAAGGAAAAAAATATATAAAAATTATTGATGAAACAGTGGAATTAGCAAGAAATTTTGATGAACCAGATCATCAATCAACAATTTAAGATAAGTTATTGTTTTATTTTATATTAGTATTGAAATTTAGTTTTTTTTTTGTGTGTTTTAACTTGGGTATTTTGATGACAGGCTAATTATACAAAATAAGAGATTCCCAATCTCAAGGGTCGTACCGGGGATAAATAGATATCCGGCGTGCTAGGAAAATTCTAGCATATTATATTTCTTTAAAGGTCCAAAATAATAACTGGCTCCGTATCAGGGCCGAGCAATGTTATGTTATGTTATGTTATGTTGTGTTCTGTTATGTTATGTTATGTTATGTTATGTTATGTTATGTTATGTTATGTTATGTTATGTTATGTTATGTTATGTTATGTTATGTTATGTTATGTTATGTTATGTTATGTTATGTTATGTTATGTTATGTTATGTTATGTTATGTTATGTTATGTTATGTTATGTTATGTTATGTTATGTTATGTTATGTTATGTTATGTTATGTTATGTTATGTTATGTTATGTTATGTTATGTTATGTTATGTTATGTTATGTTATGTTATGTTATGTTATGTTATGTTATGTTATGTTATGTTATGTTATGTTATGTTATATTATGTGTTTTTTATTATTATATCTTATGTTTTCATGACCAATGTTTTGCATCACATTTATAGCTAAACCTTAAACTTGAATCATTTTACATTCTTTATAAAAAATTTATACGCATCTACCCAAAACTAAAAGCCATTGCACTACATCCGTTTTTTGCAAACGTTGTTTATTGAAACATTCCCACAGAATGAAAGTTTGACACCTAGAAGCCTGAGGTTTTATCTATTTTTGTTTACAATTAGTTAACATGTTGTTGAGCAACTCAAATTTTACAAATGATCTTGATTTGTTGCATGCATGAAATTCTGTTATTTATATGATTTTTTCACATATATTATGAATGAATGCGCTTCCAAAGAAATCAAAACGATTTGATCTGAGTTTGCGAATATTCACATCGAACCAGAGCACAGTAGCAGCCCAACATTTTAGGATTACAATAACTAAGTTTAAAACAGTTATTATTCCAAGTGATTTATACAACTTAGGACCGGTTGTACAATTGCAGTTCAGCCGAGGTTCAAGCTGAAATTATGCTAAACCTGAGATTATGTTCAGTTACGCGTTGTACAATTGCAGTTTAGTCGCGAGTATGAGCTTAAGCCAGGGTTCAAGTGGAGCGCCCAAATTTGTTAGTTCAAGAAACTAACCTAACTTTTTCGAAAAAGAACAAATCAATTTCGTTGGAAAACAACAAGAATTTTAATTCTGACTAGTATTTTGCGAAATAATCTTGAGAATCACATCCCACATCTTGCATACAGACGACTTTTTCAGTAGATTATGGATTTAGAAAACTTAACTTAATCTTCAGAACTTAAGATTTAGAACTTAACCATAATCTCACGACTCACTTGTACAACCCATTGTTATTTAAGCTTAAGTTCAACCTCTACTACTAGGAAGGGTTCTACTAAGCTTTAGCTTAAACTGCTATTGTACAAACGGCCCTTAGTCTCTACTATCTAGTATCCTTGCTTCAGATTTTACTGATAAATTTAATTACTTGCGTTTTTTTTCAGAAACGTTAAATTATAATAAATTACATTCCGCAAACGTAAATAACAATATATAAATAATATTTATTATTTATGAAATAATTTTTTATTAATTTATATTCACAACATTATTTATATATTAACATTTTTCTTTAAAGGTATAAACAGCATATATTTTTGCAAATACATATTTATGTAACTTTTACCTTTTACAGTCAATAGCCGTTCCAATTTATATAATAAATAAGTCATGCTGTTGAATTTTTGGGTTTAACAATATATAATCATGAGTTCAGTGCAAATTTCTGTAATTAGTTTACTTTATTTAGTTGGAAATATTTATAATTTTTTTTTAATTTGTACAAATCTTTCTGTATATTTTAAGTAAAAGGAAAGCATTCTGTTATGATAATATTTCAAGAGCTTTTTTGACTATTTAAAAAAACTGTCCAATGGATAACTATATAAAAAAAATACAGTGCAATCCTTAAATTAAGGTTTTCCATTGTCTCAAAACACAGAATTATAATTGTTTGGCACTTATATAGTTATCGTTAAAAATGTACCAGACTATGGCCTCTGTTCGGAACTAGGAAGGGAACTAACTCATATAATTATGAATATTTGAGACATTGGTATTCGGTATATTTTTCCATTTTTTGATCAATTTGATGCGTATATAAACGTGGAAAACCACACTAAAAAAGTATGTGGTGTCTAGAATCAATTTTGAAGGAGAGCCGTATTTATTATGTACAATTTAGTTTTACACGCATCTCAAATTTCAGGTTTATATGATTTTTAGTTTACGAGATAATCCACGGTATGGAGAAAACATATGAAACTCACACTAATTCTGTTCGATGGAAAAAGTTACCCTAAAAGCAACGTATTGGTTTCAATATTTTTATATTAATATTTATGTTTATGAGATTTGATTGTTATTTAAAACAGTCTTTGTACCAATGTTTAGGTATTGATAAAATTCTTGTTCTGAACAACCCAAAATGTCGAAATTTTGTTTGAACCATTTTGATTGACTTCAAACTTGGAATACAAGTAAAGTATTTAGTTTGAGAACAGGGTGGTTTGAAAGATTTCTGAAAATTTTATCTCAAGTTTACTTTGAAATCAAATTGCAAGAGATTGACTGGTCCATCGGAAAAACACAATAAACGTTAGCACAGTAGGAGTAGTATTAGCATTATTATTTAAAATTTGTCATTATTAATAGCATTAATAATAGCATTAATAATTCAAAATATACTATTATTTTTGTGGCGCTTACGCTTCATGTAAGAGCGTTGCCAAGCTAATCAGCTTCCAATATTCAGCACGGTCATTCGCAACAGCGGTGTAATAATCATCGCATATAATGCACGAGGGAATATTCCTCCTCACTAGTATTGAGGAGTGCCAAATTATAAACTCAAAAGCAAAGGCCTTCCAGGTTTAACGTTCCAAAGAAGGTGTGACAGTCGACCCAACGCAAACACATCGGTGGACTTGCGGTGTGTCGTTTCTTACAAACTTGCGAGAGTATTCACCAACACAGGCTCTGATAAGAAATCCAGCTGGCCAGGGACTCCTCCACTTCCAACGGAACTTTTTATCTTATCCTTATCTGTAGTTTTTTAGAAAGTACGTTTTCAAACATGATCGTTTATGAATGATGATATAAGTACTAGAACGTGACCAAAATATCAAAATCGTGTACACATAATAACTTTCAAAAATGTAGGTTTTAAATATTAAGTGGTTGGGTCGACTCAAATTGCTTCTCCTTAACTTATCGATGTAGTTGACTCCTTATAATGTTATTAAATATTACATTAACCAGAAAAATATAACAAGCTAGAGCATAATTATTAAAAATATTTTTGGGATCGAAATATATACCACAACATATATTTCGATCGCTAAAGTATTTCCGAAATATCTTCGAAGGGGAACTTTTATACAGAATTTCAGACATTATATTTATAACTTAACAAACTCTGGCTTTCTAAAGACAAAATTATAGTTTGCTAATATTTAGATTAAACAAAATTCATTTATCAGCAAAAATTACGATCATGTCAAATCACTATCACCAATGGATCTGTTACGAAGCAGTTGTATCTGAAATAACTCCACCCGCATTTATCGATTCGGTATGATTTTTTATCGATTTGTCTCTCTATGATACACAGTTAATTTAATGGTTGTTTCTTTTTCATTTCTTTCGTCGCTCTTTTTTTCGTAGTTTTGTTTTTGATATATATATAATTGTGAAAAATATATTAGTGGACAATTCCTGAAGATCCGAAAACACTTAAGAAGTCTATATAAGAATAATTTTTTGACCGATTTGATGCAACATGGGGAGAGGTTCGAACCCCAAACAGCCCCCCTTGCGTACGCCACTGAAGTAAAATTTATTAGTGCATTCTAAATTAAATTTGCGTTGTACGGTAACCTTTAATGGCATATTGTAGTTATTCTAATAAATTCAATGATACTAAATTATGTAGGATAAGATTATAAATTAAAATGAATATTTAGTGTTATAAGATTTGGAAAGCAATAAATTAAAAGAAAAAAATCGATCATGAATTTTGGTCAATTCAGTGAATCGCAGTTATTTCTTTTTGGTTAAATTTATGACAGAAAAAAGAGAATGAAAAGTTACTATTAACAACTAACATATTTTAAATTTTTTCTTTGAGCTTAATCGAACATTATTTCGTAAATTTTATCATCCCATAACAGTTGTTATATTGATTAGTGAATTAATAATCAAGGGTTGATTGCAAATATTGCCAATTTTACTGCCAATTTTTTAATTTTTACTCAAAAGAGAGTTGTTCAATTTTTCGTCGTCATCATCGTTTAAAGATAACGGGTTTTGTCAATCAATTTCACTTTAAAACAAATGGATATAATTTGCAGGCATTTTATGTACTTGTATTACCAATGACAATATCGAACGGGAATCCAATATGTTGCGGTTATAGAATAACATATATCAACATTAGCCTGTGCCAGCCATTGACATTTCACATGGATTGGAAACAATCAATAATGACTATACAATCGTGACTTAGGATGCTAATTAGAATAGAAATATTCCCCATTCTATGAATTCACACAAAGTATTGTCTAGAAATTGAATGCAAAAATTCGCATATAATGTAAAAACATTTTTATAATATAGAGTCTAATGACAGTAGAAAAATTCATCTTAAGTAATAGAATAAGTGATGATGAAGTTTCAATTTGTGGCGTAATTGATAGCGTATCTGCCTGTTCGAATTCATCCGAAACACGTAAAATGAGAAATTTCTGAGAAACTTCTAACCATACCATTCAATTGAAAAAATTTCTTATTACTTCCTTACTTACTTGAGTTTATTTGTTCTCAAAAATCCCCAATAGATATCAACATGTTCACCATCGACAGTGAGTAAAATTTTTCTTTAACAGTAACATCAATAACGCCAATATACAAGCTATTTGGGCCAAACGGGATGAATTTAAAACCAGTTAACAAATATTGTACAAAATCTGTCGCCAATGACAGTAATAAATTATCCGTATTTTCATTATATTGACCACAATTGTGGCATTCCTTTGGCAATCATAATTTTCAACGATCTCCTGAGCACTGGCGCAACTAATGTCTTATGTTGAATAATTACTTATGATCAACTACCGCCTGTACACTGGCGCAACTACTGCGCAATATTGAATTATTGTTTCGGCACAATAATCGCCTGTACCTTGGCGCAACTATTGTTATTTTAAGTACTATAGATTACTCAGTATGATTGGCTAAGGAGGAAGAGGGTGAAGAGAGAGATCAAACATGAACTAATGGGGTGGGTGGAATATTTCAATTTTTGGATTAACATGTAATGAATATATATTAAAGTAGTGGGTGTGACGGTTCCGCCGTTTTTAGGGGTCATCAGAGTCCATGGTTCTTACTTATTTGAATCTGTTCTCTGGTTAATGTTGTGCGCGTGCAATTCTGCATTTGTACTGGACTGGGGAAATAGCTTCTCGATTCAGCAAGATTGAAGATACTCGGAATTAAACCTCGCAAGGCACGCAGTTCACTTAATGGTTCTGATAGTGATTGCACTATCAGGATCAGTGTTCATTACAAATCTGTTTAAAATTAGAATTTGCCCAATATTTGGCATCCAAAACCGGGCATCCAGTTTTACCAAAAAATACACATATATTTTATAGAAATAATTTTTTGAATACTTACAACTTGCCATTCGTAATGAACATATTTGTCGATCTAGCGGATATAACTTTAAATTCATAGGACATGCTAAAGTTAACGAGATTCGTATACTATATAAAACTGATCCATATGGGAAAATACGAATATAAACGTTAGGCATGATTATATTATGAAAATGGCCTTCTTTTTCGTTAGAGAAGAAAAGATCAGGCATCCATACTCGGTTTGCTTCAGTTAATGTTAAATATTTGAGACGACCTATAAAACAAAAAACATTTAGAAAATTTGAAAACTATCGAGCACAAACAACTTACCGCCAATATCGTCGAACTTTAATCTTTCGTCTAGCCATTGTTCTCGGAAGGTTAACTGTACACTGTATTCCTAAAAAGTATATGAATGATGAATATTTCTTTCCGTAATAATTGGTACTGCTAAACATTCGTTACGATTTAATCAATCGTTTATCAATCTAATAATTATATTTCATGCCTTAACAAAATATTAAAATTCTCAACATTTATAATCGTGCAATTAAATCTACAAGTATCTATAATACATGAAATTTTAAAACACGCTTTTACATTTGGATATGTAGATAAGCTTTAATATAAAACAAATTAAAATTAGGCATTAGCAATAAAATTAAAAAAATTAATCTACAAATTAAGTAAAATTTAAGACTTTAAATAAATTTAAATATATTTTAAAAATTGATATACCTATTCCATTAAACGTATAGTTTTGTTTTGTTTATATTATAATAAAGTCTGTGTGTTTTGAAATTAAGAACTAAAAAAAAAACTAATATTAAAATAACATAAGCTAAATAAAAAACAAAAAAAAATTTAAGTAATCAGAAACTGAAAATTAATAAGACAAAATTATTTTAATTCTGTTTTATTAGGAAACATGTGTAAAGCAGTAGTTACAGATAAATAACATTTTATGTTAAAAAATTTGTTACATTATGACATTTTTATATACAAATACACTGCGGTTTTTACACGCAAAGGATATTTTTTTACATATGTATATTTCTTTTTCTGTTAATTAGTTGGACATGTTTAACGTATTAAATATTCATTTTCAAAGAGACTTACTCTTTGAAAAGCAAAAGAAAAGGAAGGAATTTCTGAATATTGGATACTGGTATCTTTAGACAAAAACATATAAACTTTTCACATTACAAATAATTGAAATAATTCTCAATGATGCTCTCATTCGGGACAGATCATTACATTAATGCAATAAATTATAATTTCAGAGTTGTGTAATACTATTATTTTCTAGATATCATAAATGATTCGTCAATCTAAGAATTTCAATTAAATAAAAATTGAGATTTGCTTAGTCGATTGTTAAAAAAACAGATATTTCATGTTTTATGGTTTCATCTAAAACTTAAAAAATGTCTTAAAAACTATAAATAACTTTAGAAAGAATTAATTTTAATAAAAATATCCATAAATAATAACAAAATAGGTCTGACTTTTTTTACTATCCATGATTATATTATGATAATCTCTCAGCCATAATCAATAGCTATAAAGTATATGTACTTAAAGAAATTTTAAAATTTATAACCGGAGTAATTAAGTATGCCTAAGTAATTTTCATATTTGGTCTAGTCTGCTAAATTGCTAAAGTTAAATATTGCACCATCCTATATACTTTACACACAACTGTAAAGTTAAATTAGAATTTATTTATATAAGAAATTAATTAACTGTTAGAATAGTTTATTCTTAAAACACTATTACTTGAGATAGAGCATAATAATTTAATGTCAGCTTATTTTAAAAATAAACTGTTTACGAAACATAATATATGAATAGAAAAAGTAAATCGACGGCATCAAAATTCAAAAGACGTGCGGTCATCAAGATTAATTCATTTGTAAATTTGAAATAGTAAAAACGGTACACTATTGACGAGACTTCGGTGTCCTTCCAAAATTCTACATAAACAATTTTCTCGTTACTATAAGTACTATCCACTTGAAATTTTCTATAGTTATAAAATGTATTTGTCCACGCCTACTGAAAACAACAAAATTGCAAATATTTGATTTTATCTGTATGTTAAAGACATAGAACAGGAGATAGTAAAACAAAAGTTTTTCTTAAGGAATCGAGTTTAATTTAGAAAAATCGGAAAGGTTGTAAGGAGTGAATAAAAATTATAGCAGTCATTCATCATTTAAAATGTTATTTGGAGGGAGTTGAGAGTAGATATTTTGAAAAGAAATTATTTTTGACCTTGACGATTGAAATGACATATGAAAGGATCACTTTCCTTCTTTTTTAGAGTTAAAAAAAGTTAACTTTCTCTTTCAGTAGTAGAAAATAGCATATTGTGCTAATAGTGCGTATGGGTTTCGCTGAACAAATGCTGGAGTAGTAGTAGTAGCACACAACAGTTTTTGTGTCGAATATACAAACATTCAGTGGCGTAGCTAGCATGGGTGGCACCCGGGGCGGATATTGTGGTGTCACCCCAAAAATAAAAACTGTCAATAATAATAAAAAGCCTATAAACGTAATTTATAATTTTTTTTAATTAATACAAATGAGCATTATTATTATAAGCCCGCAAGTAATTTTTAACTAATTTTAATTTGCTGAAACTCCTCTCACACGAAGCCACTAATACGCAAATAGTCATAAATAACTTTAGTGCGACCGTAAGATTCGGAAGAAATTCTAAAAAATCCCATTCTACGATGAATTTCAAAAAGTCTAGGTACAGCCAGTTAAAAACTGTAACATTGGCCGCTTTTAAATGCCTCCTCACCCTTTGTATCTCTATGAGGAGTTCTGTTGCCAATACCGCATCATAAAAACCAGTAAATTTTGATACCGATAATTTTAACTCTTCACTGTTCGCCAAAAACTAAGTGTTTGTCTGCACAACCCCGAACAATGAAGCTAAATCTTGAACTGACTTCAGTCTAGTTCGGAGTTCAACACTGAATCGGTCAAGACATTCCAACATGTCCTTTTTAAGTTGAGCTCTCAGTGTCAGTCCAACATCAGGTGCAAACTCACCACCCGTTCGTTTTTTGCGTTTTATGACGAATTCGGCTTTCCATTGGATGTCATAGTCCTCCGATTTTTTCGCAGCAAGATCTATTGCCTCTTCTACAATGAGACTTCGTTATGAATTGACTCTATTTTTGTAGCTAATTGATCAATATTCAAGCCCGTGCTTTGCAATCCAATCTGAGCACAGATATTATTTCTCTTAGAATATCATTCCAAAACAAAAGATAGCAAAGAAACGAAAAATCACATGCTGCGTTGATAAGGTTCTGTGCAGCGCCTCGAGTGTCTACATTTTCTTGTTGATCACTTAACTTCTCAATTTCAGCCACAATCCCATCAAAGTTTTCGGCCAATACTTTTACTGCAGCATAATGAGCACTCCAATGCGCTGTTAAGAGTATTTTAACAGTTACTTTGTTGTGTTTAGCAAGTACTTCCCAGCGGCTATTCGAAGCAGAAAAACATGTAAAAATGGCTTTCACTGACGAGTGTTGGCCGTATAAATTAATTGAATGATCTTTGCAGCCCACAAAAATTGCTTTGTTATTTTTTGCTTTAATAATAGCTTGCACTTCTCCATGTATACTACTCATAACAGCTGCATTATCATAACCTTTGGGAGCGACAATTCATAACATCTATACCATTATTTTCAAGATTGTACACTGAAAAAAACATGTCCTATTTCCAATCGAAATGCAGTTGTCCTAACCTCACCGTGCGGGCAGATATGGCGAATCGAAATACGAGATTGATTCAACAACCGTACAATGATAAGCCGATGCAGTTGAGACAATCACATGAAATATTTATGTGAAAATAAAATATAGTTCAATTAATCTCAAATACTTAAATTTTAAAATGAAAAATTCATGATATAAGGCCAAAGAAATATGTTTTCATGGAAATAGTTATTAACTTTATTCAACTACTGTTATATTGGATAGCACTTTATATTTTAATTACACCTCATTCTGTTATCAGGAAAATGTTACTGAGTACTGAGTAGTTGTCCCAATCACGGTGAAATTGTTTGTAAATATCTTTTCTTTGCATGAATAATAAACTGCCATCTTCGAGATGAGGTTATCATTACTTCAATTTTTTTTTCAGTGTAAGAATTTCATCGCTTAAACCAGCGGCTTTTTTCCACGTAAAGGAAAAAATCCAAGGAATACTTCCTTGATTTCCACTTTACTACCATCAATTTTCACATAACGAATCACTTCTGACATTTGATCAATATGTGAAATGTCAGGTGTGCTATCAAACATAATTCCAAAATATTTAACCGATTTAATTTCGTTGACAAGCTTAAACTTTACGTGGATCGCTAAAACATTTATGAACTCATTTTGTATATCTGGTGACAAATATGATACTTTTGGTGATTTACCATGCTCCAAATTCAAAATGTGTTCTGTTAACACTACATCATACTTTGACAATAGTTTGGTTAGTTCTAAGAAATTGCCTTTATTTGAAGAACTTTGTCCTTCATCATGTCCATGAAATGCTGGGTTTTGTTTAGATAAAAACAAAGTTATATCCAATAATCTTGATAAAAGATGTTTCCACTTCTGTTTTTTATTATATATTAATTGCAAGGCTGCGTCTCGTATCGTTTTATGAATTTTTAACCTCATTTCCAAAGTTTTCCACTTTTCAAAATTCTCCAGATGTTCATTTGAAGTTTCATGCTCGGCCACTATGGGATTTAGTTTCCACCGCTTCTGATATCCAGTAGTAAATGTTGATTTTGTATTATTATTATTGGTGACAGCAAATACACGACAACAGAAGCAATACAAGACGCAAGTTATTATTTACAGGAGAATAAACAATCCATGGCCGTAGAATTTTTTCACCATTATTCATCATTTTATAAAACCATTCTTTAGAAAGATGGCGAACATCACCTTTTATGTCTAACCCGTGTCTAGATACAGTAACAAACGACCCTTCTCTATTTTGAAAATGTTCACTTTCTTTTTTTATGATTTCAATGCGAACATTACCAGAGACGAGTATATTCCAATGTGATACATCTCTTAAGTCCTGAAGTGATTCACCCATGCAAATACTGTCTTCGATAGTAGAAGCATTAGCGGCATTATCACTGTCATTTTCATTATTCAATTCTAATTCGTCATCATAGGTTATCATTATTAATTCTGTATTGTTGCTGTTACTTTCCGAAGATGAGCCAATATTCTCTGAAACATTCGTTGCATCAACGTGATAATCAGTTTCTTTTGATGAACCTTGGATATCATCGGGTTTTGTAACATATTTATAGATTTGGTCTTTCTCTGCTTTAACCAACTTTTTCTTTAAAAAGTATGAACTCCTCGTGGCATATTTATTTTTTGGGATATTTGCTAAACGAAATCTAAAAAAATATTTTTAATTATAGTAGGTATCAGCGAAGCATTAATTCTAAATATATTTGTAAGATGCATATATGTCTAGTTCATAAGAAGTACACTGTGTTAACGAATAAATACACCGCCAAGAAAATTAATTTATTTAAATTGCCTTGTAACAACTTATATTAAATAATATTTGTAAAATGGAATATACAAATCATAGCCTAATATTATAAGGAACTATTTAAAAAAATATAAGTATGAAATCCTAAAAGATATTTTATATAAAGAATTGAAACCAAAATTAAATATCCAATTAGAATCATGCTCAATAATTTACAAAATTGAATGTGATTTTTGTGAAAAATTTTACATCGGGAAAACCGGAAAATGTTTTAAAGACTGATTTAAGGAATACCTGCCTAAGAAGAAAAATAAACAAAATTTAAAGTTTATTTTTGCAAACCATTTACATAGTTAATAACAATCGCTACACCACTTTTAAATAAAAATTGAAGGCTTTACATTTATGTAGCCAAGGATCTTTAAAAGAATCACTTGATGAGTTTGAAATTTCCAAGGGATTTAAAACCCAACAAAATGTAATTTTAAATGATAAACTTTCATTTAATTCAAATATATAAATATATAAAACTGAAAACAAACAGTATGAGTATGTATCAACCTACAAAAATTTGCAAAACTGCAGTAATTGCATAACTGCCATTTTATTCTACAGTAATTATTTTTGTGTTCATTGAAAAACGATCTATTTCAATTTATTCTTTGAGTTTCAAGATAAAGGAAAAAAAATTATTTTGAGATCATTTACAAACACGGTAATTTGATTGTTTGTTAGTTTACGTAGGTGTTTGCAATTAATTTGTTTGAAATGTAAAACATATATTAGGTAGTAAGGTTAAGCGGATATTTTAGAAATAATTTTGGAATAGAGATATTGTAACTCAAGGGTGCCACCCTATCGACAAAGGGTGCCACATTATCGACGTAAACCACTTTTCCTATACATTATTCAGCATATGTGTTTTCAGACCTGGTCATTAAATAATCATGCTTGCATACTAAATAATATATCGTAAAAAACGGTCAATATGGTATCTTTAGGAATATTCAAAGCTATTGAGTAATTGTGGTGATGGGATTCAATGCTCAACATGTTGATTCGATTAATATTGTTAAAATTTTATTTCACGTAATAACTCAAAAATTTTAAAAAGTAGAATAGATTCTTTTTGAACCAATAACACATTTATAGGACACATTTATAAGTTATCACAATTTATAAATTAAAATTATATGGATAACCTGGTTAAAATGGTTTCTAAGTGATTTATCGTTGAAAACATGTGATGGTTTGTTTAAGTTTTTTACGTTCGGGTGTCACCCCAAAACGGTTTCAAAGTGATTTATCGTTGAAAACATGTGATGGTTTGTTTAAGTTTTTTACGTTCGGGTGTCACCCCAAAACGGTTTCGAAGTGATTTATCGTTGAAAACATTGTGATGGTTTGTTTAAGTTTTTTACGTTCGGGTGTCACCCCAAAACGGTTTCGAAGTGATTTATCATTGAAAACATTGTGATGGTTTGTTTAAGTTGTTTACGTTCGGGTGTCACCCCAAAACGGTTTCGAAGTGATTTATCGTTGAAAACATTGTGATGGTTTGTTTATGTTTTTTACGTTCGGGTGTCACCCCAAAACGGTTTCGAAGTGATTTATCATTGAAAACATTGTGATGGTTTGTTTAAGTTGTTTACGTTCGGGTGTCACCCCAAAACGGTTTCGAAGTGATTTATCGTTGAAAACATTGTGATGGTTTGTTTAAGTTTTTTACGTTCGGGTGTCACCCCAAAACGGGTGACACCCGGGGCGGGCCGCCCCCCCCGCCCCCCCCTAGCTACGCCTCTGCAAACATTCCTTACTCTCGAAACATAAATCTTACAATTCCTTTTTAAATACACAACATACAAAAATGTTGGTAACATCTACAAATTTACTATCAATTGAAAACACAATTATTTTTAAAAATAACAAATTCATTGAAAGCACAAATCGTTTTGAAATTTTAGTGAAAACTGTGGACGTATATAATATATTTGATGTACAAACAAACAAATTTTAAAATTTAAAAGCTATTTCTTATATATTAAGGGCGTGAAGTATGTCTTTTCCGCTTGAGAGTAAAATTGTTCGAAAACAATCACTCGAAAGCAAATATGATACTTTATGCCCGAATTACATACATTGTTATTTCAATAGAGAAAAAGGTCTGCTTTACGCACAATTTTTGAATCGTAAAAGTGCATTTTACTTTAACTTTTTTTACCTGTGTAGATCACATTTTTCATCTTTTAGCAAGTGTCTGGCTGGAAAGAAATGTTTTTAATAATTCGTTCCATTCAATTTGTATCAACAGACTATGTATTTTTTTACTACTACTACAGGTACAAGATAATGATTCTGATATATTTTATGATTATAATAAAATTGAGAATATTTCTTAAATACAACTCACTAAGCATGAATTATATAAATTTGTCTTTTACTAATATTAATCCTAGCTGATAGATATCTATTGATTGCTTTATTAGGAACATTTTACAGTCGATGAAATCACCTGGGTAATAATTCGAGATACCCGGATCGAGTCGAGTATATCAAAAAATCAAAACAAAATACTCGGCTACGGCAGATTTGAAAAACGATCCAATAACGAAGTAAAAAGAAAATGAATATCATTTAGATTTTAGTGTTTATTTTTTCGATTCAGTTATGTTACTCCAACACCAAGATTAATTCGAGTTTTCGACATTAAATTCTAGTTTTAGTGGCCTGTTCCTTTGTAGTAGTATGAGAGAACTTTTCGTATAAAACAACTATTTTGATTACAAATTAGATTTATCATGGTTAAATTAATAGTATTGAAACGTATATCTTTTTAGAAAAATATAAAATGGAACTGGTGGTCACTTCCACAATGGATTTTCCAAAAAACAAACCACTTTTAATAAATGATGTTTTACGTTTTCAAAGAATAAATTTAGTTCTACTGACTTAAAAATTATTAATTCATTAATTATAATTTATGATTTTTCAGTTTTCTTATATTTCTGTTTTAAGTATTTTAAATAACTTTCTTAATCGTGTTTCATAATGTATAAAAATAAACTAATTAACCCTGAAAACTTTTATATTTTAAAGGAGGAAACAAAAAGTATCATTTAGGGTTTTTTACATTTAGCTTATATTTTCATCTTTTAAAATTGAAAAATAAAATTAAAGCTAATAATGTAGATGGATAGACCTTTGTTACAGCAAAATTGTTTTTGATTTTTATAACTTCCGTCGAGCTAACGTGAGAGTTAACGAGTTAACGTCTTCCATACGAGTTAACGTGAGATATCAAATCAACAGCAGCAGCTTCAAGTTTGTTAATGGAATATTTCTTGATGTTAGCATACTATTGATGATACCTTACTCGAAGAAATGAGCCTTCATATTATTTGATATCTGTGCTTTAATCATTGAGAATGGCAATGCGTCTTAAGATCGAGAACTATACCTCTAACTGGATCAACCCATTTGTTTTTTTAATTTGGCACGCAAATTTTTTTGAATTTGTTTGTTTTCATATTTCATTTTTATTTCCTCCGTTCTAGCATGAAATATAGGCCTATATCATATTTAGTTAAGTGTTAGGATTCATTGTTCAGTTATCCATTCCTAAAAAAACACAAAGAAACAAAAAAGATTATAGGTCCATCAACACTTTATATTTTAGAATGCATGTTTTTGTTGAAAATCAGGCCATGGATTGAAAATCAGGCCATTGTTATTGTAAGATTACTAAACATTACATTGTTGTTGTAAAAGTACTCCTATGTGAATTTTTAAAACGTCTATCTGACGTAAATCTTCTCTCGGGGGTTCAGGATTGATGAATATGAAACTGAAAGCCAGTCATAAGCAAGTGAAAGTGGTTCCAATCCCACAAAACTACCTCAAGAAGTGGCAGTTATAATATACAAAATGAATATTCGCATCAGAAATCGTAGCTCGTGGGTGGTTTTCGGGTTAGCTAATCATGAATCCGAGGTTTATTTAAAAAAAATCAATTACCCAATGATGTGAGCTTATTATTTATAAATATAGTTGACATCAATCAAAACCCAAACAATTGGATTTAATGTAACGGTTCTAACGTGATCTAAATTTGCAAATATAATCATATCCAACAGTGCACTTGATAGCAAATTTTTTTTGTTGATTTTATATTCTGTGTATTTTTTTTTTCAAGAAAATATTATATTTGACGCCGCCCAGTTTTTCCTTAGCAGTCAAACTCCTATATGATTTATTATTTTTATAGTTGTATAATTCTAACAAGCATTGGATTCCAACATCTAATAATTGACCAATATTTTCATAGTTCTCTTTGAACGAATCCGCAACATTACTTTAATTAATTGACTCTGGAGTCTGGAGTATCTCTATTCAAAATATCAAAAAATATTTTCATGCTCCGATTATTTAACATTCCCTATAAAACGTACCAAAATCCACAAATAAATACTTTTCAAGAACACAATGACACAAACACTAATATTTATATCTGTTTCTCCGTATTCTTCCTTTAATAATAATAATCAAAACATAAAAAACTTCAAAATCTAAAAGACTTTTTTCTCCATGGCAATGTTGTATTTTTTGACAAAAGAATAAAGGTTACATAGATACATATGAAACCGCAAGATTGATGAAAAAGGCATACTATGGGAAAGTATAAGAACTAAGCTACCGAATACCGGCTGTAGAGGAAGGTAAACAGATAAAGAGGGAATTTCAAAACATAAATTTAGATTTTTCCACGGCAAGAATTCCGTACTTGAAAATGAAATTTACATGGCATTGGTTGTTTAACTTTGCACTGTAATGTAACCAGAGCAATCGTTCAAGCAACTGAATTGCTGAATGCTAGTTAGTCCCAGAAAAGAATTCATGATAAGAACTAACATAGGTTAAATTAAAATGAATAATATAAACAAAGAAAGTAAAAAAAAAATTACTCCTCGGATTCGTGATCAGCGACCCCGAAAACCCTCCCGAGAGACGATTTCCGATGCGAAATTCGCTTTTGGACCTCAGATATGTAATCATCAATGAACTATCGGTGCTCTGTATATTTAACGTTTTTAAAAGATTGTAAAAATATTTTTAAAAAGAACAAGAATACACCATGTTATTAAATCTAAAAAATCCGGAGAAATAGTCCGAGCTCTGAAGACGTACCTAATTTATTTTAAGCCTCAAGAACTGTGACTACTTTTAAAACATATTGGACAAACTTTGAAACCAATATCTTAAAATTTTTATATGTTATACTATTTGAAACTTTTGTTTGTCCAGCTTTGTACATAACCTTAATTGTACTGATATTTATTTTAATTTGAATACTAATTGGAATTCAATCCAATAATATTTTTATATATACAAATATAATTTTTATCGATTTAGCTTGCTTTAATTAAGTGCAGAAAACTTAATTTTAAAAGCTAAAATCATTTTTTTTATAAAAATTTATAATCACATTTATATAGTTCGAATTATATAATATAAAATCATATAATCATAAAATAATTTTTACAATTTCAATTAAAAAAATAATACAAAATTATAAAAGTAAACAACGATAAATTGTTAACTATTTTTAATGGTTAACATCCAAGCACACGAAATCAACCAGTATTAAATTCTTTTAATACTAGTTCAAACTATATTTGCATTTATATACTATTTCATTAGACACATGTGTGTAAGATAAAATAAAATACATTTATATTTTAATTTACTATTAAAAATATATTAATGAGCTATTTTGATTAAACACTTTTTAAAAGATTGGTTGGATGGAAGTCTGCCAATGAAAAACGCAATTGTGAGTTAATTTTTAATTGATATCAGTCAGTATGTCTGAGTGGATGACAAACTATTTACTCCGAAGTTGTTTTTGTTTCCAATAGCATATTCCCATTTTTTCCTAAAAAATTTAACAAGAGGATAAAACTCGACAAATAGCACAAATCCTAGTGTAGTGATTCTAGATATGTAGTTTATCTTAGATATGTAGTTTAGGGAAATTCCTAAAATATGACTTTATTTTAAGATAAAGGTTTGTCAAAGATGACATTAGTGTGGCCAACTGGCGATACATCAAACCCCGCTACGCTTGTTTAACGTATTAGTATTTTTGTTACTCAGTTTTTTAACAATTTTGTTTTCTTTATTTAATTAATATAATTTTTTTTAAACTTTAATAGATCTAATATTTGACAACATTATTTAAAAATATTTTTAAACAAAAGCATAAAAATAATTAGATTAATCTTGTAACGTATTTTCTTAAAACTAAATTGTTTTTTTGGAGCAAAAAACTTACCCTGATAATGACCAATGACCATAAGGTTGAAATATAGGAATAAACTTAATATTTAAAGAGAAAGTCTAATTCAAGCTATTTTTTCTACGTTAATAATGTACTTTGTTTTCGCATGTTTCCATGTTTCGCATGTTTCCTTCGTACGTGTTACATTATAGTTTTGAAACAAAACGAGCCATTAGCTTATGGTATTCGTATTACTTTGATAAACGTTAACAGTTTTAATTTTATTATTTTTGATGACATGAGAAAAATCGAAATCTATAGAAAATGTGTTGCTTAAATGTTATCAAATAAAAATTAACATTGTGCAAGAATCCCATTATTATTTAGTAAAGTTACAAGTAGGTTCCTTAATATAATGGACATAGGAATATTCTTCTGAAACTTTATATTGTATAAACAAAACACTTTGGAGCTCACACTTAACAATTTTTAAACAAGGTTACTAAAGCTAGTATGCTGAAAATACTTGCAGAGTGATAATTATATAGCAAAAGAAGTTAAAAAATTTTCAATCTAAAATAGCCACTTTTCCCCTAATCGTGTGGGTATGAGTATGTATGTGCAAATATAATTACTGGATGAATTTAAACCAATTATTTTATTTTTCATTATATTTTAAATATACGAAAAATAACATTTATATAGAATTTGGGTTTAGTTTAAATAAGATTCACAAAATTTATTATGAAATAGAAAATGTATTCGCCTTTTTTTCTACTTCAAAATTGTAATAATTATAAGCAAGTGCGCTTCGTAATATGAATTAAACTTGATTTAATTTGATTAATATTAAACTAATATAATAAAGGTGTTAGTAGATTATTTATATGCATTATTTCTGTTTAATAAAAGATTTTATATTAAACATAAACATCTTATTTATATAAAACAATAAAAGCAATTAGTTAAAAATTTGACATGTCATACATGTGCACATGTTGAGAAACTGTTAAATCGAGTTGTTTTTAATTATATCGTATATTCACATATCATAATATATTTTTATATATAAAAACGAAGATGATATTGGTTAAAATAGTGGTTTGATTTGTATAAAAGGTAATGTGAAACACGACTAGGATTTACATGAAGACTCACCATTTTATAATCATCAATTTTCGATATAGAACGTAGGAACATGTTGACAGCGACAACAGTCGGTAGGTCCTCTATAATTTAATCATATTTATTTTAAAATTAAAATAAGTTTTCTTAGTTTGTTTTGTTTGCATATAAAAACAATGGAAAAAAGGTTTAAAATAAAAACATGTACCATACAGACATATTTGTAAAATTGGTGTAGTTGGAACATAATGATAAAACGAGGTTATAAACTAATATTATGCCAAAATAATTATATATATAATATAATTACAATTACATATATTATACATATTTACATGTCTGTTAAATATAAATATTTAAAAAACAAATTTTTATTTCAGTTTTTGATTCAAAGCAAAACATGATACATATCCTCGTAGTTAATTGTTATTTATGACAGTTTTAATTCTAAATAATCTGTTTTAATGTAAATGTATGTAGGAGTTGTATAAATTTGTTTAAAAACATATAAAACAATAACATTATGAAAAAATTAAACAAAACCATAAGTAATTATTATGTGTCTGATGGATCTCAAAATAAATATAGTAAAAAATTTAATAAAAATAAAATGAAAAGGTTTAAAATTTCAAAATCAAAAAATATTATAATAATAATAAATTTTATTTTTGTTTGATTCGACTACTTAAAATACAATTGTTAAATAATTAATATTAATAAATCAAGAGAAAAATTTAATTTTGTCATGCGATAATTTTAATAAATTTTTCTTTCTAATCAAATGTTTTTCATAAGCAATTTTTAGATAATTAAAGTTTTTTTCAATGGTAGGAATTATCATAAAATTAGAATGGCATTTTGTTCCATAAAATGTTTATTATAATTTTATTTCCATTCTGACTTGACGATCCACACGGTTGCTTAATCTGAATTTAAAATAATTTTCAAAATATTTAAATTTAAAAATATATAAAAATACATCTACTAATTTAAAATTTTGAATACATTAATTAAAAAGGGATACCAATAGTAAAATAATAACAAAATTTAATTAAATTATATTTATTAACAAATAAAGCACATACAGTTAAATAATTTGTGATCGATTTCATTAAATATATTAATTTATATAAGACAGAGATCCAAAAGACATACAAAAGTAATGTAAAACAATAATTGTAATTAAAAAAATAAAAAATGCAAAATTTTATTATAAACGATAATGAGTGAAATATTATGTTACACTTTTTAAATTCAATTGTTAAGTTTTACTGTATTTTTTTTGTGTTTAACGAAAAGTTTCAGTGTTAACATCATATCTAATAATGTTAATCGGTAGTTTAAAATTCTCGCAGTTTTGATCCTCTAAGTTCTATGTAACGCAATTGTTTGCAGATAGTCTGATTAGGCTCATAATACAGTTTACGTTTCTCTTAAATCTTAACGAACTATAAAGAATATGTATAATATACAAACTTGTTTTAAGTAATAATAAATAATGTCTAGTGTTAATTTGTTTTACTCTCTCGACTATAAATGAAGGAAAATACCTAAAATATCTACTTAATATATGAGCCAATAGGTAGGTACATGTTGAATTAGAAGTTCATGCCCACTCCATGTAGAGATTATAGATAGGTTTTTACTCGCAGTTTAAGTTTTATAAATCGACACTTTTACAATACTTGCAGTGAACAAAAAGCAAAATAAATCAGTCCTTTAATTTTTGTGCTTTAGAGCGATCGGAACAATCAACGCGAGTATTTCTCATGCTCTCGAGGCATACTTTTTAACTAAGTACGTCAATGTCATGAATAAACTACATTTTCACTATAAAAAAACGCTTTTTGTGCATATTCCTAGCACTAGGTAGTACATATTTAGAAAAATCGATCTGTACACTTTAAAGCAGAAAAAATTTCACAAAATAAAGCCTCAAAACTGTTTTTGTTCACAATAGTTGTTGAGAAAAACGCTAATGGAAATAGTTATGAAAATAAAATAGGACATATATGAACGAAACTTTCAATGACTATAAAATTTATTCAAAAAATAAAGAAAGCACATTCAACCATTTTTTTTTGAATAATTTGTTATTGATTGTAAAATTATCAAACATATTTTTCTTAAATTAAAAAATCTATAAGAAATTTATATTTCGAATTTTATTTTCGCAATATTAAACGTCAAATTTCTAATTTCATTGATAGTTGGCGTGACGTACAATTTCCAATATGTAATATCAAGCACGTGTTTATTTACGCAAACAACTTATTAAAAAAAAAATATATATATATATATATATATATATATATATATATATATATATATATATATATATATATATATATATATATATATATATATATATATATATAGATATATATATATATATATATATATATATATATATATATATATATATATATATAATATATATATATATATATATATATATATATATATATATATATATATATATATATATATATATATATATATATATATATATATATATATATATATATATATATATATATATATATATATATATATATATATGTATATATATATATATATATATATATATATATATATATATATATATATATATATATATATATATATATATATATATATATATATATATATATATATATATATATATGTATATATATATATATATATATATATATATATATATATATATATATATATATATATATATATATATATATATATATATATATATATGTGTGTGTGTAATCGGTTATTAGGCTTTATTTAATAATTTCAATCAAAAAACGTAGCCTATATGTGATATTTTTATCAATTTATTTTGTATTAAAACAATTTTACGCGTTTCGATGCTTTCCGCATCATTTTCAAAAAACAATTCTTAAATTTCCTATAAAAATCCTATAATATAGAAACAAAAACAGATTTTTTCTTAAAAAAATTAGAAGGAATCATGGAATGAATATTTATCAGGATTTTAAAACACTTTTGAACAACAGAACGAATCTAGCAAAAGCTTTAAATAATAAATATTTTTTACTGCGTTGTAGAAAGGAACAAATCATTCCAAAACATGTCCAGATTAAAAACACTTATAACATTGATGACCGATTTTTTAAAAAATTTTGCCAACGTTTCCAGAAATCTATACTGAATCAAGAAATCGTAGAAAATTTTCAACAAATTAGACGTTTAGAAACTGAGTTTTTCGTTCTATCTCAACGAATTTCCAATCTTCCTGACAATGATAATATCATTAATAACTTATTCCAAAGAAGTGAAACAGCTTTCAATACAACATTTAACGATACGAAAGAACGCCACCTTAAGAAAATATTTAACTTAACACATCAAAAAGTTATATCTAACTCTAACACAGAGTTTAATAAAATACAGAATAATATGGAAGAAAGGGAATCTATTCAACATCTTACACAAACCAAAGTTGATAACAAAGAAAAATGGTTATTAAATTTCACCGAAACAGAGATTCCTAACAATGTTAGGAGTATTTTAAGTTATGGTGATAAATTTTCTCCACCAATTAGTAAAGTAGAAAATATTCCTTTTATTCAGATTATTGCGGAATAGAAACACTCTTGTATAAAATGAATGGCAGTGAAAATGAAACTCAAGCTGAAATCCGAAACCGTTTAGTAAACATTTTGACTTATTTCAAACATAAAAGCAACCACAGAAAGTTTCTGAACAGGGAAGAGATTCAAATGTTAAAAGATCTGAAAAACACTAGAAAATTCTTGAAAGATCATCCAGATATTTTAGTTACCAGAGCGAATAAGGAGAATGTAACGGTGCTTCTCAAAAAAAGTGAGTACGCTGAAAAAATGAAAAGCCTTTAAAATGACAACAATACATACGAGCCAATAACAAAAATTGCTAAATCAAAACTTGAAAAGGAAATGAACGAGATGATAATGGGTTTGAAAAAGAAGGCAGAATTAGTGTAATGGAAGGAAAACAACATCGGAGTCATAATAGTGTCAATGCACGTATGTATGGTTTGATAAAAGTTCACAAACCGAGTCGACCTCTGAGACCAATAGTTAATTGTATAGGTACAGTGACTTACGCGCTGTCAATGTTTCTATCAGATGTATTGAATAAAGTTGTTGGAAAAACATCAACTTATATTAAGAATGCAGTGGATTTCAAAAATAAAATTAAA
This sequence comes from Diogma glabrata, assembly GCA_963693315.1. Lineage (NCBI taxonomy): Eukaryota > Metazoa > Arthropoda > Insecta > Diptera > Cylindrotomidae > Diogma > Diogma glabrata. The sequence continues at coordinate 143,834,059 of OY856188.1, read as the reverse complement.
AACATTATCTTACCAGAAGGGTATTCCCTTATTTCACTAGATGTTGTGTCACTTTTTACTAATATCAGTCGTGAAGCGGTGATAGATACGGTTAGTAAAAAGTGGATGGCTATCAAAAAGGAAAACAAGTTGAAGTAAAAAAAGGTACAGTTTATGGAGGCCTTATACCTAGTGCTAAATAATTGTGAATTTACATTTGATGAAAAATGCTACAGACAAATTTTTGGATGCCCGATGGGTTCTCCCATTAGTCCTGTGGCGGCTAATCTGGTGATGGAATCGATTGAAATGGAAATTTTAAAAAAAGCAGAAATAAAACCACCGTTCTTTTTCAGATATGTGGATGATATAATAACAGCAGTTCCAACAAATAAAATTGAAAGTTTTCTCTATGAATTCAATGATTATGATCAACACATAAAATTCACACTGGAAACAGAAGTGGAAAACAAATTACCATTCTTAGACCTGATTATTATGCATAATGAAGATGGTAGTCTAAGTACAGACCGGTACCATAAAAATACTTGGTCTGGGAGATACTTGAATTTTGCGTCCTGGCTACCTTTGAGTTACAAAAGAAACACTGTGTTTCTGTTAGCGGAAAAAATTTTGCTTCTTTCCGAAACAAAGTTTCACAAAAAAAATTTTAAATTACTAACTGAAACACTTCTTCAGAATGGTTATCCACTAAAAATGATTAAACGTGGTATAAAAGATGTTTTTTTTAAAAATTCACCCAAAAACCAGAATGAATTAGATAAGAAAACTGAGTCTGAGGTCGAGAAAATTGAAAAGGAAAGGAAGTTCGGCTCGATTTCTTATGTTAAAGATCTTTTTGAACAAATTTGTAATTTACTAAAGCATTATGACATTCAAATAGTAGGCAAACCTTCATCGAACCTCAGTAACCTGGTCTTTTCCAATCTTCAGGATAAGATTCCAAAATCAGCACAAAAGAATGTTGTATATCAGACATCATGTAACTGCGCAGCTACTTACACTGGTCGCACTACCCAACTACTAGAAAAAAGAGTCTACCAACACAACAAAGATTCTAAAAGTAATAAAGACATCGTTTGCAGTGCACTTTCATCACATTTGAAAATGGCTAATCATTCATTATCCCTAAATGATGTTAAAATTTTAGAAAAAGAAAAACACAATGGAAAATTGCAAATTTTAGAAATGTTGCATATTAAACGAGGTATGAACTCAATTAATACTCAAATAGACTCACATTACATACACAATTACTACAATACTTTTTTAAAATAACGGTCGCTTAGTAATCAATAAGACGATTTAAACAGGATTTTATGGACCCATATGTAATTAGTATTTGCAAAAAATGAAAATTTCTTGTTTTGGTTTTTGTTTTTCTAGATTTATTTTATTTTATTTGTAATGTTGACGTTTTTGGAATATTTATTTGTGTTAATTTATTAAAATTTTAAATAATTTGACTAAGGAACACAATCTGTTTTTTTAAAATTAATGTTTTATGTTGTTTTTTTTTTATTTTAAAGTTTAATATTTATTTAGTGAATTTTAATGTTTTTTAGGTAAGTTTTGTTTTCAATAGTGTTTTTAGAAATATGAAAAGATTTTTTGTTTTTACATACTTCTGTTTTTATATAAGATTTGATTTGTTTAAAAAAAATGTTTTCTTTTATAGGAAATTTAAGAATTGTTTTTTGAAAATGATGCGGGAAAGCATCGAAACGCGTAAAAATGTTTTAATACAAAATAAATTGATAAAAATATCACATATTTTAGCCGCAGGAGGGATCGATTTTGATCGATTATGATCAATGTTGATCTACGGGTCTGACTACCCTGCGTACTCCAGTCCCTGCCATTGACATATGAGTTAGCGTGAGATATCACATACCACTGGCAATGGCAGGAGATGTCATTAGCCAAGATGATATCTTAGGGTGCTGGCGGACGAACTTTAATTAGTCAACGGCAGCACTTCCAGTCTTAGCTGGGCAGCGTTCCGTAGCGGTACCGCTCATTAGCTCTTCCGAGGAATCGAACCAACACGTAGTTATGTGTGGGCTTTGTGCCTCGATTGAAGTGGTGGGCGGTGCGTCTGGGGTGCGCTGCATCAGCTGGATTATTGGCATTTAGTTTTGTTTTGTTTTCTGCAAATTTCTCACAATTTGTTTTTCACTTATTATTTTGTTATTGTTTCTTCATCTTATCATGAAATATTGGCATATGTCGTATTTTGTAGTATGATGGGATTTTTTACTTAGTTATGCATTTTAAAATAAAACACAAAAAAATAAAATAAACATTTTGATATATATATGGCAGTACAACCGAAAAAAAATAAGTCTGCAAGTGGTAAAGCAAACTTGCGCAATCCACCCGCCCATAAAGCGGCATGTCCACGGAATTTGCAGGGACAAAACATATATGAATCAATAAAAAATTTTAAAATACATGTTCAAAACATCTGCGGATTGAACGCTAACCATGACCACGTGCAACATCATCTTGAGCACGACAAACCGAACATTCTATTCCTTACAGAAACACAAGTTTCTGAAAATTTTCTCTTTATAGAATCGCTTAATTCCAAATATAGGCTCGAATCAGCTTTCAGACTCCATCATGGCGTATGCGCATTCATTCATGAGAGTGTTGCGTACACGCGCTTTCCAAATTTTGAACTACACGGTGACGGCTTCAATACATTGGTTTTAAAGATTTGTCTTCCAGAAATGACTTTTTTTACAATAGCTTTATACCGGTCCCCCAACAAACGTAACCCAAACTTTTTTAATATACTGACAAAAATTATGGACGAGATTAGAGCAAAGTCCCCTAATTGTGAAGTTATCGTTACCGGTGACTTCAACGTCCACAACAAATCATGGTTGGAATTCTCCAAATCGACCGACGATGTTGACAATAGTGGAAAACTGGCAGAAATTTTTGCCGCGTCTCAGGGCCTATTCCAAATTGTAAAAAGCCCGACTTTCACTCCCCGTAATGGCGGTGATAATAGTTTTCTACTAGATCTCTATCTTACCACAATGCCAGATATTACGAGTGTCGATGTTGCGAAAGGTAGTATTGGAAATTCTGATCATTATTTAATCTCATCAGTTATCAAAACTGATTTACTTAAAACTACAGCTCCCAAACCCCGTAAAATATTTCACTACTCAAAAATGGATAAGAGTGGTCTTCAAAATTTTTTCCATGGTTTCCCTTTCGACCGTCATTGTTTTTACACTGACAATGTAAATGTTTCTGCTCAAAACTTTACAGAAACCATCCAATTTGCTATAAATAAATTTGTCCCTTTCTCCATAGTAAAACCCAAACAAAAATACTTGTATTCGAAAGCTGCCAAAACGGCACTTAGAAACAAACGTAGATCATTTAATATTTGGATTCATAACAAAACTCCCACTAATCGATCCCAATATCTAAAGGCCAACAAAATATCTAATCAGATTATCTCAAACGAAAAGTCCGAAATTGACAGAGCGAAAGCCTCAAAACTTACGTCTATGTCTGTTTCTGACAAGAGTTTCTACAGTGCCATTAATTCTTTAAATTCTGGTACAAAATTTTCTATTCCCCCTATTATTGATGGTGATTTAATCGTCAATGATCCCGCAAGAAAAGCTAACTTGTTCGCTGAACGCTTTGCTCTGAACTCCACTGTTTTGGAAACTCCTAAAGAAATACCCCAAATCCAGTCTTCAGGAGTTAATATGAATGAACTTCACTTCAAACCCAAAATAGTCGCTAAACTTTTAAAGGGGTTAAACATCAACAAAGCATCAGGAATGGACAATATTCCACCCATTATTTTAAAAACCTTTTCCAAAGAACTTGCACCAACTTTAACTAAAATATTCTACCAATCCTACAAATCTGGTATATTTCCCTCGTGCTGGAAGTTGGCAAATGTCCAGCCCGTCCCCAAAAAGGGACCAAAATCCGATATCTCAAATTATAGGCCAATAGCTTTACTATCGGTCCTATCCAAAGTCTATGAGCATTATATTAATACACATATTTCAAAATTTCTGGAAGAAAATCATTTAATATCCGACAGCCAATACGGTTTTCGAAACAAAAGATCAACTACCGATCTATTAAACTATGTAGCGCATTGTTGGAACAGCATACTTGATAAAGGTGGTGAAACATACGTTATCGCTTTAGACATCTCCAAGGCATTCGATCGAGTCTGGCATGCCAACTTAATCAACAAGCTCGTTGCGTACGGTTTTCATCCCAATGTTGTGAAGCTGATTCAAAATTTTCTATCCGACCGATACATTTCGGTAACCTTAGACGGATATTCTTCTGAGTCTAAACTAATTAACGCTGGTGTACCCCAAGGCTCAGTATTGTCCCCAACCCTATTTTTGATTTATATCAACGAATTGTTGAAAATCACCAGCAACCCAATAAATAGTTTTGCAGATGATAGTACTCTGCACAAGTCGTTCGAGCCCCTTCCTTCAAAAGGTAAAATGCACGAACGAATTAATCCTGCCCGGAGAGACGCTGCCATAAACGTGAACAAAGACCTGAATAAAGTCGCCGACTGGGGTGACCAAAACCTTGTCAATTTCAACTCCACCAAAACACAGCTGTTGATTGTTTCCAGATTAAAGACCGAGTTCCCCAAAGATATTTTATTTAGTATGTGTGATGAACCAATAGGTGAATGTAAAAACATTCGTTTATTGGGTGTCACAGTTTCAAATGACCTACTCTGGAACGATCATGTAATGGCGATGGCAAAAAGCGCGTCTAAAAAACTCGGCCTCCTAAATAGATGCAAAAAATTTTTCACTCCATACCAATTGCTCCATGTTTATAAGTCCTATATTCGTCCCTGTATGGAGTACTGCTGTCAAGTTTGGGGTGCTGCCTCTGTTTCCATCTTGGCCCTCTTGGACTCTGTTCAAAAGCGAGCTATACGAATTGTAGGTGATCGAACTTTGACATCACAACTTGATTCCCTACAACATCGTCGCACTGTTGCTGACCTCGTTGTTTTTTACAAATATCGTCATCAGCAGTGCTCAGATGAAATCAGCGGCATCATGCCTCAAACTTATTCTTGCCCCCGTTCCACTCGGCAATCGGCTGCCGCAACCAGTGAAACGGTAAAGATCCCGCGCTGTCATACTGGCAGATCGCAGAGAGACTTCTTTGTCCGAACTGCATACAAATGGAATAGTTTGCCGGAACACTTAGTCTCAGGTGGCTTCAACCCACAGATGTTTAAAAAAAGCGTTAATCTACACCTCAGAACGCCAGTTGTTGTGGGACCCAGGTCTAGACCTAGGTCTTAAAAGGTATTTATGTGTTGTTGTGACACATATTCTAAACCCTATTACACAACACATTTTATTAAAAAAAAAAAAAAAAATATAGGCTACAAACCAAAAAAAAAGTTTTTTAATTGACAAAATATATATATATATATATATATATATATATATATATATATATATATATATATATATATATATATATATATATATATATATATATATATATATATATATATATATATATATATATATATATATATATATATATATATATATATATATATATATATATATATATATATATATATATATATATATATATATATATATATATATGGCATTCTCTGTCAACTCGGCCACCCCCTCTGTCCAAAAATTGGAGCAACCTATAAAATTCTAGCTAGGCTCATTCTTTATTTATAACCTTCTAGCTTAATTTTAGCCATGGCTTTTTTGAAAAATTCAAAATGGCGGACCAGTATGGTGGCTGCAAGTCAACCTCAACCTCAACATGAAAGAATGTTTTTTTTGATGTCATACTTGTAAAAGCCATCGGATTATTTAATAGAAACCGTTTAATGTTGTATCTTTGCTTGTTGAATACAAATATAATCTTTCTTTTGAGCTAGAATCCTTCTTTGTGTCGCTAACCTCAAAGTACCTTTAAAATACTATGTTTTGGGGAAAACGATCATACAACTTATAGTAAAATTTTTAACAAATCTTACTGTGACGTATTTTTATTTTCTGAACACGTATATAGGATGTACAAACACTAACAGGTACAAATGTTGCCCCTAACCTATACAAAAACTCCCAAAAAGTATTTCTTTTTTTACAATTGACACCCCATTTACTGTAGAAGTTTAGAAAAAACCTTATTTACCTTATATATAAATATATATATACAGTAAAACTCGCTTATAACGTACGGCCAAGGGACCGTCTTGTGCGTACGCTTTAGACGAGGTGTACGTTAAATCAATAGTGACTTTAAAAAAATCAACGCTGAAATGTGTAAATATGCTATAAATTTTACTGTAAAATAAATTTACTAAATAAAATAACGCACACATATTTGGTAGGAGGTACATTCATATATTACCAACAAACGAAGTTATTTTATAATTAAAAACTAAGCATATAACATGTATATATTATTGTTTCATCATAGATTAGTTTGACTTCAATTGAAGCGATTATTTAAATAATCTCTTTGACTTACAGCAAAGGTATCGGACGACTCTTTCTTCATGTTTTAATTCAATCGATTATCTTGATTCTTGAGAAAGTCTCATTTTTCCTCCCAGTTAATGCTTGAAATGGTGACATGTTGAAGCTTCACTACATTGTATTGTTCATGAATCTTACACATAAATACCAGACGGCTTATCCATCGACATTTTTATGAGAGATGGCATAATCAATTTGTCGATACGCTCAACTTGACTTCTACTAGTAGGCCTATTGCAGCGTGATGTACGATTTTCTCCATTGCGCAGTTTTGGTTGGAACTCATGGAAAGAAAAAACAGCATTTTCTCTGAAATTATAGAACACGACTTTCCAAGGGTTTTTGCAACTCTAATTTTTCTATGAACTCTTTTGTAGTTGTTGTTTACGTAAAGTCGCCATACAAATTTGGCAAATCTATCAACAACCACAAAAATATATTTATACAGTTAACCAGTTGCACTTAGGCTTCCTAAGTGATCTATATAGGGTATGTTGTAAGCAGAACATATCCTTTTGGAAAAGGGTGTAAAACCCCCTCATTTGTTTTTACATTACCAACTAATTTCGTTACGAAAAATTACTTCTCTAAGAACCAACATTTTGTTAATTTTAAGTCTATTAGCGATGTGTATTTTATAGAATTGTGAAAAAACAATTTCGTAGATCTAGTGTTGTAAAAAGTTTAACACTTTGTAATTGATCCAGCTGCTCTTCAATGAGTGCTAGGGACCCTTGATTAATTTATCATTAAGTCGTCGGTAAAATGCACACATAAACTCGTTGAGCTTATTATGTAGTCAAAAAATAAATATTATATATTTATTATACACATCCAGACAACCTTTGTTAATAATAATGACAAATTCCATTCGCATAAGTTATTTGCGTAAACATACAAGTGTCTAACATAATTTTATTTGCGTATTAAACCTTAAACTATTTTAAATTTTATACTAAAAACATGTAAAAATTTTAAATTCGACATTTAAAAACATACTTTTGACGAATTGCATAATATTTTTTTTCCATTTTAGTTCATCAAAGTGTCATGCTTATACTTACCAAAGAAGAGATTACCTCTATAAAGATTTTTTATATGGTGAAACTATTTTTTATATTGGAATATGTATTTATAATTTGGTAAATATGTTGCTGCATGTGTTTATTGTTTTCGTTATTGTCATTATACATTATTGAATGTTAAAATGCCATAGAAGTGTTAAGAAGTCTCTAAATATTTAGTATTAGTGCTAAATGGAGCGCATTCAATTTTCATTTTACGACTGTGAAAAAAAAGATTATCTCAACAAATATGTATGGTTGCAGAAACTGTATCGAGGCTTTTTTCCTGTAAAGTCTTTCATACGTTTTTAAGTATAATAAAAAGTTTTGAAGGTACTCACGAAACTTGTTTTACAAATTTTAAAGGTGTTTTTCGAATTTTTCACTATTTTTAAGGACTGGTATTACTACAAGTTTGAGCTTCATATCTCTCTCTCTCTCTCTGTCATTCCTGGGCTAGGCTGTCGCACACCTTTATAGTAAATTTCACGATTAAATTTGATTAAATAGTTTTTTGAAAAGGAACTGGCGATATTTTTTTACTCTCAGTAAGTAATGAACAAAAAAATATGAATTGAACTTAGAGAGATAAAAATCATAAAAAATTAAATAAATGATGAAACAACATAAAACGATAATAATAATAAAAATAGTTTTACGACAAACATTCATTAAAAATAATTAATTTTAAAACATGGCCCACGTGACATTGGACAATTCAATCAAAATCATGACACATGTTACTTTAATCATAAAATTAAGAGAAATTCTACGGTTTTTTCATTTGAATTTTTAATCATTTATAGATTTTTAAGAAAAATTCTATAACTTGGTTTTAAAAATTCTTTGTTTTTTTAAAATTTAATTATTAAAAATTCTATATAGTTTATTTAAATGTTTAATGTTCGCGTTCTGTTTTTTTATTTTTGTTCATATTTATATCGAACTTACCATAGTCACGTCATCGATTTTGGAAATACTTCGAACAAAAATGTTGACGCGAACAACAGCTGGGCCATCTATTCGATATAAGCGGGAAAAATTTTCGAAAGTGAGAATTTTTGATTTAAAATTTTTTATACTGTTTTTTAAATTAACTTTAATAATTTAATATTGTAAAGTTGAACCTTTTTATGTGGATTATAATGTGAATAATAACAAAGATAAACCAATCTTTGTTATTATTGCTGTCATATCTGTTTTTAGGCTTGCTTTCAATGGTATATTTAATTTTAGGGATCGCGATTGTAAGAAATTTTATATTTTTAACATAAAAAATTGTGATGGAACAAAGAAAATAAGCTGTTTGCAAAAAGCGTATAAGAAGTTAAATAAACAGAAACAGACATAAAAAGTAACCGAATATTTTTAAAACTATCCCTATAGACTCACATTTAAATTTATAATATACATATTGCCGGCATAAAACTTTTTTATAAAAGAAGATACGAAGACTATAATTAAACAGGTTGTTTCATTTAACTTGATAAATTTTTATAACAACGATCTAACGAACCAGAAGGAAAACTAATGTCTTAAACAAAAACAATTTAATTTTAAAGTTTTACTACAATCTTCAACAGATTGATTTTGGTCATTTTAAGTTTAAGGGATAAAATGTCTAGAAATACTAAACAAAACCTGTTGTATTCCATGTATTCCAGAAATTTAATACTGATAACAACAACAAAAAGTTCAATAAACAACTTCAAACAGCTCGGTCTGTTAGTTATTAAAGGATATGTATGTAGATATTATAGTCCGAGCTACTATACAGAGCTTTCTACGCAAACTCAACTTCGAAAGCATCTGCCGCAGTTGTGTAAGGTCGCACTTTAAACGAAAAATACCAGGTGGGTTATTCTGTGGAAGTAAAAGTGGGACACTGACCACTACCGATTGTATAATCCTATCAACATATACAGCATCCGTTCATAAAAACAAAGTTTCATAAGTTTTAATAATATTATCTTTCACATGTTTTTTAAATTAATGTTAGTAATAGTTATTTACATTCATTCTACAGAAAAATAAGAAAAATTATTACTAAAAAATAAAAAATATTATTGAATCGGTTGTGTACGATGTTTAATTATTATTTCTAATTTATGTTAATAATTAATTCACCAATGATTATTATTTTTGATTATTTATTCTTTTCGGCATCGGTTGTATTTTAAACCACAGCTCGTCAATGTTTTGGGCTTGTAATTCAAATACACAAGCAATCCTTTCAATGTTTCGCACCAATGTTCACTAAGGTTAAGATCTGTTTTTTTTGTCATTTTAGAACACCAATTTTTATATTTTTAAGGCACAACATTTTATTTCGTATGTTTTGGTTCGCCAACGTGCTTAATTTCTTGACCACTCTCCGCCGATAAAGTACTCCAAATTTTTTCAAAAACTGGATACCCAAATTTTGGATTCCCAAACAAATACCTTTGTATATAATTCCATTAATTTTTAACTATTGGTCCTAATCCTAAACTTTTTTATTATTTACAAATCTTTTCATAACAATACTAAGGTGTGGTGCACCCGCTGTGGCTTATTTGACTTTCTTTAAACTTAAAGCCAGTTCCATAGGGCGTACTTTATACTAACTACTCACTTGCATATGTGGTTTAAAAATAAAAATTTCGTGTTGTCGTATAAACAAGGAAAACGTACAACAGGTATGAAAATGAATTAGATCAGAAAAAAAATCATTCTTGATGAATCTGTTAAAAAATTAAAAACAACTTAAAGAAATAATTATTTGTGAATTATTTATTAAATATTATTAGAATGATGAATTACTAATTCTACTAAATTGTACACAACCGTTCAAATAAACATTTTCATTTATGCATTAATATTTAGAAGAAGTTCTTGATTAAGTATGATCAATATTATTTTTCTGTATATTGCATGGTGATAACTTTAACTGAAACTAGTTTAAGCATTTAAAAATATGTAAAAGTTCATATTATTAAAATAAATATTCTGAAACAAAGCTTTTGTCAACGGTTTTTTACCATAGTGTATATATATATATATATATATATATATATATATATATATATATATATATATATATATATATAATTATATAAATATATAAATATATATATATACACATATATATACATATATATATACACATATATATACATATATTCTTGTATACATTTATATATATATATATATATATATATATATATATATATATATATATATATATATATATATATAATATATATATATATATATATATATATATATATATATATATATATATATATATATATATTTATATATTTATATATATATATATATATATATATATATATATATATATATATATAATATATAATATATATATATATATATATATATATATATATATATATATATATATATATATATATATATATATATATATATATATATATATATATATATATATATATATATATATAT